>CM060860.1:10558530-10651030 GCA_030737845.1 Acorus calamus
GTCCCAAGCTTCTATTACATAGACTTTTCCCCAGTGCCCGCTATTCGTTGTGGATTGATGGCAAGCTTCAACTTGTTGCTGATCCCTATTTACTTCTGGAGAGGTAAAAATCCATGTAGAAGACTCAAAGTTCATGTTAATATGAAGATGGCTTATTTCTAGTTGTAGTACAAAAGTTTCAGTGGTTTGAGTATCATATCTTTATGAACTCGTTTGCACTTTAAAATCATTAGAATCTTTATATCAAAAGATACACACATTTTTCGGTGCTTCACCTTATTTTGCCTCATTAATATATTGGTTAGAAAATTTCTATATCTGAGTTTGTATCATGGTTTGCCTGTGTGACTTGGGCGTGTTTTCTTTATATTGCTCCTGTATCATGTGGTGTGGGACAACTTCCTTTCATTATTGAAACTGTCATATAGGTTTTTCTTTGTTCTGGAAGAGTTTAATTTTCATGTCCTCTCCTTGTTTGGAGCATTTAATTGGTTAATAAAATTCACGTAGTGAGCTCCCACCTTTCACCTACGACTTCAATTACTATAGTCTTTCACATGAAACCTTAAGTATATACATGTCTATGGAATTTATTATTTGGACAAGGATCCATTTTTCAGTTAATATTTAAAGGAATTATCATCTAGAAATATATGAAGCATTTGCTAAATCAAGTGTCAAACATAACAGCGGCGCTTTAATGCTGACAGTTTTTGTTCGCACGGAAAGATTTGAACATTTTTTAATGCGCATGGCAGATTCCTGTGGAGGGAAAATGCTACTTTTGCAATCTCCAACCACTACAGGAGATTTGATGTTTTTGAAGAAGCTGAGGCCAATAAAGCTGCTGGAAAGTATGAAAATGCTTCCATCGACTATCAAATTGATTTTTATAGGAGAGGGGTTTGACTCATTATTCTTCGGTGAAGCTTCCTATAGTGAGTGGTGAGTACATGATGGTACAATATTCATGAAAAGCTGGTTATTCTGTCATCTGATGATGTCTGATGGTGATTTCTGCAGATGTTCCAGAAGGCTGTGTGATCATCAGAGAGCATATCCCCATCACAGACCTCTTCACCTGTCTTTGGTTCAACGAAGTAGATCGCTTCACTTCCAGGGACCAACTGAGCTTCTCCTCCGTACGGGATAAAATAATATCAAAAGTAAACTGGGGCATCAACATGTTTTTGGATTGTGAAAGGCGCAACTTTGTTATTCAGGTATTTTTTTCCCTTTTAAAGGAATACTATATCAAGATTGATGTAGCTTGTGTAAATTTAAAACCTCATCACAAGGAAACTCACTCATTAGTTCATCTACTTATTCAGTTGCATTTGATGATAACTCCACCATTTTCTATCCAATGTTTGATGAAGGAGATGCTTAATAATGGCCTGTTTGGTATTCATTCTATTTCTTCTTCTACTGGACCATCCAAATAAATGGTGCCTGAAATCCTGATGTCATTCTTGGGCATTCCAGGCAAAATCTTCATTCCTCCTTCCCACGGAATCTGCCGGAATTAGATTATCCAGGAAAAGAGGAATTCTCTTTCTGGACAGAGTTTCCAAGCTCACTTAAATTTGTTCTTGCAAGTGATATATTTGTATTGTTGATCACCTTTTTTATAATGATGTAAGATAACTAATAATCTGATATGATGCAGATATATCATAGAGACTTATTGGAGCAAATGGCCTCATCCCTCCACCCTCCACCCCCTCCTCCTCCTGTAAGACCATCAACACAGACGGCTTCAGATAACTCCACGAGAGCTCTACCGAAGAAACAGATCCCAAGACGTGGGAAAGAAAAGAGACCGAATTCAAGGCGTCACCATCCCAAAGGTATCATTGGTAGGGAAAACAGTTTATTTCGAAAAAGATTTTTCTATTTTGATTTTTTTTCCTCCTGTTTCAAAATTAATTCATTGAAGAGCTGAACATGAGAGTTTTTTTTTTTAGGTTGTATGTAGGTTGTTATTTATAGAGTATGGAAATCTATAATTTTTGTCAGGAATTGTTCAATATGGATTTGATTTGTATATATACATCCTAATAAAATAGCAGATGACTTGCTGGCTTTCAAAACAGCTGGTCTCAGACTCTATGTGATTTATTCCAGATGGTTGATTATGCATGGGCATGTTTACTGATGGTATGGTACAATAGGAAGCTGTATGTTAGACAGAGAGGGCTATCACATCTGGAAATCAATTTTAAGAAATTTTGGCCCCCATTTGTAGTATAATCATGATATAAATCTGACTGAAATGATTTCTAGGACAAGTTGGTAAAAAAAAGAAAGATATTAGAAATATTGTTGTTATTTATTTCAATATGTTCTTATTTTAATGGGTTTAAAATTTATCAAAATGACCATTGACTAGCATTAATTACAAAAAATATTCTTTCTGAAAGCGGGGTCCATTTCAAGAGGTAGCCTGGGACCTCATTTGACATCCTGCTATTAAAATGTTAGAATTTATATAATAAAATTATGTTTCATGATATTATATAAGGATTTAAAACTTTATAATTGTGAAAAAATAAAATATATCATATATTGTTAATTTTTAAATTATTTAATAATAGTTAAGATGGAATTCCTCTATCATGAGTCCAGGTCATTGTGCTTAAAAAAGAAATCTTATTGAAAGCCAATAGCCAGGCATAATATACTTTACCCATGCATGTTTGTATTTAAGCATATATTAATACCACCACTCAAGAAAGTTTTTTTTTCCTTTTTTCTGGTGATACACCACTCCAGAATGTTGAATGAATCCATATGGGAACAGTAAGTAATGACAAGCATGTAATAAATCTAATATTATATCTGATTAAAAATTCCCTATGCAACAACTGACAAGAGGAAGGTGTCATGTCATCTCCCTATTATAAAAATAAGCGGTTGGTGGTGTCTATGTATTTAAGTCAATTAATATGGATCATTTAAGTATAGATAGGTCCAGATAATACTCACGCTTCTTCACGGTCCGGCTCCTAATACATTATTAATTTTATTAAATCAATATCAATGAAAAATGTGATATATTAAGCTTTCTTTTATGTTTTTTTTTAAATTAAGTATATTTAATATTGATATCATATGAAATGCATCGATAATTTCTTTTCAACAGTACACTGAAAACGGAGATATAATAAAAATGTGTATAAAAGTTCATGATTAGTTTTTTTCTCAGTCTAAAACACAGACCTCTATACCTCGTTACAGATTCAATTAAGCATATACTTCGTTAGATAATGTATATATCTTATTAAATTTTTTCTTACACTCACTAAAAAAAGGGTTCATTCAACTCGAAATAGAACAATATGTATTTTTTTTTATCAAAACATATATCTAATTAGATGATGTTTACGATTTTTTTAAAAATATGTGAAGTCTGAGTTTTAGTTGGTGAATGTGACTGGGTGTTTTATTTTTCAAAAGGTCATTTGGATTATTTTATGGACACTCTATCACCCTGAGGAGCATATAATTTTTCACTTCTTGTAAAATATGAGAAATCGTGCATAAAAATCATGAAATATTACATATTACCATTGAATTATCTGGTTTGGTAAGTGCTTAAGTTTTTTATGATAAGTTTTTTTAATTTTAAGAGATAAAAAATATATCAATTTTGTCATTATTTATATTTCACGAAATTGAGATAAAAAAGTGAGAATAAATGTTAACCCACCCTCTAGGTTTAACAAAAATCTTTATTTTTATTTCAAAATAAAAAACAACTGTCCGCACTTTATCTCCATTATTTTTTATATCAAACATGATAATTTGTCCTCTCCACCCACTTGTCCCAACATTTACCCCTTTTGGCTGGCTTAACAATGAGTTTTGAGAATGAATTGTCCTAATTTTTTAGAATGAGTTATCCTAATTATTTGGGATAAAAAGTCCACTAATTTTGTTCATATTTATATTTGTCAAAATTATAATAAATGCTATCACAACCTTTAGGTGGAACAAAATATCTCAATTTTTATTTTAAAATTGGGACAATTATCCGCAGTTTACCCCGATTATTTTATATATAAAATGAAATAAGTTGTCATCCCACTCACTTATCCCCATGAAACCAAGCTTGACTAAGGTTATGCCTATGATCCTTTTTGACACAAAACTTACAGTCCAAACAAAAAAAACCAGCCTGTCTCCTCCACCCATGAAAACAACCCTTCAACAGGCATTGATCATCCACTCAATGAATACACACACAGATTTACAATAATAGAGAGCCAAAAAATCATGATAGAGATTAGAGACCCACACCTTCATTTGTGTAGGCCACCACCTCGACAGGTCCCGGTGGCCGCGCCGAGCTTCGAATCTGTCGCGGCGTTTGGTGGCGCGAGAGTGTCGGTGATCCCACCTAATGCTGTTGTGGCGGTTGGGCTGTCCGAATCAGAGCCCCTTTTTAATTTTATTATTAGGTGGTGGAGGGTTTTGATTAACTTGGTAATTGCATTTGATAATGTCAATTGTGTTTTTCAATTGAACCTTAATCAATACCAAATGTTATATTAGGTGGATGTGTCACAGGGTATGTAAATTGCGAATTGAGTTTTGAGAAAGTCGACTAGCATCACCCTCTCCGTAAATGATGAATAATGATTAAATTCTGGAGGCACCAATCTTTTTTTAAAAAAAACAAAGGGCATACAAATTTATTTTATTTTTATTTTTGCTATTGGGGAGTGAATATATATAATTCATTACAGTATAGTTCTTTTTTCATTTCCGTTTGCAGTCCCATTATTTCATGAACAGTATGTACTCATACATTATTTTTTATATTTTTTATAGATGAGTCTATATATATTCATTAGAGTATATATTTTATCATTTATAAAAACATACGCATTATTTGATAAGATATACTATTTTAAAAAAATCAAAATAGATTTGGACTCTAAAGATAACATTACTAAAAAAATGATGTATATATGTAAATACTGAATGAGAGGATTGTCCTTAATATTTTTATTAATTGGTATAAGATGGGTTAAATTAAACTGAAACAAATTGAACCATTGTGTTGAGCTCTGAGTAACTCAGACACTCCAAAATAACAAATAAATATACTTAGATCCATCATTGTTTGTTGGGCACTGATACATCCGGCCCCAGTTAAACCCATTTTTTCATTCCAAGTGCATTTACCTTCTAAATGAGAGTATATGACTTAGGATAAAAAGAAACATATTTAAAATCTGGGACAACATTATTCTTGTTAATTTGATGAGCTAGTCAAATCAAATAGTAGCCGTTGACATGGAGAGAGTAATGATTTCTGGATCAGATATTGTTCCCACAAGTGGGTGATGAAAATTTTCTGAAAAAAAAATTGCAAATTTTCATTCGTTCCTCCTGACACACTCTTATTAAAACACAGTTTATCTGTACTGTTTTACTTTCATTCAGTTATCTATACTGCATTATTCAATAAGTTTATGATGAAAATAAAAATAAAAAACCAATTTTTTGGCTACCAAACAATGGCATCTGATTGGTAGTTTATCTCTGGCCCATCAATCCAATGTTCTGCTTGTGAAGAAAACAAATATTATCTGATGAAATCACAAACACACTTTCTGAGAGAGTCAAAATTGCTATCATGGTTGGCATTCTGGCTATTGGAGAACAAAGTGGTGTTTTCCTTGAATAGAGTGGATATTGCTAATACTGTTTGTTCATTAGTTCTGATATTTTTCTATTTCTGGGTGTGTTTTTGTTTTCTTCTTTTTTTCAATTTTCAGTGACACAAGTTATTATTATTTATTTTTTTGGTTGGTGACAAAAGACTTTTTTTTTCTGGCTGGTGACACAGCCAATAGTGATGCAACATCACATTTCAATTCTAGTTGGTAAGTTTTCTTTTTCTAGTTGGTAAGTTTTCTTTTGACCTTGATTTTTCCTTCAGAGTTCAGACCACCAACCAAAAAACCTCACACTTCATAAATATCTCAAGTTATAGTTCTTCAGTACTCTCTCTCTCTCTCTCTACACACACACATACACTCTTTCATAACTTTACATCCCCCACTGTTGATCCTCACAACACCTGCATTGCATCTCTGTCAGGTTCTGTTTATTGGGTGCATTTAGATTACAGTGATTTTTTTTCTTCTGTGCAGCTTCTCTTCTTTTTCTTTTTTCTCCTTTTCTTCCCTCTTGAGGTTGGGGGTCTAAGAATACACTTCATTTTCCTTCTTAAATAGAATTCCATTGATTTATAAGTGACCCAAGCTAGGAAGAACACAAAATACTGATATTTCAGGGCATTGAAGGACAGAGGTTACATCAAAATCTCATGTGGGAATCTCCCATTTCACTTCCTTCCTTCTCTTGAATGCCCACCCAACACCCACAACAACAACAACACAAACTTCAACATAGGAGGGGAACAATGAAAGGAAGATTGTATCACGTGGTTGGGCTTGCAATTTGTGTTGCATTCATATATATGTCTTTTGGGGACTTCAAGATCCAACCTGCACGTCCCAAGATGGGGTTTGTTGAGAGGAATGGGACACAGTTTTTCTTGGATGGGAGACCCTTCTATGTGAATGGTTGGAATTCTTACTGGCTGATGGATCAGGCTGTGGATGATTTCAGCAGGCCAAGGGTGTGGGCCATGTTCAAGGCTGGTTCTAGGATGGGTCTCACCGTCTGCCGGACTTGGGGCTTTAATGATGGCACCTACCATGCTCTTCAGGTCTCTCCCGGCCGGTTCGATGAGAGGGTCTTCAGGGTTTGTTATCTAAATTCACTTTTATTTCATTTGGTTGATATAAGTTTAATGGGTGCTCTTGTATGTTGTTCATTATGAATTGTATTGTGGTTGATGCTTGATGTTGTATGATTCTCTATGGTGCATATATGTCATGATGTATGGTTTGCATTTTATCATATCTGCGTATTTTGTGCTTTGTGTGTGATTTTTTTTTATTGATTTCTGAAAATTGTTAAGACACTGCCCTTTTTAGAGCCCCGCCTGCAGTCTGCACTGTTTTGTTTTGTTTTGTTCTTTTTTAAATAGTATACTTCATCCAATGGGGTATATACTTGTACAAAAAAAATGTACTCTAATGAATTGTATAGACTCATTTATAGAAAATGTAAAAAAAATTCTAACGAGGTACATGCCTTGTTGGATAGCGAACGAGGTATATGGCATTGCAGCCGGGGTGGTGAGCCCTTTATATTTTGGTGAGATAGTCTCCAACTTCGAGTTAGGAGCAAGTTTCAAGATGTATAGATACAAAAATACACAAACTACATCATTCTTCTCATACTGAAGTGTTTACATCTGCCAACATTTGGTGGGTTGACCCTATTGTATATGAATCCTTGGTTTAGCCTATCATAGACCTAGTTCAACCGTCCTCAATCACACAAGTTCTATGTATCTTATCTTTTGGATTTCAAGCTTAGGTGCTGTGTGTTTTGATTACCTTTATTTTTGTTCATTGGCAGGCATTGGATCTGGTAATTGCAGAGGCTGGAAAAAATGGGATCAGACTGCTTCTCAGTTTGGTTAATAATTTGGCACCATATGGTGGGAAAAATCAGTATGTAAAGTGGGCATGGGATGAAGGTGTTGGACTGAGCCCTGCTAATGATTCCTTCTTCTTTGATCCATCTATCCGCATCTATTTTAAAACATACCTGAAGGTTATCTTTCTCAACTCCCTTGAAAGCTTGTGGACTGATAAGTTATTGACATTACTTTGAAATTTCATCATGTGATCAAATAGTCTATGAAATTGCATGGTCAAAGGTTGAAACATATTATCCAATGTATTCTCATTTCTCTTGTGTGTCTCTCTGGAACCTGATCAAAATTTCTACATTTTGTAGTCCTATTAAGATTTTTTATCATGTCAAGAAAACGACTTCCTCATTTGCTTCATTGAACTTGCTTTATCATTTTGTTGGTTTTTTTATCTCGAAGTCACTTGACTCACTACTAGGCAGGATTACCAATAGCTAAATAGATTAACTTCTTCCTGAACATTCAACTTTGTTTTTACAGACTGTATTGACAAGGAAGAATCATATTACCGGGATTGAATATAGAGATGATCCAACCATCTTTGCCTGGGAACTGATAAATGAACCACAGTGTACATCAGATCCTACAGGCGATACGCTCCAAGTAAGTCTCCTCACTAGCTAATTGATCACAAACAAATATTTTATTTGCATCCTCTCTCCTAGAAGCTGGACTACATGGTTACTAAAAATGGCAATCAAAGATGAGGCCATGGTAAGCCTATTTAAAAATGCTGCAGTAGCAAATTTGTTGAGAAGTACTTACTAAGAAATTGCGGATGTCAAACATTTCATAATAAACACCAACCACCTATTGCCAGGTTGGCAAAGGTACCCTCTCTTCATTGATGGGTTTTGTATACCTCTACCATTCTACTAAGATAAGCTATGAAGCATGGACACGGACACGGGACACGGCGACACGGTGACACGGACACAGTGACACGGCAATTTTTGAAAAAATAGGACACGGGTACGGGTAGGACACGGCAATAAATTAATATAATAAATAAATATGTATCACTATCTTATATAAACAAACAACACATTTCATTTAATTCACTATTTATAATCAATTGTATAAACAAATAAATCACTGTTTTTATAAATAATTGTTTTAAATAATAAACCACTGTTTTTATAAATCACTGTTTTAAACCAATAAACTACTGTTTTTATAAATCACCGTTTTAAATGAATGAATCATTATTTTTTTTAACGTTAGGAAAGATATTTTTTTTAAATGAGTTGTTCTAAGATGTTTTAAATCGGTTGAATATTTGTGGGCTATGTTTGGACCTTTCTTTTCTTTTTCTTTTTTATTTTTGGGCTGAAACTTGCTGGGCCGTGTCCTGGGCCGTGTCCGAGGCGTGTCCTGGGCCGTGTCCCAGCCGTGTCCTAGCCGTGTCCCAGGCGTGTCCAAGACAAAATGAAGGCAGACACGGCTGGAGCCGTGTCCGACACGTGTCCATGCCGTGTCCATGCCGTGTCCGTGTCTGACACGTGTCCGACACGGGTACGGCGCCTCCGGGGAAGTGTCCGTGCTTTGTAGAAGATAAGGTTTGGTTAATTGATTTTTACTTGTAATGTTGATTTCGCGAACCATTTAAACTAGACAATATTGTTTGTTCAAACAAATAGAAGAGATGTTTTAGGTAAGGTAAGGTCAGGTTAATTGATCTTTGAGTGTCTTTGAAGAATTGCAGGAATGGATTGAGGAAATGGCAGGGTACTTGAAATCAATTGATAAAAAGCATCTCCTGACATTGGGTCATGAAGGTTTCTATGGCCCAACTAGCCCACCAGAAAAGCTAAGCGTGAACCCTTCAGAATATGAAGGTACCCTTGGAGCTGATTTCATTCGTAATTCAAAGATATCAGCTATCGATTTCGGATCAATTCATTTCTACCCTGATCAATGGTAAGCTTTGATTGCACCTTCTCATGTGATTACTATTTGTTATCCATGTCCATGAATCATGCAGCTTTTAGAAGAGTTTTCTCACTCTAAGACCCGGTTTGGAACTCAATTGTCAAACTGATTATCCTTTTGCAAAACAGGTTTCAGATAATCAGTTCTAAATGAGTGTTTCTAAACTTTAGTTTTTTTATGTTGGATTTTGATTTTTATTTGTTAAAAATCAACAAAACAGCTTTATGAAAAAGCTGGTTGAGAATAGCTTTTATGATAACATTGTTTTCAAAATGAGTTCCAAATGGGGCTTAAGTATATCTCAATTCTTAACAACAGCACTGATTTTTATAAATATAGCTCTTCTCAACTTTTTGATGAACTAAATATGTATAGAATAACACTGTCCTTCTGTGAGCAGTGATCATATAGTTTGAAATTCTCATGTCTTTGGTCTCATGTGATGCTTCCAAAGATGATAGAAACTCTCCTTGAAATATGAATGCAGGATGACAGACCAACCATTTAGTGAGAAGTTAAAATATGTCCCCAAATGGATGGACTCCCACATTGATGATGGTGATAGAGAGCTTGGAAAGCCAATCATGGTGACAGAATTTGGCCTTTCAAACCTTAACAAGGACTTTGATCACTCCCACCGAGACGCCTTCTACAAGGCCATCTATGACATCTTCTACGAGTCTGCAAAGAAAGGTGGGGCTGGAGCTGGGACTTTTGTGTGGCAGCTCTTAGTTGGGGGCATGGAAGAGTACAACGATGACTTTGGGATTGTCGCATGGGAAAGGCCTTCATTGTATGGGCTGATAAAGGAACAGTCATGCAGGCTTGCTGAGGTCCGTTACGGAAAATCTTGGGCAAGATTTCGCTCTCAATTCAACTGTTGAGATGATTAGGTACATGGTTTTCCTTTTTCATTTACGAAAAAAAATGATAATCTAGTTTCTCATTCGAATATCAAGGGCTTGTTTCTTGTGAGATCAACTGTAGTCCTTTTTTTTATTTGAGCATACATGTGATTCATGAATTTGTTTCAATGAAATTCGATATTGACTTTTTTAATGTGTGTGTATGACAGGCATCTCTCTTTTTTAATGTGTGTGATTGACTGTATTATGAATGGTTCATCATTTTTACCTTCCTTTACTCATTTGAAGCGGTGAAGTGCAAATCTGATAGATGATTTTGCAAATAAGATGGATAATAGAAGAATAAGTTTAAATTCCAAGGAAAATTATTTGTTCAGAGTGGATATATGTAATAATTATGTCTTGATAAGATAGAATAAGCCCTGTACCTAGGGAGGTAGGTATAGTTTTGTTCTTGTTTAATTACGTTCAAATGAGAAACAAAACAATTCAAAAAATTAAAACTTAAAATCATGTAATTCTTCTTTATTTTTGTATAATTATTTTATGCCGAATAAACTATTCACAAACCAAAGAGAGGATAAGCTATACTAAACACAACTTTATTAAACACCAGGAACAGCACAGCTTAGTACATAAACTGCATAGAAGGAAAGCCCAGACAAGGCTATCCTTCAAACACAACCATTACATCGACACCACAAAGAAACACCGATAACACAAGATGATCACAGACCATCTTGTCTGAACTACACAGCCAAACCATTATTCCATGATTTTGTTAACCTTTCTCCCACTATATAACATATGAATATCCCACATGATCATGTCCTTACTAGTCACAGGTGCAGTCTGTGCAGGCACAGCTCGGGCCGCACTTGCACTGTCCTCCGTTCTCGGCCTCCTCCGCTGGAGCAGTCTTGATGACCTCGTTGTAGCTGCCATTCAAACATCACAAAACACACCAGTTCCTGAGAAGAGAATTAGCAGACTATACAGATCTTAATGAACACTTTTACATAGTTGTTCAAGCATCCTTTTTGGAGTGGTATAGTAACTCAGTTAATCAAAGTACATAACAGAAGTGATATTCTGATATCATTTGACAACATGTTCCATGTTGTTAGAATAGATGAATAATATTTTGTTGTCTTTAGACAATGGTTTAACTACTCCACCTGAGAGATTGATGAGAATTTATTTCATTTTTACCTCGTACTAGAGTTAAAGTAAATTTATTTAGTTTTACATACTTCTTCTGTTAATAATAAAAGTGATTTATATAACAAGTCTAATTTGTTAACCGTATACTATGGTATACTTATCCAAAAAAAATCTTTCCCCTGCCAAAGGGGGATGAAATTTTTTAACAAAATCATTGGGTGGCTCAGCATGACATCCCCTTCATAAGATTTGTGTTCTATGGTTGCTTTCAAAGATGTACATTTTTGAAAGGTTGATTTAAGCCTTTTAATTTTGATGTGGATGGACTTATCAAACAAAAAAGCTCAGTTCTCTGCTCAGAGAGAAGAAATCAATGACTTAGACTAAAATACCCTAAAAAGAAAGAACCATTAAATAGATGAAGCAAGAATGTTTTTTGTCATTTTCATATTCCCTCTGAAGACCTCTACTTTAGTACTATCACTATAATTACCTCTTCTCAGTCTCAAGGATCACCACACCATAGCTGTTGCCTTTCTTCCTGCAAAAACCATTCAAAACACAACCTTAGCTTTCCATATTCATCTTTAACTGAACTAGCTTTTGAACATGCAAGTTATACAAGGGAAACCTTCATTTTTAACCCCAATTTATTTTAATTTTAAATTCGATCAGGTTTTATTGTAAAACTGGCCATGGGGTTAGTATGATCGGGTCAGCTTCAGATGTGATTACAATCATGTTTTCACTCTCTGCTGTCCGTAGAATCTTTATCAAGTCTTTCTATCCATAAGAAAATTTAAGGTTAAAATTCAAAATTAAGACAAGGTTTAAAATTTAAAATTAAGATAAAAATAAAAAATTTAAAATTCATATAAGATTTAAAATTTATCATATAAAATAACCATTCAAAATACAAAATTGAAAATTTAAAACTAAAGTTTATGAATATGAAAAAGTATCTGCTTACAGCCTCATAAGAGGCATGATTTACTATCACGTCTCATACTTAAAAAAAGGATTAAAAAAAATCCAGATCAAAATGGCTCATGATCAGTTTATAAATAAAACTGTGGCCCAGAGCCAGTTTTGAAAAAAAAAAAAAAAAATAGAGCCAAAAATGGAAGTTGCCCTTAATACAGTTCATGCATGGACTAACCAAGATATAATTCAAAACCAAAATAAGAACAGACAGGAATACATACGGACACTGGGTCTTGTCAGCGCAGTCGCAGCTGTCGCAGGAAGACATGGTTTCGGAAAAACAGATTTAAACTAAGAGGAGTTTATGTGCTTTAGTTCTTAAAAGACTTGCTGTGCTTCTTTGCTTATGCAGTTAAGCTGACTATTTATAGGCAAAAAAATGAAATGTGACCCTCTCCTTTGGAAGGGGTCATGTGGATGACACACTCCAGAAGATAAGAATGAGATGGTAGGTCCAGAATAATCTATATCATGGAGTGTTGAGTGGCTTCATTCATATTGGCCTCTCATGTCAACATATCTATTTTTTCCTCCCCCATTGGAAAGATGAGCCATTTGAAAGGCACACGCATTGATATGAATGGAATTTGTAGTGGAGAATAAGAAGCGTATGTTATTTGAATTGGTTTTTTTTATTTATATTTTGTAAGACTTTGTTATATGAAGTCTTCGTATATAGCCTCGTGTGCAATCTCATTTCATTAATTAAGCATATATGTTTCATTAAACGAAACATGTGACGAGTTATGCTATATATATATATATATATATATATATATATATATATATATATATATATATATTTTATGAAGATTAATGTTTCATTACATTAAATATACACATTTGTTTTTTTTTTTAAATCAAAATATGTGAGTGCTGCTTGATTCATGTTAGAAAAATCAAAATACGCAGTGTGGCTGATGTTAAGCTCCTTGTAAAGCATCTGTTTTGTATGGCTCATGTTAGGCTACTTGTGAAGCATCATTGTATAGGGAAGAGTATTGGACAGGGAAAGATGTACAGAGACAAAAGGAAACTAACGAGCAGTCACATTCTTTGTTTGTTTTTACTTATTGTTGAAATGGTTATTGCTTCCTGTTTAAGCCAACCTTTGTCCACACCCCTTTCCATCTCCATCAAAGGAATCACAGCCTTTTATATTGTTATGTTTCCATCTCTTTTGTGTCATGGACCCTCACCACTTTCTGAGGACAAATATCATCTTGGGCACATATGGTTCTCACAATTTTCTTATTGTTTTCTCTTTAACATAACATAACCAACTCAAGTTTCTCTTCCATCAGGAAAAAACAAAAGTTTGTAAGTAATTATGTGGATCCAGGCAGGCTCCGTATGGGAATTAAGTTTGATGCTCATAAATCTTTTTTTTTTATTTCACATATTAATTTCTAAAAAAACGTACTTTTTTTGTTTTTTAAATAACAGCTTTGAGTAGGGGATGTAAACGAGTTGAACGAGCCAAACTTTGACATGTTCAGGCTCGGCTCGTTTAGTATCAGGCTCGGCTCAGGACCGAGCTTCATTTTGTGTTCGGGCTCGGCTCGTTGGGCTCATGAAAACCTCGGTTAAAGCTCGACTCAGCTCGTTTGTTAAACAAACCAAGCTAAAGCTTGAATCAAAGCTCAGCTCAGACTCGTTTAGCTAAAAACAAACTTTGTTTAGCATTTGAAAAGTCACATTTCACAAATCACATCTTATACATGTGAAAATGACATAAGTTCAGGCTCGGCTCAGACTTGACTCGTTCTCTTTTTTCTACCAAGTAAACGAGCTCGTCTAGACTCGGGTTCAACTCATTTACAAACTGAGCTTTAAAAATTATTCAAGCTCAACTCGTTTGTCTAATCAAAAGGGCATGAACGAGCTTTAACTAAGCCAAGCCTGAGCTACTCGACTCGTTTACCAGCCCTAGCTTTGAGGTAACCTTTATATAAACAACTGAATCACGCTTTCCCATTAATCATTCAAAATTTTGATTGTGTGAAAACATGTTTATAACTTTTGATTTCTTGCAAAAACATAATCACTTAAACCACGTTACCAAACACCCCCTCATTATTACAATAATCATTAAACAGTTCAAAGCATACATTTCAATATAACCCAGAAGCACTGATTCATAACGAGAAAAGATCACATAAAGCCCACTCAAAGCTATTTATTAAGAACTTGTCAAAAATTGGGGGGGGGGGGGGGGGGGGGGGGGGGAGAGGGGGGTTGGTTCTCACTCTGTAACCAGAAGCTGATGCTCAAGTATAGCTACACCATTGGGAGCCACAACAGAAATAAAACACCAGTGAACATTGCATAAGCAGCTTTTAAGCTAAGCCATCAACAATTTACAGAACCTCTAAATAATCGAAAAAAAGATCTGGCCAACAAAAGGCTCACCTAGGGCTGCAACTTGGGCGGATTGAACCTGACCCAACCCGACGTTTGGGCAGGTTCGGATTAGAGTTTTTAGTTATCGGGTTCAACCCGACCCGAGATAACCCGAACCCAATTCGGGTCGGGGTCGGGTTCCATGTTCGGGTTGTTCGGGTTCAACCCGAACCCGGACGCGATGAGACATGGTGTAAATGTGTAGTAGTATGAATGTGGTGGCATTACAATATACCTGTTCTTTTATCGGTTCCTAACGATCACATTACAAAATGAATTTCATCATTACAACATACCACAGTCAAATAAGATCTACACCATTGATTTTTTAGATAAAATCCACACCATTCATTCATTCATTTAACCCTAAAATCACTTCATTCTCCTTTTCTTCTCTGGAGCCGCCGCTAACCGCGCTTCTTCTTATCTCTGCGAAACTTCATTTCTTTCCATCAACTATTTCACCTTCTTGATCTCTCTTGTTATTCAATTTTTTTTGTTGATTATTGGATGGTTAGAGTGTTCAATGATTGGTTATTATTGGGGAAGGTATGTCTTACATGCATCTCAAGAGTTTCAGTTTAGATTTGAATTTTTTTTTTTTAAGAAAAGATTTCAATGTTCTTTTTGTGGGTTTTTTAAGTTTTTGATTGAGATATGTATCATGTTGTTTAGTGGATCATACATGTCTTCACAAATATAAATCTGTTTAAATTTTTTTTTTTTAGGTTAGATTCACATGTGATATGTTCTAATGTTCACCCAATCTAAAACCAACCCGAGCTCGGCCCAAATCTGAGTTCAACCTGAACCCAACCCGAACCCACGAGTTAAAGCTCGGGCTGGGTTCGGGTTGGACCCTTCGGGTTGGGTTGGGTTCGGTGTACAAGTCTATGGATTGGGTTCGGACAACCCTCCAACCCGACTCAACCTGCCCGAGTTGCAGGCCCTAGGCTCACCCATTTACTTTTAAAAAAAAAAACTCACCCCAGTAGGAAAACAGAGTTCAAACACTCGAATAAAAAAAGGGATCCCTCAATTCATCTTCCACACGCCACCCTGCATCATTTTGTCTCTTCAACAAAACCCAATTGACAGCCTATTTGTAAGTACCACCAGTTTCTCGTAATGACACCAAAATCGCAGTCATGTTGAGTACTCGAGCCATTCACATGAGTTTACACGGTTGATAGTGAACAAGTTCCGGGAGGCCTCCATGAATATGAGAAGGCTCCATTTCCTTGCCTTTAATCCACAACACACTGTTGAGTACCTACGGATATAAGATGGTGGAATGAGAGAGCTTTTGTGACACAAGAAATGGAGAAAAACATAAAGATTAGAGATGACAAGATGAAAGGAACATACTGAAATAATAAATCAATCATCAAGGTAATAATAGGACCCTGCTGATTTCTGTTCCCTGTCTTTGGTAGAGTCCAATTTGTTGATCCGGGGTCTAAAATTAGTTGGGTCTCGCCTAAATGTAATATCAAGATGCTGCATGAATTCAAATTAGAAGAATTTCAGATTCTTCATTATCAGACTTAAATATAATTAGACAAGTTACTTGACTTAATTTGGATAGCAAAGACAAGTAGAGAAGAAAACTTACAGATAAAAAGAGATTCATTCCGGACATCAAAGACTGAGGAGCAGTGGCCGTGCAATCAATTGAAGGTGTCCCTTCATACACGATAACCCTGTCTGCTAGATAAGTTGCCATGATGAAATCATGTTCGACAACAAAAGCAGTCTTCTTTGCATGAAGGATAAACCTCTTTATGACCTTTGAAGCAACAATACGTTGTTCCGAATCAAGGTATGCGCTTGGTTCATCTATCAAATAAATATCTGCTGGCTGTACCACCAAACACATCATGAGCAAGATCAGTTACAGGACACCCACCAAGAGCGAAACAAAAAAGAAAACACAGATCACTCAAAAAAACAAAAATGAAGTGCATGAATATGCAAAAATGTAAAAAAAGCTGTGCGCAAGTGTGGTGAATGAGTCACAAGTAATTCTCAATGTTTGCACCATAGTTTAAAACCATGTGCGGATCGCATGTGCGGTGAAGTCCGCACATGGCATATGCCGCCGCATGTACCGACATGTGGCCGCACATAGTGCAAGGCAGTCGTTCGAACGGGGGTTCGAAGAATGTTGCCGTTTGAATTACCGTTCGGAGGGAAATTTGAAACCAGAGGAGGGTTTTACTGTTCGAAGTCCGTTCAAGTTGAACTTCAAACGCCCTCTTTACGTTCAAACTGGATTCTAACGCTTGGCCGCACATAGACGCATTTTGGTAGCAAGTGCGCCACATATAGTGTTGGATGTGTGCCCGAGGGCGCACATCCGCATGTGTACGTGCGGCCGCACTTCGAACTATGATTTGCACTTGAGAGTTTCTATACAGTTGTTTGTGTGCATGTGGGCGTGTGTTTTATGTGCATGCGCGCGTGTGTGTGTGTGTGTGTGTGAGAGAGAGAGAGAGAGAGAGAGAGAGAGAGAAAGAGTCAATTGACAACCGATTATAAAAACTAAAGATGAGAATTGGGATTGTGATATACCAGTGGTTCGAAGTGACTCAAACAGGCACTAAAACATTGAATTATAAAATGTGATGCAATTTCTTGTAAAATAAATAAGGATAGAAAGTCATATTGAACACAAATAGATCATATGTATTGATAATCGGAAAGCATTGACTAATTACATACATATGCATTTCATCTCCATCTAATTTAAAATATAAGCCAGTAAAAAAAATAAAAAAAATTTACTGCAGAAGGTTTAGTTTGTAAAGACGATAGCATGTTCATCAGATACATTGAAATTTTTTTTTCTAAAAGAAAGATACATTGTGAAGTTGGATATACTTTTCACATTGCTCTGATTATTGTACAAAACCAATGCTCGAATTCTAGAGATCCAATGCCCGTGTGATTACAACGCCCTCTATGGAGAAAGAGATGGAACAAAAGAGATGTAATGAGAAAAAAAACCAACTATATTATTTCTTATTCGTGAGGAAGAAATCACCATACACTCAATAGTCGTACTGAAAAGAAATCACCATACACTCGAATTCTTATATGTGCGAACCACGTATATACATCACTTATCGAGGTATATGCATTGATAAAGAAAGCACATCGTCCAGTGAGATATATGCTTTAATAAGCTCATACGCATATACCCCGCGGGCCGCATATATATATATAGTGCACCATATCACTACTCTATACCTGTATATATATACATATATATATTCAAGTAAAGTCATCAATTTGTATGCTAGCAAAGGAGAAATATGAAAAATATTGCAAATTTATACTCTTCAGATGTTATGCTTCATATATATGGTTTATAAATCGTGTCACGCTCAATTAAGAAAAATACTAATTTGCAGTGACATGTTTCCATCATCAACTAGAACTACCACACTGGCATTCAAAAAGAAACACACGATGGAATGAATATCACAAAAGGCAGACCTGAGATAGCAATGCACATACCTTTCCAAGGCACAAGCACAAAGCCACTCTTTGCAACTCTCCACCAGAGAGATTCACAACTTCTTGATCCATCAGTTGCTCAATTTGTAACGGTTTCATTACATCAGATACGAACTGAGGATGCATATATGAATCACGAATTTTTTGATGCAATAGATACCTGACTGATGCCTGAAATTTTGGGCTGATTTTCTGGGGCTTGTAAGAAACATTGAATTCGGGTATTTCCACATCAGAATCTCCCACTTCATCAGGTTTCAAGAGCCCAGCCTACAGAAGATGTAATAGTATTACAGTAATCAACATATCAGACCAAAATTTTGATAGAAAAAGTGAGGGAGCTATTCATGTTATATTTTCAGGGGATGCATGTGGAGAATGGGCAAATTGGTGGTATAAATTTATAAGTGAGTATATATCAGAAATTTAAGAGTTCACATTTAAAAAAAAACATAAAGCCATTAGTTAGATTTCCTCATTTGTCCATGACCAAAAAAAGTTACAAAACAGAGAACCGTCAGGAATGCATTTCGCATATGAATTTCAGAAAACTCTTCAACAAAACTAGGGAACATGGTAATAATGATAACAAGGTTTACCAGCATGCGAATAAATGTAGTTTTTCCTGTCCCATTCTCACCAAGCATTACGATAATCTGAGAATCAGTAAATTCACCCTCAACCACAGTAAGCTTGAAATTTCCCTGAGTTTTGCTCATTGTTGGGTATTTATATCGCTGATATGTCTGAATTTCCTCTGCACTCTCCTGCGGAGTTTCAGCAACCTGGAAACAGCAAGAAAGTTAGTACATGCAATAATTCCGTCACTGTACAGTACATAATAAGAATGAATGTTACCCTGAAAGTGAGGGATTCCTCACGAAAACGTAGATTCTCAGTGGGGACAAAACCAGACAAAAAGATGTTAATCCCTTCTCTAACAGAAAAGGGGAGAGTTACAACTCCATATGCTCCTGGCTTCCCATAAAGGCAGCAAATAAAGTCTGATAGGTAGTCTAGAACACTGAGGTCATGCTCCACGACAATTACATAGCTGAAATAGGACACAAAAAAGTTACAACTTAGGCATGTCATAAAGAAAGACAATGCCAATGTCATCCGGGAGATCAATGTTACCTGTTAGGCCTGAGCAAAGAACGAACGACCTGCGCAGCTTTAAGCCTCTGTTTTACATCAAGATAACTAGAAGGTTCATCAAACATGTATATATCTGCATTCTGTACAGCGACAACAGCTATAGCAAACCTTTGCAGCTCTCCACCAGATAAATCTCCCACATTACGATCTATAACCTGATTCAAATCAAGATCAACGCAAAGTCCTTCTTTCTTTCCACTTTCATCTTTCTGGTCAAGCACCTGTCCAACATTTCCTTGAACTGCTTTTGGGATGTGATCAACATACTGAGGCTTGATGATTGCCTGTTCATCAGTATAATACATCATAAGCGGCATGGGCAAAAGAAAAGAAAATCCGTTATGCTAGTCATCAATAGCAGCTCCATGTATGTTTTTTCCTAGTATTAAGTACTCAGGTACTCCATGAGGGGTTTAGCAGAATTCTAATCATAAGACCATTTTGTATGGCTACCTACATAAAAATCAACTTTCAAATAATATTTCCATCTGTGCCAAGTCCAAGGAAAAAAGCTTCACCAATAAGAACAAGAAAAACAAATTGAATGATGATGAAACAGTAGAACTCCACGTATCCTATAAAAGGGAAATGGTTGTTATTAGAAAGGTGGGGTGCCTATAGTAAACATCCAAAGGAAGGAAAGACAAGATGTCTCCCAAATAAATAAAAAAGCTTAGGTCAACCCATTCAAAAAAGTCTACACACATTACCCTACTCAACAGTAATCTTGGTGATAGACTCACTCCTCAAAAACATCCCTATTTAGAATTACAGTGTTTGAACCCAAGATATACTTAACTGAACCCCTTAATTCGTCCCAATTACAATCCAATAATTTCTGTATAACTTATTTTCCCTTCAAAAATCTTTTTTCCTGTCAACCAAATGCAGCAGCGTCATATGCCACTCTTACATGACAAAGTGTTAAATGTAGTACACTCCTCTTGACTGAAGATGCATTTCACTATGAGGCGATTGATAGTCTAAATCTCCTGGTTGCATAACTCATTACATGTGTATTCATAATGTGCCCAACTGCCCATTTGTCTCTATCTTCTTTTAGGATCAGGTCCAAATAAAACACTAGAGAAAAAAGTGAAAAATGAAAGCAAATGTTCATTCTGTCATTGGACAAGGACACATCTCATGTTGATGCGCCTCTGTTGTATAATTTAACAAAAAATTAAATCAGTTTGATATCTACATAACAGAAAGGAACTGTTTTTAAAGACAAGATCCTTCATATCAAGCAAAATTCAAAGCAAGAATGATAGGTGGAGAAACCAAGCTTATCCTTGCCAATCTAAAAAGGCATGAAAAAAATATAAATTATGGCAACAATAATTACACAGAAAGTAGTGCTCTTAAACATGACATGACAGACCTAGATATGGATTAAAATTCAAAATGTTTAATAAGTTGGCACATATTTTGTATTGGGTATCTTTGTTAATAATAGAACAGCTACCCAAATCCATAAGATGATGATAAACAGCCATAGCACCATCAATTAGAGTAAGGACCTTTAGATTATCTTCAAGAATACGAGTGAAATAATTCTGTAGCTCAGACCCACGGAAGTAAGTCAATATTTCCTGCCAATCCGGGGGATTCTGTAAAGGAAACAACACATAAATTATAAACAGAAGATTTATGGATGAAAAGGTGTACTTACTGAAAATGAAATCCACAGTACATTACATTGAATCGGCCCAAGTTGGGTTTTAACTTCCCAGCCAAAACTTTAAGGGCAGTCGACTTTCCAATACCATTAGTACCAACCAAACCCAGAACTTGACCTGGCCTAGGGACGGGCAACCTGCAATTATAAATATAAGCAATCAGACTCTTACACAAAAGGAAAAAAATCCATGATTTATATTGGCCAAGTATTAGAATATCAGGATACTTACAAACCTGTGCAACTTAAAGGTATTTGGACCATAACGGTGGGTGGTATCTTTGTCCAAATCCTTTGGCAAATTGATGATCTGTATAGCCTCAAATGGGCATTTCTGCAATCATAGAAAAGTAACAAATAAATACAGATCAAATATAAGAATAAGGAAAGGTTAAAAGGAAGGATAAAAAACAATTACGAACTTTTACGCAGATACCGCATCCGATGCACAACTCTTCTGATATGAAAGCAATTTTATCACCAGGAGTGACTTCAATACAGAGTTTTCCTGAAAGAAAATTCCAGAGTGCAACAAATATGAGTGTGTTTTAAGAATTGGAGAACATGTAGATGAGCTCCCATATAACAGATCAACTCTCTTTTTGAAAAAGTATATTTTATGCGTTGTAGAAATTATCAATTAATAGAAAAAAATTTGCTATCTCGTCCTCAAAGAAATAAAATTATATGAAAAAAATCATTGCACAAGATCCCACATGATCCAAACCTTATGTACCGGTTTAACGCAGGATTTCAAATCTCTAAATGAAAGCACTTAAAAATTAATCGCATCTGTGGAGATTGGTTCACAAAAACAATCTCCCCAGCCCCACAAACATACAGTAATGCACATATAGACCAAAAAAAGATAAGAAAAAAAGGGACCCAAAAAGTGTTATGGGAATAAAGATGAGGGGAAATTCGAAGGTTGTTCATACATCTAAGGGTCCTTGGATAAATTACATTACAATTAAAAAAAAATCCTATAAAATTTACATAAGTCTTTTAGATAAAAAGAGAATATACAGTACTCAAGGTTTGGCTGCAATGCTGGTTCCAATTCATGATGATTGGAGCAATAACACATGAAACCACAAGATCACATCACTAATTTGCTTTTTCACACAAAAAAAATTATCTTAATGCTGCAATTTAGGCATGATGTCTAAGTCCCTGTTTGGGTAGCGACATAAGTTATTTTATAATAGACAACTATCCAGTATAAATATAAAAAAAAGTCAATTTTTGTTTGGTTGTGTTAATTATTCTCATTGGGAATGTAAAATGAAGTTTTTGCTGTTTGGTTAAGTTACGGATAAAAGGTGAATAAGATGTGAATAATAAATTATAAAATGTGAAAAATGATTACGAATGTGGACCCATGATTTATAAGAGGTGATGACAGGTGATTTGACATTATGTCCCCCTTATACTAGTGGATTGAGTGAAATAACACACTTCCAAAGGGGACCTAGAATATCGATACTTATTATCAAATATTCCGTATAGCCATTCCCACTTATTCTTACAAACAAACAAGCTTTTGAACTTGTTCACCCCTATTCCCCACCTATTCCACTACCCAAACAGGGGCTAAGATACTGGAGTAAGTTCAATATTTAGGGCAATGACTGGAGTAAGAAAAAGGGTAAGTTTGTTCAACTGATTCCTCATGCAATGTGTTGGAATATAAGGATTTCCAAAAAAGAGAATCTTTCTGAAGAAGCAGCAATACATGCATGTTAGTGTGCCGTGAGGCATCTGACGGCTCGGGGAAAGAATAATGTGGGAGTTTTTAATGTGATCTCCTGTAGGAATGGGGATAGATTGATAATCAAGTCGCGGTCCATTTTGGTGCTATTTTTCATATTTTTTTCCTTTGGTTAAAAGAAATTTCTCGTCTCTTTGTATACTTGTATGTTTGGCATGAAATTTTGATGGACATGACTTAAGTTATGTCCCCCTTTTTCCCTCTATTTTGCTCAAAGAAGAAGAGTTGAGATCCCGCTTTTTCAAGAGAAAAAAGGGATCAACCTTGGGGCAACTACGGTGAAAATGAACAGGGAAAATGCTTTTAGCGTAGAATAGAAAATGTAATGCGTGAAGAGGCTTGTTCTGATTTTCTTTTCTCCTTTGTTATCCTGGAAGACATCTTGTCTCTCCATTTTGGAGGCAAGGCCTCTACGTCCTGTTCAAGGAACATTTATTGTTTTTAAAAATACAGGTACTGTGCTCCCGCCTTTCATTAACAAAAAAAGTTCATGCATGCCTGTTGACTATTGAGCAAGGGATTCAGTTATTACCACAATATTAAGGAACCAAAAACATTCCAAGCAATAAAAGATGCTAACATTCCATTCAATTCAACTGCTTAAGCATCGGCCGAGGAGCACTTAGCGAAGAAATAACCTGGACCAGTGTGCATTTAATGAGAACAGCTTACAGAACCCTGATATATAAGCTAAAATCTTAATTGCATATTCCTATCCATTGGGATGAAGATATATGGTTCAATCACAACCAATTAAAAAAAATATCATGTATTTTCTCTTCTTTAGGTGCACTAAGGAAACGAAGGAACACTGATCTTTGCATGAAGGCAGGTGCACAAAAAAACATCTCAATTTGATCATACATATGGGTGAAGGCACCAACAGGACAAAGACTATAAAATGATGCTCCAAGAGAATGCAACAGTGTCTTCAACCCCACAATAACAAGGGAAGAATCTATTAACAAACTGTTCTTTTGTAAACAAAACAAAACACTCAGCCCAACTATGCAAATGTGACCGTCTATAGTATGATCTGTGTAACATTCATTACAATGGCATTAAAAACTTTAAACTTCCAATTATTTCCATCATGATATCTTCTCAGAATTCACATTTGACATTTCTTTCATTTCAATCATTCAAAGACCATATCTTTCAGCATAAAATAAAATTTAGGAAAGATAAACAAATTGTTGTACTAATTCAGAGCAATAAAAATTAACCCTTACAAAAATCACAATCAGGAGATGGCCTAGTTGGTCCAGATTGAAATTCTGGGTATTGGTTTCAAATCGCACTTTCAAAAATTCACATTTTTCAATTCTGATCCTTCACAACTGTTCTAATAATTTGAAACAATAAACCATAACTAACAAAAAAAACAATCAAGAGATAATCGAATTGGTCTGAACAACCAGATTAAAATTCCTATGACCGATTTTTTTCAAAAAAAACATAATATATTCCTCCCCGCCGAATCGATCTCCCAAGCAGAATAACAAAAAAAGAGGATTCAAGAGTGAGATAGAGAAGACGAAGAGAAAAAAAAAAGGACCTGTTTTGACGACGGGACAGCTCTTCTTGCACTCCTGGCGGCACTTCTTTGGCTTGCACCGGTCGGAGCTCACGATGGCGATCCTTGTCAGCCGATCCGCCATCGCTTTCGCTCGAAGAGCTGACCAAGTGATTGAAACCCTAATGTAATTTTGAAGAAAAAAAATCAGATGAGAGAGAGAGAGAGAGAGAGAGAGAGTGAATCTCGCTTTTGCGTTACCCTTGATGGCCCCGATGAGATGCCACTCGTAAACCCTAGATATATCTCTCTTTTTTAACTGTAGAAACAAAGATGCGGAAGCGCTACCAGAAACACACCAATAAAACTGCCCGCAGCTATTAATTCCATGACAAAAATATTTTATGATAATTAATTATTTTAATAAAAATTAAAAAATAACATATTTTCTATTTGATTGTATTTGTTGAAAACAATGTAATAATACAGTTTTTTATTTTAATTGATAATGAATAAATTATAGAATAAAATGTTGATAAAAATTTATAAAATAAAAAAAAATGATTTAACATAGACTTTTAATTTGTAAGAAGTGATGATAGATGATTTAATACGTGGGTCTTTTTATACCAGTAGAATAAATTGAGCAGAATAACATAATTCTAAAATGAAAATATCAACGTATTATCATTATTTTTAACATAATTATACTCACTTATAATTTACAAACAAATAAGTATTTTAATTTATTTTTTCAAATGCAGGGAGAATAACAAATGCAAAGAAAAAAAAAGATAGATAGAGAGAAGGGGTTGGCTATGTGAGGAGGAGGGTGGGCGGCAGGGGTTGGCCAGGGGCATAAAGGGAACGCAGCGGGGGGGGGGGGGGGGGGCGAAGCGGGAGGGGGAGGGGGAGGGGAAGAGAAATGGGTGGAGCTCCTCGGCTTCTCTCTTTCTTTCTCTCACTTTCATTCTTTCCCTCTTTCCCCCTCCTCCTACAACCCATCATCGCCTCCTTTGTCCACCATCGTCACCCTTCACCCACTGTCACCGCTCTTCCTATCCCCCCTCCTCTCCCCCCTTCTCTCTCTCTCTCTCATTTTTTTCTCTCTCTTTTATTTTCTTTCAGCTTTTTCACCCCTGAATATTTTTCATAAATATGGTAATAGATGAATGGGTCAGTTTTCCACCCCACCTCAATTTTTTGCATGGTGGGGAGGTAGGTGGATGAGGGTTGGGATCGTCTGTGGGTTGCTACAGGGTCCTCCATGTAACACCCACTAAAACTTTGCCACGTGTAAAGTAAAATTAGATGAGTTATCATCCCCAAATCCTAACTTGGTCATCTTTTAAAAGAACCCCATAACAAATAATATTTTCAAACTACTCCGGACTAACCAAAAACAAAACACCCTCTCCAAAAAAAAAAAAAAAAGATGTTTGTTTTTTAAAACCCATTATGTATGTTTGCTTTTTTGTACCAGGTAAATTAAACAATACTAATTTAGAAAATGAGTAATTCATTAACGCCACTAAAGAAAAAAAGCACAGCGTGTATATCTTATGGCTTGAATTTCATGCTCAAGCACATAAGTTGAAAGGTGTAGTTCATATGGAAGTTCACAATAAGATAATTTTTGAAAACTTCATGATTTTTTTTTTCAGCCTATGGAGTGTCTCCCTATAACCGTTAGGGAGGAAGTTTAGGATGAAAAAAAACTTCCGTATAGAAGATCAGACTACTCTATTATCAAGTGTTGTCCTTGAACACATTACTTTTTAAGTTGAGCCTGAGTCAACTCTTACTTAATTGGTCACAAAGGAAGTCGTATCTCATTGTCTTTTATGAAGTTCCTTCAGTATATGTATGTTTGGTGTACGTGATGTCCTCATCGTCCTCGTTGGGATAGTACTAGCTTCTTTTTTGTGTTATTTCACCTTAAAATATGGTCATTTGTGTTGTTTGTACGAGATGATACACATTTTTCAAACCCCTTATAATATACATTTTCTTGCATGTGTGTAATGGGACCAGATCCGGTCAGTGCTTGATCTTGGTCAGTACTGAACTGCACCACGTGCAAATCGAACTGCGCCATTTATAAATCGAATTGCACAACAAATTGTTGGGTATATTTTTCACTCTTTTATTGGATTCAATCAACTATTGGAGAAAATATGAATTCCTAAGTATCATCAGTATCCAAATAAGAGAGTGAAAAATATACCCAACAATTGGTTGTACAGTTCGATTTATAAGTGATGCAGTTCGATTTGAATGTGGTGCAGTTCGGTACTGACCGAACTGACCGAGCTCGACACTAACCGGATCCGGTCTCGTGTGTAATGTAGAGGCATGATATTGTTTGTTTTTTCAAAGTTTACAATGACACTATGTATTTTGTATTCAAGCTATGTATGGACATTCATAGAGGAAGCAAGAAATTATCCGTTTTGCCCCTAAATGAGCTCATGGCTTTAAAATGCGTATTGATGTGTAAGAGTTGTGTTCTTGTTTTAAACTATCTCCACCTATTAGGTGATATGAGACTAAATATCCTCCCTCACTCTCACTCAATCCATGAGTCTCCTAGGACTCTTGAGCCTAATCACCCCCCTCAACAGGCCAAGCATCACAAAAACATATTTTCCCTCCACCACACACGTTATGTGCCCCCCAAATCCAAATGAATACTTAATGAATACCGATGTAATTGGTGTTGACTCTTCCCCCCTACAAAAAAATTAGGTTTCTAATAAATGACCAATATTGTTTCTAATATTTTCTTCTACCACGCCAAACTAATTCACCAAACTAATTCACCATATTAAAAGACAACACAATTTTCCTCTACCACACATGATGTGCCCGCCAAATCCCGGTGAGTGCTCAATGAATATTTATCTATCAAAGATTCTCAATGAATGCTCAATAAATAAACATCTAATTGGTGTTGATTCTCCTAGTTTATACTGAAACATTTGAGAGGGCATTTTCTGTTATGCATTTCGTGAAGAATAGATTGTCTAATCAAATAGAAGATAAATTGTTGAATGTGTTGTAAACTAACTATAATACATGAACATAAAAGTACATAAACAAAGCACACAAGACATATAGAGAAGAGAGATAAAGAGAGATTTCTTATTCTTCACTTCTTGGTTGGTTGTGGAAGACATTACAAACCTTTGAAGATCTCTTTAACATCTTGAGTGCTTGAATCGAATAAGAGCTTATTCGTGCTGATAACGTGTTATAAACTAAGTAGAATATAAACTAAGTAGAATATAACGTTATCAGCACGACGACGCTCTAGTCTACTTCATCAAAGAGGTTTGTATTTTGGTGAGTTCATGATGTTCAAATCATCATGATTTTATCTTATATTTTATGTATAACATGGTAGAAAATTTTATGATTTTTTTTTAACAAAGAAAAATGAGTATTCTTACTCTATGCTACATGCCTATGCATTATATTCTTTTATAGATTTGTTTTAAGAATGCATTTTCTATGGCATAGTATCCCATCTTCCACCTATTCTCTATATATTTCATTAATTAGCATCATCAAATCTTCTGCACATAGGCTAGTTTTTAGAAAATGTTTTGAACGACTTTCTGATGCTTTCTTGTCAAATTGACACAAAGTTTGGTTAGAGCATATATTCCCAAATTCTCTTTTCTAGAAATGGTAGTTCTGACAATGCCATTGTAGTGCATTCTTAATCGGATAGGTATACTTTATTTAATAATCTTGTTGATAGATCACTATCTTGATTTTAATGAGTTGAGATATATAGTATTTATGAATGCATTTTTTTATTCTATTAAAAGTGGACATATTTTTAGTGGATAGTGCACATTTAAAAAAAAAATAAAGATAGTCCCTTTTGTATGAATTTTTAGTAAATCCATAATTTTTAAAAATTATTATGGTTTATCCAAATATGCTAGTATTGCAAATACTTGTTGCCGAACCTATACTATTTAAGGTAAACAATTAATGCTTCAAGTTTTATTGTTTATATTTTTATTTATATTTTCGATACATGTGGTGACATTACTTCATTTTTCTTATAGAGATATCTACCATGTCGAATCTTACAAAACTTGAATTCACCGCACTTGACATTTCGGGCAACAACTATCTCTCGTGGATACTCGATGCGGAAATCCACCTTGATGCCATGAACCTTGGCAACACGATAAAGAAAGGAAATCAAGAGTCCCTGCAGGACCGCGCAAAAGCAATGATTTTCCTTCGCCACCATGTTCATGAGGATCTCAAAAGCGAGTACCTCACGGTGAAAGATCCTCTTACCCTTTGGGAGAGCTTGAAAGATCGATACGATCATCAAAAGACTGTCATCCTCCCCAAAGCTCGGTATGATTGGATGCACTTGCGATTGCAAGATTTCAAATCTGTTGCTGATTATAATTCTGCCCTTTTTAAAATTAGTTCACAACTAAAATTGTGTGGTGAAAAGGTGACAGACGAGGATATGTTAGAAAAAACATATTCTACTTTTCATGCCTCGAATGTGCTCCTGCAGCAGCAGTATCGAGAGCGAAGATTTGACAAATACTCGGCATTAATTTCATGCCTCCTTGTTGCCGAGCAAAACAACGAACTTTTATTGAAAAATCATGCATCACGTCCAACTGGTTCTGCATCACTGCCTGAAGCAAATGCATCAATGCCTGAAGCAAACGCATCCACGATGTCTACCCGTGGCCGTGGACGTGGTCGTGGACGTGGCCGAGGACGAGGACGAGGTCGTGGTAGAAATGACAATCGAAATTACAAGGTTCATAAAGATAGCAACTCCAACCACCAGAAGTGGAATGAAGGACATCACAACAAAGGAAAATGTTTGATGAACAAACCTTCAAAAAATAATGAGACTGCATGCTATCGATGCGGTGGTAAAGGACATTGGTCACGTACCTGTCGTACGCCAAGACATTTGGTTGACCTTTATCAGGCATCAATCACAGACAAGGGAAAGAATGTCGAAGTAAATTTTGTTGACCCCGTAAACCATGTTGGCCCATCAGATATTACTCATTTGGATGTATCTGATTTCTTTGCTAATTCTAATGGCAACATTGGTCATATAATTGATGATGGAAATGTCCACATCAACTAATATTTCTCTTTTTAGCATTTATTTTATGTAATTTTCCTTCCTTTTTTTATGTACTTTGTTTTATTTCAATAAAATGCAATTTCATGTTTTCTATATTTATCTTATTTATTTCATTTTTCTTTTTACAAGAATGGCTATGGTTGGTGACATCTGTCTTGCAGACAGCGCAACAACGCATACGATCCTACGAAATAAAACATATTTCTCGACATTGACATTAATCAATGCAAATGTTAATACCATCTCTGGTACTACAAACTTAATTGAAGGCTCCGGAAGAGCAAATATAATATTACCAGGAGGTACAAAATTTTGTATTAATGATGCATTATATTCAGCAAGATCCAGAAGAAATCTGCTAAGTTTTAAGGATATCGTCTTAATGGATATCATATTGAGACTATAAGTGAAAATAATATGGAGTATTTATGCATTACTTCAATTATTTCAGGCCAAAAGCATATATTAGAGAAACTTCATGCTCTCTCATCCGGGTTGTATTATACAACCATAAAAACAATCGAATCATACACTGTAATGAACCAGAAGTTCTATGATTCAGATATTTTTACGCTTTGGCATGATCGTCTCGGGCATCCAGGGTCTACAATGATGCGTCGAATAATTGATAATTCATTTGGGCATCCGTTAAAGAACCAGAAGATTCTTTTACCTAATCACTATCAATGCACTTCGTGCTCACAAGGAAAATTGATAGTTAGACCATCCCCTACAAAAGTCAATGTTGAGTCACCAACATTTTTGCAAAGAATTCAAGGGGATATATGTGGCCCAATCCACCCCCCATGTGGACCATTCAAGTATTTTATGGTATTAATAGACGCATCTGCTAGATGGTCGCATGTTTGTCTATTATCCACTCGGAATGCTGCATTTGCAAGACTACTTGCTCAAATAATCCGATTACAGTCTCATTTTTCGGATTATCCTATAAAGTCAATACGCCTTGATGGAGCTGGTGAATTCACATCGAAAACTTTTAACGACTATTGTATGTCGCATGGAATCGATGTTGAACACCCTGTTGCTCATGTGCACACCCAAAATGGATTAGCTGAATCATTTATTAAGCATCTTCAGCTAATTGCACGTCCTATGCTTTTGAGGACAAAATTACCCTTTCAGCTTGGGGTCATGCTATATTGCATGCAGCAGCATTAGTTCGCCTTCGGCCAACTGCTTATCATCAATATTCCCCTTTACAGCTTGTATTGGGTCATCAACCAAATATTTCACATCTTCGTATTTTTGGTTGTGCTGTACAAGTTCCTATTGCCCCTACACAACGAACTAAAATGGGCCCTCAACGTCGATTGGGAATTTATGTAGGATTTGATTCTCCTTCTATTATAAGATATCTTGAACCATTGACAGGAGATGTTTTTACCGCTCGATTTGCGGATTGTCATTTTGATGAGACAATATTCCCGTCGTTAGGGGGAGAAAATCCGTCGCCAGAAGAACGACGTGAACTTACTTGGAAAACTCCATCTTTGGATCATCTTGATCCTCGCACTAATCAATGTGAAACTGAAGTGCAAAGAATCACTCATCTTCAAAGAATTGCGCATCAATTGCCAGATGCATTTAATGATGCAGCAAAAGTGATGAAATCACATATTCCAGCTGCTAATACTCCAGCTCGGATTGATATTCCAATAGGAAAAACTGTTAATATGCCGGCTAATGAATCAACAAAGACACGCCTGAAGCGTGGAAGACCTATAGGCTCAAAAGATTCGGCTCCCCGAAGGAGAAAAACAATGAAGAATAATTCTCTAGAAGAGCATGAAACACTTGAAAGACTCACAATAATAAATCCTACAGAAGAAGTCCCTGAAGTGACACAAGTCCCCGAAGAGACTGACGTCCCTGAAGTGATACCCGTACATGAAGATCAAGTACATGGAAATGAAGAAATTTCCATAAATTACGCAAATTCACAAATATTGTGGGATCGAAAGCAAGTGCTTGTTGATGATATATTCTCTTTTGCAGTAGCTACAGAAATCATTTCATATGATGATTCAGAACCACGTTCAGTGGATGAATGCAGACGAAAAAATTGTTGGCCACAATGGAAAGCTGCTATTCAAACAGAATTGAATTCACTTGCAAAACACCAAGTATTTGGACCAGTAGTCCTAACCCCTGAAGGTGTTAAACCAGTAGGATGTAAATGGGTGTTCGCAAGAAAACGAAATGAAAGAAACGAGATTGTTAGATACAAAGCTCGTCTTGTGGCACAGGGTTTCCTGCAGAGACCTGGGATCGATTTTGAAGAGACATATTCTCCTGTGATGGACACAATCACATTTCGGTATTTAATTAGTCTTGTAGTCTCAGAAGGACTTGACATGCATCTAATGGATGTGGTTACTGCATATTTATATGGAAAATTAGATACCGACATTTATATGAAAGTTCCTGAAGGACTAAAATTGCCTGAAGCAAAACCACGAAACATGTACTCAATCAAGCTAAGACGATCCTTGTATGGATTAAAGCAATCTGGACGAATGTGGTATAACCGTCTTAGTGAATACTTAATAAAAGAAGGATATGTCAATGATCCAATATGCCCCTGTGTATTTATTAAGAAAACGGAACTTGGATTTGCCATTATTGCAGTATATGTTGATGATATTAATCTAATTGGGACTCCTGAAGAGCTCGAAAAGGCTTCCGAATATCTAAAAAAAGAGTTTGAAATGAAAGATCTTGGAAAAACAAGATATTGTCTCGGCCTGCAGATTGAGCGGAGTTCAAACGGGATACTTGTTCATCAAACAACATATGTTGAAAAAACCCTGAAGCGTTTTAATATGGACAAATGTCATCCATTAAGTACTCCTATGGTGGTAAGGTCACTTGACCCAAAGAAGGACCCTTTTCGTCCGAAAGAAGATGATGAAAATCTTCTTGGTCCTGAAGTACCTTATCTTAGTGCAATTGGTGCCTTATTATATTTAGCCCAATGCACTAGACCTGACATTGCATTTTCAGTTAATTTATTGGCTAGATTTAGTTCTGCACCAACTCGACGGCATTGGAATGGTGTGAAGCACATTTTTCGTTATCTTCGTGGAACGTCAGACATGGGCCTATTCTATGCAAAGGATTCTAATAATGGTGCACAATTGAAGGGTTATGCAGATTCAGGATATCTTTCAGATCCTCACAAGGCTCGCTCACAAACAGGGTATGTATTCACTTGCGGTGGCACAGCGATCTCTTGGCGATCTACGAAACAGACTTTGGTCGCCACGTCTTCTAACCACTCTGAGATTCTTGCACTCCACGAAGCAAGTCGGGAATGCGTGTGGATAAGGTCTTTGGTTCATCATATTCGCACTGCATGCGGACTATCTCTTATTAAAGATGTTCCAACAACTATTTATGAAGACAATGCAGCATGCATTGCTCAAATCAAAGGGGGATATATCAAGGGTGATAGAACGAAGCATATTTCTCCAAAATTCTTTTACACTCATGAGCTCCAGCAGAGACATGAAATTGATGTTCAACAAATTCAGTCAAAGGACAATCTTGCAGATTTGTTCACTAAAGCTTTGTCGACGTCAACATTCAAGAAGCTGGTGTATAACATCGGGATGCGACGAGTTAGCGACCAAAATTCTTGAAATCTTGTACTTATGAGGGGGAGTAATTTTTTTGATGACATTTTGCGAACTGTACTCTTTTTCCTTCGCCTAGGTTTTGTCCCAATGGGTTTTCCTGGCAAGGTTTTAACGAGGCAGTGTTAAACGCATACACCATTATACGATTAAGTTACATTGTACTCTTTTTCCTTCGCTTTGGTTTTTTCCCACTGGGTTTTCCAAGCAAGGTTTTAATGAGGCAATTATCTTAGTGTGGTGGTCATCCAAGGGGGAGTGTTGTGAATATAGTGGATACCCACCACTCCACCTAGTCATAACCTCCCCCACTCTTCAACTCCATAACCCCTCTCATTCAACTCCATAACCTCCACTATTAATCACCCCACTATGTACCCCCTCACCTCTATGAACTTGTAACTTCTCACCTTTGGAATTCCTCCATGCACCCTATAAATAGAGGGGTCTCTCATGTATTCCACAACCAACACATAGTGAATAAAATATCTCTCTCTACTTCTCACCTCTATTTGCTTGAGTGTTTTGTTTATGTATTCTTGTATTTATATTCTACTTAGTTTATAACAGAATGATCTTTTTTTAGCTTGGTAAAGATGAGTATCTATTACTTTCCTAACTTATACAATAGTGTACAATTCACAAAAAAACCAACTGAAAATAAACAAAAAGAAGTCAATGGGCTGGAACTAGAGGTTTCAGCCGCATGCTTTACATGAATTGGAGAACAGAGCAAATCAAATTAACCTATGTAATAAACCATCCATGTCTTCCTACAGAATCTGGGCAAAGTCCAGCCAAAACAGAGGACCATCATGGAATGTAGTCCCCAACAGAGACTGATGAGCGGCCAGGTGATCTATTGCGCAATTACCTTCCCGATATACATGGGAGACCTTCCAACTCTCAAAAGATTGAATGATCGAGGAGAACACACGCAAATATTTAATGATAGACCAAGGGATGAGACCATTCTCTTTGACCCACGCAAAACAGTGCTTTGAATCTGTTTCCAGCTATACATTGGGTGTCCGGAGGGTGGAGCACAACTATAAACCTGCAACAAGACTTTAACTCAATAATGTTGATGGAATCAACACACATTTGGTTATGTAAATTTCTTGAACCATATCATTTGTGTCTGCTTGTTAAGTAATAGTATTTAAAGAATGAAATGTGTTTGTTACTATTTAGTAAATGGAGTTCTTAAGAATAAGATGCACTATTTTATCTAGTTATTGAGTAACAATATTTAAAAGAATGAACATTTAACTTATATATGTAGTATCTCTGTGTGTAGGATTGAGATGCTGAAAGCTAACATGTATGATAACTTCATTTACATTGAAGCAAAATGCAACTCAAAATTGATGAATCCTTATCCATATGAATAGTTAACATAAAATAGAATTTTAAAAACCATTGCTACTAGATTAAAACTGGACAAATAATTGAAATAATCAATTGTTTTACGGTAAAAAATCAGAGTCTTTTAAGATTTGAAATAATGGAATAATCCAATCAACCCATACAAATTAATAAAACACAAACCCACGATTTTCTATTTCCATACATGCCAGCCCACATAATAATTATTACAAAATATTCAATCAATGATTAGTATTTTAAAAACACCACTCAATCAACATTCAAATATGCTCTAATTAAACCTAGCAATCCTTATAATCTCACCCACTAAACTTAACATTAAGACATAAACAACCAAATATAATTTTATGTTATGGTGACATAGATACTGTCTTCTTAGAGATGATGAAACAACTAGGGTGCATGTGCTCATGCAATCTAACGCGCTTGTCATCATCATTAAAAAAATTGACGGTTCATAGGTTCAACACCAATTAAATTTATGAGCGACCATTGTATCTGACCAAACCATGTTCATTATATATGCAGTTATTTCTTAACAAATAAATTTTATTTGTTCTTCACACAAATCTCTGAGCGGTTGCATTTGTATGAGGAACAAAATAACATCCAAAAGGTTTTTGAATCCAATTTAAAAAAATAGAATTATCAAAATATAAAATAAAAGCAACATAACATAAGATATTTGAACATTGAATGGATCAAATTCAATATATACAAAAAAAATTATGTGGAAAATAAAATATACAATATGAATAATAGATCTTGGGTATAGAAGATGTTACAACGTTGAAGATTTGGTAATATTAAATTGTTGCACCAAAAAAACTCCAATCCAAAAGTGTTGAAGCAAAAAACATTCGATTCGATCCAATTGATTAAGGAAAAATGATTTTAGGTTGCATAAGTGAAGAAGCAACATAGTTTGAAGAGAGGGATGGGTAAATATATTGGTTTGTTTGTATATATATTGGTAAATTTCGTGAATGTATAATCTTTGCACTTTGATATGTTTTGGTTTTTAAACCCAGACAGTACTCCACAGCTTTTTGAAAGGAAATATTTTCTATAATGTTTTTTAGGCATTGTTTGGTAATCCGTTTGAGGGTGATTTTAATTCTATGTAATTTTTTTTTTTACAAAACTGTGTTTCAAAAAGCTAATATGCAACGCTTCTACCGAATCGTGTCTTTAAAATGTCAAAAGTACAATATCACAAAAGCCATATTTAACCCACCAAAAGGGTCAAAGCAAAATCAATGCCTCCCCCTACTGTCCTCTCTCTATCACGTAACTGTCAAATAAACATAAAGGAAAAAAAAGAGAATATGTAGCACGAGTTAGCAATGACGTCTTCTTAGTTCACGCTCACACTTTTCTCCAGCGAATGCCACCCCCATTCCACAGTTAAGTCTGTCAGTCATTCAAAATAATATATGTATCAAATTCGAATCCGTATTCAAAAATATAAAAAATATCCAATATCTGAAAATTTGTATTCATATCCGAAAATTTTCAAATCAGATCGGATATAGTCTATATCCAATTTGAACAATATACGTATCCAAACTGTTATTTTATTTATATATGTTATAATTAGTTTAAACCCTTATATGAAAATCCAATAACTCATGATCTAGGACAAAACACAAACATATTTAACTATGTTTTATACTTATTTAATTATATTATGATTTATGTTTTTATGTCTTTAGTTAATACCTATTTAACCATATTAGGACTTAAGATTTTATAAATTCTTTATATTTTAATCTAGTTCGAATATTTTGGATATTATCCGAATTCATATCTGGATTTTCGGATCGGATACAGATATGTGTTTTGAAATATACGTCGGATATCGGATACGGATATTTTTTTGAATATCTAATTCGAATACGGATATGGGCCTATCCAATCCGTATCCGTCCGATTGACAGGTCTACCCACAGTCGAGCTTCTTCTTCTCATCACTGACCTGTGTACCACCGACTTGTCATTCCAATCTATCGTACTTCTTCATTATCCCCAACTACCTTTGAAATCAGTGGCGGAGCAAAGATTTTTATAAAGGGGGAGCCTAATGTGACTTATATAAATATTTTTTAAAATTATATCATTATGTTTTTTTATTTCAATAGCATAGATTAAAAATACGTATAAAATGAAATGAATGCATTAATATAAAACATATAACTGAATAATTATAAAAAATAATTATTATATTTTAAAATGATATGTCATATTTCATATTGATAATTCATAAAAAAAATGTCAAAACATAAATCTAATAATCAATACATACCTTTAAATTTGATTTCAATGAGGTTTCATATTCTGAAAATGTTGAATGATTTGATTATTTTAGATATTTATACAAATATTTTAAAATTTAAATAAATTATGAACAATGATAATAAAGTAAAAGAAAAAAATTATATACCTTCAAAGTATTGATGGAAGAGAAGAGAAGATTATAGATTGTAGATTCTCAATTGTGAGACATTTAATAGAACAAAAAGTAAAAATTATTTAGAGATAAAGATTGATATTATAAACAGTTGAGATATAAAAGAAAAAAGAAAAAAAGAGATTCAAAATTTTATTTTTTTCAAGATGGGGGCACCTAGGTGAAGACGTTGAGAAGTGGAATCCGTGCTTCTATAGTTGTTTGTGGGATATGAATAAAATGAAAAATGAGAGTTAAAAATGATGTGAGTGGTTGTTTTAATTTTATTTTACTTAGTTATGAATTGTTGCTGTTTAGGTGGGGCCTATGATTTATGGACCCTAATTAAAATTAATTTATCACAAAAAATTAAAATGACCTAAAAATAAATGAAAAGGACATGAAAATAAATAAAAAAAATTCAGGGGGGGCACATGCCCCCTGGTCCTATGGTGGCTCCGCCACTGTTTGAAATGAAGTATGTACATGTTTCACTTGTTTGAAATGAAAAGCCAGTGAAAGAAGGGAATAAGGGCATAGGTAGGGAGAAGGGTAATTTGGTAATCCAACAAAAAAATCTGGTTTGAATGTGTTTTTTTTTCTTGCCCAAACATGCACGAGCTTTCAATTATAATAAAGCAGCTTTTGTCTATTGAAACAAACATAATTTTTGCTTTATTAAAAAAACAGTATGCATATTCCATATCCTAATAAAGGGCCTTCACAACTGCTTTTTATGAAAGTCAGCCTTTTCAACTTGTGTTACCAAACAGTGCTTTAAGATTTAATGTGAATATTAACCAAAACTACTACATTCACCTATTTGATTTCAGTGTAACTGATTTTTGAAATACTCAAAAGCACCCTAAATGCAAAATAAACAATAGTCTTAATGTAAGTTTGATAACTCTAATTCAAAAATAAGTTTCTAAAAATTTAACTCTTATATATTCCATGGATAGTGGAATTTGGAATTTCATCTAAATGTTTAAGGATGTGCAGAATGAGCAAAGAACGCCAAAATTTGGACTCAACCAGACTATTTGGGTAGAGGAATTAAAGGAGAATTGGGTTGGGGGGGGGGGGGGGAGCCTAAAAACTGTTTGTTTAGAAGGAATAGAATCAATAGATGAGTATAGTTATGATATAATAATGAAAAAACTTGTATTTATATTTCAAGTTCTTCTTGAAATTGTGTTATTCCACCCAATCTATTTAACTTATATGAATATGATCCACTGTCAAATCAACTGTCATTACTTCTTATAAATCAGGGAGCACACGTGTCAATTTTTTTTCCACATTTTGTAAATCATTATCTACATCTTATTCATATTTTATCAACGAATTATCCATGGTCAATCAAACAATAAATTTTTTATTATTTCAATGAGAATAACTAAAAATATAACTAAGAAAAATGATTGACAAGTTCCACTTCGTAGGCCCCTTTACAGGCCCCATGACATAGCATGGTTTGAAATACCTTTAATACTCCTGAAGTGTTTTATTAGTGCTGACCGTAATTAATGGGGCGGTTAGAAAAAATAGCATGGTAATTACTTTTGAAAAATCACACTAGGGCATTAAATTCTGTTTTTTTCCTTTTTTGTAGAACCACTTTTGAATCGTCAATTCATAGTCGTGGGGTTTTTTTATCAAACCGTTCAGAATCATCATTTCATACTCTGATTGTGATAATATCATTGAAATCTTTAGGATATCATTTGAAATGTATGCGGATTCAGGTTTGTGTTTTTTTTTTTTTTTTTTTTTTTTTTTTTTTTTAGATTTATATGTTAATTATGATTTTTTTTTTACGTGAAATGTGGTTCTGAACGTGGTACATGAGTTATTTAACTTGTGGAATGTCAGTTACATATATATCTCTTTTTTGTCTTTCCTTTATATATATATATATATATATATTTGTCACATTTTTTTTGCAAATGTAACTACCTTAGTAAATGTTTTTTAATATAAGCAAAACTAAGTGACATCGACAATGTAACTAACTTTCATAACAATATAATTGTGAAACAAAGTTGCACCCCAAAATATGAATGACTTTTAATATGATTTTTAGTGGAACTATTAGTCTTATAATTCGTTTTTAAATTTTTATGTTTATTTGATTTCTTGTCATTATTACAGTATTTTATTTTTATTTTATAATTTTTTGCATTTCAGTGTAGGAAATACAGTGGACCTAGTTACATTGTCAATCAAGTTACATTATGAAAGTGACAATATCGTTACACAACTCAACATAGATAGTTCTTTGTAATAGTTAGTTACATTTTCTGAAGAGTTAATGTCAGTCTTTTACATTAGAAATACAGTCACCTCAACATAGTATTAATAGTAGACAAACTGAAAAAAAAACATCTACATTGAGCAATACATTGTTATAGTTAGTTACATTTTTATGATCACCATTACATAGCACTAACTCCTTAAAGTTAATTACATTCATTAGACGTTTACATTACTCATATGAACTATTAACCAAAATGAAAAAACATGTAACTGAAATAAAGAAACATGTTAATATACTTGTCTTGACCCTACAAAAATAATATATCGGGTGCGATGGACTATGGTCACCATTAGTAACCATTAGTGGTATGAGGGAAAAAAAATTACATTGTCATTGTTAGTTACATTTGCTGATAGTTACATTTTTCGATATCAAATATTAACCAAAATCTGAAATCTGTTTACAGTAATTTTTTTTCTCAGATACATTTCCATGACAAACAAAAATAAAAATTGGACATATATTTTAGTTTTCTCTAAAAAAAAAAGTTACTTTTTGTATCTATTCAAAAAAAATACACTAGAAAAAAACATCATATTCATGTAATTATAAAATCTTGAAATATAATAAAGAGGTTTTTTAAATATAAAAAAATGATTGCGTACCCATTTTATGGCTAGTGTTGAATCCTCGTGATGAACATTTTTTTAAAACTAATTCTGCCAAAAATCTTAGGTTATTTTTGTCGTTTTAGACACAAAGAAGATTCTTTGTTGGTTTGATTTTGATTTTAATTTAGATTTCTATTTTTGTTTTTGAAAATCCTAAAAAAATTTGAAATTGTTTGAATCGTGGAGAGTGACATAAAAACGAGTATGAAAAAAATGAAAAAAAGAGAACTAAGGAAGTTGATTTTAATGAGGGATACTTTGATAGTTAGTTTTTTTGTCCTTTTGTAAAAGTCAACAAGATAGTCAATGATATCTTGACAACTTATATGATGGAGCATATATAGCAAAACTCTATAACTAAACATGAAATCACTTACTTCACTGGTATACTTATTTATATATATAATAATAATAAACCCATGATAGAACACGCCACCTGAGAAGTCCATCCCGATCAGACGGCTCTGATCACCCCCCTCCGCTGGGCTCCCCCAGAACCCAAAAGCCTTCCCGGTCCATAAAAAAAAAAAAACTTCAAGCGAGCGAAAATGGCGAACCGTCGCTGCTTGGGCTCCCTAGCCCGCCATTGCCGATCCCTCCTCTACCCGAGCTCCAAAACCCCAATCCGAGCCCCCGCCTTACTTCCCCTCCTCGAAAACCCCCCTCTCATTCCCCCTATCCGTCCACGTGAGCTCGAACGGTTCGATCGGCTTCGTTTCGAGGCCGTCCGGGGCTTCTCCTCTACAACGAATGTCTCCTCGAACGAAGAGGAGGGAGAATCAGTGAGCGATGATGAGGAGGTCTCGGTCTCGAATGGCTTCCCCGATCGAAAGCGATTGATCAAGGAGGAGGCTGCGGCGGAGATAGGGTACAGAGTGGTCGGACCTCTCGATCCCTCAGAACATTTGTTCAATCCGTACGAACCGGTTTTCGCCGTCGTTCAGGTTTGTTAGTGTGTCGTCGATGCTTCTTTGTTGGGGCCTTGTTAGGGCCTTTTGTCTTCTGTTTCTTATGTAGTTGTTGATGTTTATGGTTTAGATTGGTTCACATCAGTTCAAGGTCAGCAATGGGGATGCTATTTTTTACAGAGAGACTGAAGTTCTGTGGGGTTAATGACAAGGTAATAAATTAAATGTTGTTAAATGTTTTTTTTTTTTTTTTGGCTATTTGAATCTGTTGTGGGAGCCCTAATGAGACTGGAACGATAGGCCTCCTTTGCTTTCCTGGTTGGATCTTGTTTCTTTAGGGAGAGACTGAGGTTTTATGAGCGTCTGGTTGGAGCTTTGTGTGTGTGGATATGTTTATGGGTTAGGGGTTTCTAATGATTTGAAGTTAGTAGAACTGACAAATGAGAGGCATTAATTATAATTGACAATGAAGATTGGCATTAGATGCTATTTAGTTATAATGAGTTGGGGAAGATAAGCATGCTTTTGGTGGCACTAAACATGGGTGGAAGAAATGGCGGTTTGCTTATGAAGTGTTGTGTTATGGTAATGTATCTGATAAACTAATATCTTATGTAATACACAACTTATAGAATAGAGTGCTAAGAAGTAAGGAAGATGCACATAAATGTAGAATCATGTGGTTGGAACAAGTTGTGGAAGTCTAGGAATGATGGAATAATGAATGAGTAAATCAGAGATGGTTTATTATAAATTAGGGGGATGAGTCAAATTAAAATTTAAACAGGGGGTACCTTGTGCTGCATAATCCAAGGATTAGATCTCATATATGCAATGGTGCTAGGACATGGACTCATGACACAAACAAAACATGATAGGAAACATTAACTTGGAAAGTCTCAAAGTCTTGAAAAAAATAGGGCACGGACATGGTAAGGACACAACAATAATTAATCATGTTTTCGTATTATTATTATTTTAAAAGGCAAGCATTCATCAAGCCCTAAAAAGTTAATAACTACAATAATGTGATAATAATAATCTCCAATAATATTTTAACATCATCTAACTATATAGTTCATAGAGTATAAACCTCACAATGTTTATAAAGAAAAAAAATATAAAATTATATGATGCAAATGAGATGTGTCTGTGTTGTGTCTGTGTCGTCAAATGCATGTCTGAAATTTGAAAATTATTTACAAAATTTTGGACATGTATAAGACATGTCTGACACGTGTTGTGTCATGTCCCATATACGATTCATGTCGACACGGACATGGAATGTACATTGAAGTGTCCATGCTTCCTAGCATGTATGCTAATTTGGATGGAGATAAAATGAGCTTGGGCGCTGTTGCACTCAGTTTTTCTTATAGTCCAAAATGCAGTCCTATATGCCTCTTTAGAAATCTAGTGAAGCATATACATTATTTAATGAGATATATATCTCATTAATTTTTTTTTACACTTACTAAAAATTGGTTCATTCAACTAGAGCGATATACATTTTTTATCAAAACATATACATCATTAGATGATGTTTATTATTTGTTTTTTGAAAGGGGATGTTTAATATTTTTTTAAAAAAATAAAAACATGTGTAGTCTGAGTTTTTTACTGTAAAAATGACTGAGCCTAACATTTTTCAATGAGCTTTTCCTGTTAAAATTATATTTAGCTGGAATTGCAGTTCTTCAGTATACTTTGAAGCAACTTTGTCTTTTTCTTGATTTGTATTTGAGCTTGTTGGATGTCATGCAGCCTTCACTATGCCATGTTTTACATAGTATACAATGCAAGGTATTAACTTGGATGTGATCATACCCCACCATGCAAAATGTGCAAGGGGGCGCCAATTTCCAAAAAAAGAAGGCATCACTACATTTATGGTGCAACTATTCCTAGTGATCTAAATTCCATCAGACCAGTGTTAGGCACCTCTTCAGAAGTCACGGATTGCACTTCAATACCCCCCCCCCCCCTGCTGGTTCACCTCTCCAAAGTTTTTTCTTCTTATTCTCATGTCCCTTCTTCCCTTTATATTGTTCAGAGATTCCTCGTCTCCTTCATTGTTCAGTGGCTTCTTCATTGTTCATTGTTCAGGAGCTCTTAGACTTTAGATTGGTTTTGCATCATGAATTTAAGAATCTTGATCCTTGGCTTGTGTTCTCTATTAAGCAGGGATGCAATTGTCTCATAATTAAGTCTTAGCTCATCATCTCAATCATGTTGTTCTGCTTGATTTCCTGTCCTTTTTTTTTTTTGAGAGAGAGATTGATTGATCCTTGGCTTGTATTCTCTATCAAGCAGGAATGCAATTGTCTCATAATTAAGTCTTAGCTTGTCATCTCAATCATGTTTTGCTTCCAGCCCTAGTTACTCACATCATATTCTCAGCCTTTGATTTTGTATGTATTTGTATTTGTCTAGATGCATTTTTTATTTTAATTGCAAGGTGAATAAATACCATTTTCAGTGAGCTTTCATGTTAAAACAAGTAACTCATTTCAAGTCTTACTCTTGCTGATATCATTTATATTAACTTGACTAAGACTGATATATATATATATATATATTTTGTATATATTTGAACTTTATCTGGCTGAATACTCCTTTGACTCTGAACTCACGGTTTTTATTGATGATAAAACTGTTATTAATGATTTCTTACATCTTGCAGTTGATATTGAATAAGGTTCTTATGCTTGGTTCAAGGACTCAGACCATCATTGGCAGGCCAATATTGCCTGATACGGCTGTCCATGCAGTAGTTGAAGAGCATGTAAGAAACCTTGAAAATCTATCCCTATGAATTTGGCAATCATCATCAACCTATCTACTTTCCTTTTGGGTCATATCGGTAGCCTAACAGTTGCAGATTTCTATTTGTGAGGTTGTGGTAAAACACCTCACATTCTTTTATTTGATAGTTCATGTCTTAATGAGAGTACTGTGTTATTTTAGGATCTACTGTAGTTCTTTAGGATTTTTAAATATTGAAGTTACTCTGATTGTAGAACAGAAAACATGAAGTTGACTTCATGATGAATCATTAATAGGACATATATGCAGCATCTAATCAATTAGAATGTGATGCTTTACTCATTGTTCTCGCATGACACTTTGAATTTACACATGGTATTCATTTTCCAGGCTTTAGATGCCAAGGTTATCATATTCAAGAGGAAGAGGAGGAAAAACTACCGTCGAACCAAACGGCACCGCCAGGTAAAGCAAAAAAAATCAGAATGTATCATTAGGTGACCCATCTTTTCCTTGAGCCTCACTGGTGTTCATACCATCCCAAGAATTGACCAAGCTGAGAATTACCAATATTCCAGGAATAGATAATCCACAAAATGTAGCAATTGCTGCGTAGGAGTTACCACCGCTGATATTGGGGAAAATAGTTTCATCTGCAGTAAATGTTCATTTGCTATGATGAGGCGCTTTTGGATCAAACTGTTCTTAGAAACTCTGTGTATGGTTCTCAATTTACATAATCTGGAAGAAACTCATTTTTTTATTGTGTGTGAGATTATTTTCAATCACTTGAAATGCATTTTAATCAGATAGACGTTGCATCTACAAAAAAGAGAGCATCTATAAAATTGAGTTCTTCCAAGATAATCGAATCCTTGATTTTGTTATTGTGTTTGGCATTGCCTTTCTTCACCATCCAAATGCCAGATGCGATTCAGAATGGCCTCAACTGATTATGAAGTCTGAAGATGGAGACTGTTTTCTGTTGGAGAGGAGCAGGAGGATCTGCCAAACAATACATCCAATGTTCAGGTCAGAAATAGGGTAAATATAAATTTTCGCATGAGAGATTTTTCCCTGACTCGTTCAGTTTTGAATCTATTTAACTGATGTTGATGATGAAAATTTAAATTTTTTTAAGGTACCGTCCTCATGGGAATTGGTGAATTTTTATGCACCTACACTTGATGTTGTTTGGATCACTACCAAATATTTTTATACTGAATATTCTGTTTTGCTACATATTCTTCCATCCCTGTTAAAGAAATGTCACTTCACATTGCAATGCATATCATTGTATTGTTTAAAAATGTCTCCAGTTGTTTGGTTTAATTCACTTGGCTTTTGCAGCACGTCCTTTTGGTACCACCTTTTTAATGTTGTCGCAGTCGAAGCTAAATGTCCAGGTAGACTTGGATGATAGAATTTTTTTGTTGCTTGGGTTGTTTAATGTTTAGCCATACCATGGACGGCTTCATCAACAGATCTGCTAGACTTTGATAATGGTTTCAATCATGTGTGCGCACTCAAGTATTTTTATATGTGTCATTGCTCTCTTGTTGGTAATAAATCATATCACACATGCAAATAGTGCATTTTCCACAAATGCATTATGCTTCCACATGCTAAAAGTTCCCTCTTTTTTTTTTACCCCAAGCTGGGATAAGAATGGGTAGGGGAAAATGGTTGTTTGTTTACAGAGTATAACTTGGTATTACTATGTCAGTATAAATGAGTATAAGAGAGTATAACAATTCTAAATAACCCCTGGGATAAGTTTATATCCAATTTATCTATTCCTATGGAAGGTGGGGCCCACCATCACATAAAAAAAATCATATCATATCACCTATCATTACCTCTTATACATTGATAGAGCCCACATGTCAAATCAACTTTTTACACCTTATTCACATTTTATTCTTCATCAACCAAACAACCCAACCTTTATTATTACGTTTTCCAATAAGAATAAAAAAAAAAAACACAACCAAACAAAAAACACTTATTCCATTGATAAAATTATCTGTTCCTGGAATAAGTATAAACCCCAAAATAGCTTATTCCTTGATCCAAACATGGGGTTAAAGATTGGGCAGATTTTTGGTTAAATGTGTATTTTTCAAGTTGGTTTTAGGAATAATTTGAAAATGAGTCTTGGTAATTTTGGAGAGTCTACTTTTGTAGGAATCAAACTTAATCAACACTTATTTCCAAACACCCCCGATGGTCTCAGCTATAGACAAAAGAAAAATAGCTTTTAGTTAAGAATCTAAGAAAAAATGTTCCTCCCGAAAAGTTGTTTTAAAAAATTGTATTATGGTCTCAACTATTGACAAAAGCAAAATAGCTTTTGATTAGGAATCTAAGGTCTCGTTTGGAAACTGATTTGAGAAACTTTTGGATTTACAGGAAGCTGAGTTCCCTAAAACCCTGTCAAAACAGGAAAAGAAAAGATGTAGCTTAATGGAAAGCTACAGGCACATTTTTGCAAATAAGTGCTTAAAAGCTAGTTTTTTCATAATCTGTGGAAAGATAGCTTCATGCAAACTTAATTTTAAACCTAGCTTAAGCTAACTCTCAAATCTGTTTCCAAACAGGGCATAAGAAAAAACTATTCTTCTTGAAAAGTTGTTTTCAAACACTTACCCCCCGTATGGCATGAAGAATTAGGCCAGAATAAGAAAGAATACAGAAGAATAGTAAAAAAAAGTTGTTTGTTTTAACAGAATAAACTCCGATAGTTATGTCTGGATAAGTTAGGATAAGGCCTGATAACTATTCTAAGGAAATGTTGGAATTGCTTATCAGGTCTTATCTATGCAAATGGATAAAAATACCATTCTTTGTCATTTTAAAAAATTTATCTCACCTAACAATCTCACACAGATTTCAAAAACTGTCACATCTATCAAATCAATCATATATTTCTCACACTATTCCTAGGGGTATAGTTGTCATTTAAAAAGTTATAAATTCTTATTCATCCCTTATCAACCATTTATCATTACTTTATCCAAGATTAACCAAACAACAAAAAAAACATTTTTACGTTTTTTAATGAGAATAACAAAAAATGCAACCAAACAAAAAATTGCTTATTCAGTCTGAATTGTTATCTATCCTAGTATAGCTATCAGGAGCGAATAACTTAATGTCACACCCCATATGGGGGGTTATAGTTCCCAATGAGAATTATTTAAAACAACCAAATGGAAAATAATTTATTCCATTGGCACAGTTATCGATCCTAAAATAATTTATGCCACCACCCAAACGGGGCTAAGTTTAGAAAATTCCACTAACCCCAGCAGACATAGGGTATATTCAGTAATTTAATTTTCCACGTGTATGATGTTCCTTGAGATAGGGTATATATATGCTTTGAAAATGTTATGAACTCGTTTATAGTCACACGAGGATCACACTCGACACACCATAATTATTTTCAAGCTTACATAGAAATAGTTTAGAATGCTTAGTGATCTGAATAACTAGATGAAACATGTTTGAGTTACAACTGACTAACAACTTTAGGCCTTGTAATGTTTTATTAACAAGACTGGTGATGAATATGTGGAAACCTTTAAAAAAATTCTGACTTTAAAGTCCTCTCTTTTTTATAAAAAAAAATGTACATTAAATATTGATTCTGATGAATTTGTAAATCTAGTGTGTAATATAAATATCAAATCCTTTTTTTTATGTGCATTTACTTTTATTTTGTCCATCTATGTAACTATGGAAGCTTTGATTATGATTAAAAAGGGTAAGTTTGTGTGAAAACCCTTAAAAAATCTTCATTTTTTTTGTCAAGTTTCTTGAAATCTTATTCCCAGTGCATAAATGCCCATTTGAGGTGTATTCTTGCAAAACCCAAAATATATGTTGTGTATGAATACCCCTCAAAGGCATTGGTTCGCAACTTAACCCCTTTTGAGGTTTATTGGTGGGAATGAATTTTAATGAGGTTAGGATTGTTTAAGGGGTACTTGTATAAATTACCCTTAAAAAAACTTTATCCATGAACAGATAAAGTAATTATTCTTCTTTTTCACTCTGCCTTTGGAGCACAATTGAACATGAAGCAGTGGAAAATCATGATGTCCAAAAGCATACATAATCAAGCATATCAGGAGGTCCCCTCAGGTATAAGTGCTTCTAAATGCTCTGTTCAGTTCTTTTGCTCTCTTTCTTTTGTTTGTCTTTTCTGTTTCCACATGTGTGTGCTCCAAACCATGTTGTCATGGCTTTTTATTTTTTTAATGTAGATCGGTTGGGGGATTGTGGGTTTGTATCGGAGCACATCCTCTGGAAGTGCAATCTCTCTTTCATGGGGTTTTCATTGTAGTGGCACCTTTTAGGATTTGTGATTATTAGTTAAATGAAAAACCAAATCATGTTGCCATACCTTAAGTGATTCAGCCATTTTTGGTGGCTGTACACCACTTACCCTATAAACTAGTCAAAATTATTTGAACCACATGAAATCTCTTTCACGTCTTTTTTTTTGTTTTAAAAAAAAAAAGTTTACTTCATCTAGCAAGCATATATATACTTTCATAAAATGAGATTTATATTCCATTGAACTGTATGGATGCTGTTGTAAAGAAGTGAAAAAATACATGTTTCATTCATTCAAATACATACTTTTGTTTTTTCTTCTTCTTCTCTTTTTTGCCTAGTCTTCAGTGTTCTGGTTACAAAATACAGTATATGGTAATGGTAAACTGAATTGTCATCGTTTAGTGAATGAAAGTTGATATAAAAGGTAATTTTTAGTTTTTAATATTTCATTGTCTTATTAAAATCCTAAGACCAATGTGTCATTCACTCTCATTCTATATATTTCTGTTGGAATACTTGGGAAAATTGTGTTTGGAATTATCAATTACAGTGTTTTCTTGACATTGTAATTTTTTTTTTATGGAATCTGTAAGAACTGGATTCCTTGTAAGAAGGTCCAGAGTTCTGACCAAACAATCTTTAGAACTGTTATTCAAACTAATGATGTGTGGCAGGCAGTCTTGGGCTTTTTTTGTAAAGTGAATTTGATCAAAACAGTTATGGTGGTGACAAATTATCACGTTAAAAAAAACTTTATAAAATATTGTTTAATTTACTATAAATTGAAATCAGTTCGTTATTCTCCTCCAAAGTAATATTAAAACAAAGAGTTCTGTTACATTGTTTTTTTTTCAGTATACAATTATAGTTTCATATGTATCAATAGAAAATCACCAGAGCATATACTCATATTTATTAGGTATATGTTTCGATAAAAAAAATTCACATTTTTTTATAAATGCATTTGTGTAATTTATTAGAGTATATGTTTTATTTTTTATAAAAACATGTATCTTATTATATTAAGTATATTATTTTTTTAAAATTTAAAACATGGATAGGGTCGGTAAATGAACCAAGCCGCTCGTGCTCGTGCTCGGGTTTGGCTCGGTTTAAGCTCGTTTTTACTCGTTCAATTAGATAAATGAACGAGCTTGAACAATTTTTAAAGCTCGGTTAGACTCGGGACCTGAATTGAATTTCATTTTGAGTTTAAACTCGACTTATTTATGTTATAAAAAATTTAATTAAAGCTTGACTAAACTCTTTTATAAAACCAGAACATTAAATCAATATAAAGTTATGCTCGTTTAAGCTCATAAACTTAGCTATGTAGGCTAAAATTTTATTTTCAACTGTTAAAAACCCTTAAATGAAGAACGCTAGGCTCGTTGAGACTCGTGAGCTCGGCTCGGGTCGACTCGTTTATAAATGAGTCGAGCTTGAACATGTCAAAGTTTGGCTTGTTCGGCTCATTTACCACCCTTAAACATGGGTAGATTGGAATTGGGACGAGAAAAATGACTCGGTGTAATATTATCCTAAAACAAATAGAATTGGCTACAAATTTAACAAAAACTCCTACTTATCAAATAGAGGTTATTTTGTCGCACCCAAAAAATTAGAGGTTATTTTGGGGATAGCATATCCACTTAAGAATATGGAAAACTCCTGTTTGAAAAACCACCATTCTGCAAGTTGGTTGAGATGCACCCATTGGAGGTCATGGGTTCAAACCGAGTTCATCCCCTTGTGGAGAGCGATAGAGGTCTTTGGTTACTATACCTGCTCCTTGTAATCCATCGTTAGGGTTCATTTATATTAAGTTAGTCTTATTTTTACCCTCTGTTTGGATACATAATATGACTTATTTTTTGGTATATAATTATTCTGGTATAATTGAGTATAAATACGGATAAAATGATTTTGTGTTTGGTTGTGTTTTAAATTATTCTCATTGGGAAACGTAATAATAAAGTTTTTGTTTGAATAAAATGTGAATAAAGTGTGGATATGGATTTATAAAAGGTGAAAAAATGATGATAGTTGATTTGATGTGTGATTTATGAGAGGTGATTACAATTGATTTGATAGTGGATCCACATATTAATTGGGTGAAATAATCTGGAATAACTCTAATTCTAGGGGTTGGCTGTAATCTATATATCACTTTATACCAGTTTATCCAAGCATACTTTGTCTTTGGTTATTCCGGATATCCAAACACTTTATTTAACATATTTCACCTTATTCTAAAATCTATCCGAGGTTATTCTGCATCCAAATAGGGGCTTAATGTTTTATATAACAAATGACACCTAGAGGTGTGTGTTGTGGTGGTGGTTGGAGAGTCCAGATCCTCATGTGGTTTTACGACAGAGATCCTATGTGTTGATTACTAACAATAGGACATGTAGGCAATGCAATAAATTATGCTCATTTTTTAATGGACTCTCACCCCCTATATGACATTCTTTTATTGGTTGTCACAGAGTATGGATTAAACAGTGGATAATTGGTTGTTATACTTGTGCTTTAATTTTGAAGATATATGAGATATATATTTCAATAAATTGTATGGACTTACTTGTATAAACCAACACCCCCTCCCCCCTAAACAATTAAACAAAGCACAATTATAAAGTAAGGTTCTAGGCCAATTCTTTAACCAATATCATGTTTTTATACAATATAAAATCTTCATAAAAAACACCAAAGATGGATCTACTTGGTGGAGCATTAAACTTATTCTATAACATAATCATACCTTTCTTCAGTGCTCAATTTAGTTTCATTAAACAATGATTCAAAATCAAAAGTAAGCATTACACACCACTTCCATTTTTATTTGGGAGGGAGTGTGAGGAGGAAGGAAGCCATCAATTATCTAGATATCACTTATTACAACTATATAGATTCGGATAGAGATTCAGATATTAGGTGTTCTGAAAATTACGAGTATCGAATGAATATTATATTTTATGTTTTTATTATAAAGCTATAACGTAGAAAGTATATTATAAATATGATTTTGTTAAAAACAAATTAATATTAAAATATAACTAAATAAATGAGATAATTATCTAAATTTGAATCAAAGAATATGATATTGTGTTTTGGATATTTATGGAAAATGAATTCAAATATAGACATTTGATAATAAATTTAGATACAAATTCAAATATTGATATATCTCTTCCCTATTTCATCTGGTGAAACAATCTAGGATTAACTTAGTAGAAAAATGTGTCATTTGTTTTTAAGGCAGCGTTTCAAGGTGATATGTGGTTCAAATCGCACATGAGATCGCATATGCTGTACATGTGGTCGCACATTTATCGTTTGAATAGATTCATAGGTATGTTCGAATGATCATTATTTTAATTTTTACATTATCGTTCAAATGTTGTTTGAATGCCAAACAAACGGAGTGTGTTCGTAGAGCATTCATTTTTTGGGTGTTTGAACTACTGTTCGAATGACAATTATTCTGTTCGAATGGAATTTGAACCATTTGAATGGTCCATTGTAAAAAAAAAATGCAAATGCTAGATGATATGCCCTGGGTCTCTAAAACAGCATGTGCGACCACACTTAAATTTATGATTTTAGGATTAAGGGAGTGAGGAATGTGAGAATAACCTTAATATCCAAAAAGACACAAACACACATTGAAATAATAGTAGACGCACACCACCAACCGATTTCATTAAAAAAATTAGGATTAGTGCAATGTCTGAATTGATGTCTGAATTGAATGTGAGAGGAAATAGAGAAATTCCAAAATAAACAAAAAACCCCACAAACATTTGTGTCTTGGCAAGGGGTAGACACAGGATCCACCCCACTGAGGACTCGACGCCCCATCTCCGTAGGCCTACACAATGACCTCAATGATGCCACCAGCAAGAAGGACACCCCGCACTCCTACCAGCTCACGCGCCCAATCCCGAATGAGCATCACTGTGAGTGCTCCATGTTCTTGACATAGACTCGCGTGCCTATGAATAATGCTTCATTCCGGGTGTGCCAAATGACCCACGTGCCCGCAAAGATGACCAATCGTGCGATGTGTTTCAAAGGGCCCAGAGTCAAACTCGAGCTCAGGGCCGCCTTGACATCCCATGTGCCCGTGATAGACTGAAACAAAGCTAGCGAAATCGCCACACCCACCTCTCGCCACAGCGCTTGCGCCACCCAACAATGACAAAAGAGGTGCGTTACCGTCCCGGCTCATCACCGTAGAGGGCGCAAATGATGTTCAGATAAAAAACATATTTATTTAAGACGGATAAATTGTTATAACAATGTCAACTGCTGTAACAATGTCTAGATAATCTATTATAATTTTGATTGAATAAATTCTGATAATCATATTTAAATAATGTAGGTCTAATCCATTCCTACTTACCAATCCAATTTCATCTACATGGTAATAAGACAAGCAAATCAAGAGAGAAAGAAATACCAATCAAATTTACACAAAAAAAAAATCGTATAATTCTATTTTATTCTTATATGACCAATTTATATGGAATAAGCTATTCACCAACCAAATAGTAAAGTTGACCATTTAATTGAGGCCACTACAAGAACAGATGCTTTTCTTCCACTTGTGAGGTTCAGCTTTTCTTGGGAATATTCGGAATAATATGCTCTTCTAACCTACTTTCCAAATTTCAACTATTTTCGAAAGACAACAATGCATGAAAAATACAATTACCTGACTTGTTTCATAAAGTAGATGCTGCAGGGGACCCAATAAATCTTGACCTTCCAATTGGTACAGTCTTTTCTGAATGGGGTGCACCAAAAGCCACATGGATTGTTGGACTATTAAGCTCTATCAAGCAAAAGGTCTCAACTTTCAACAAGTGGGTCCTTTTTCATACTCCCCCCTCCCCCCCTTCCCCCCCCCCCCCCCCCCCCCCCCCCCCACCAATAATGATCTATTGGTACTTTTTAAGTGGGATGGTATCCTCTATACGTAGACCACTAAACTCCCGGTTGGATATAGAATAGAATTTATTATTGGGTATACAATTATTTTGGCATAAGTGAGTATAAATAAAAATAAATTGATTTTGTGTTTGGTTGTGTTTTGAATTATTGTCGTTGGTAAATGTAAGAATAAATATTTTGTTGTTTGAGTAAAATGCGAATAAAGTATGGATAAAGATTTATAAAATGTGAAAAAATAATGATAGTTGATTTGACAGTGGACCCACATATTCTTTAGGTGGAATAACCTAGAGTAACTTTAATTCCAGGGGTTGGTTGAAATCCATATACCATTTTATACCAGTTTATTCTAGCATATTTTATCTCTGGGTATACTATGTTGTCAAACAACCTAATAAGCTTATTCCAACTTATTCCACTGCTTATCTGGGTTTATTTAGCATCCAAACGGAGGCAAATGATTGCCATATAAATGATGTAATATATTATAAATTTTGATTTTTTATCACTTACATGACACACTTTGATTGGGCAACAGAGAGTAAGCTCTCCTTTTAAGTTGTGTAGTTGATAAGGTTTTGAAGATAACTTATTCTAATATTATGAGATAATTACTTTATAAATGTGATACCATTTACTTCAGTCAAAATAAAAAATCTAAACCCTTTTAAAACTCCTTTTTGGTTAGGTTGATATTTGTTAGATTCGATTTGTTTATAGTTTGGGAGAGTTGATAAGTGATCTAATTGATTTGAGTTTAATTTTAATTGTTTTGATTTTATTTTTAAAAAAAAACTTGAATTATTATAAAGTCAAATCTCGATTTTATAAATTAGAAAATTATGTAATAAGACTCGATCCATTCTCTTGCAGCCAAAGAAACACAACACATCCACTTGTAGTCAAATAAGAACCTACTAACCCATTCATATATCTTCTCCAAAACCAACTATCTAATCAAATATAATCTCATGTCAAAAAATTATCTTATGAGAATATGACTATAGTGATATAAAATGACTGGTGGCCATTGTAGAAAGAGTGATATTACACACATCTTTTACCATTAAAACAATTATTATTATGGACTACCCAACTCGAATACAGAGTTGAGAGCAACTTAATTCGAATTAACTTAATAAAATAAAATTGTAATATACTATTATTATTATTATTATTATTATTATTATTATTATTATTTTATGAAATAGTAGACAAACGCCTCAATTTTATTGTTAAAATTCAACGAAAACCCAAAGCATATAACGCATGAAAGGTAATATATATTATTAATTAATTTATGAATTCAGTTTAGCTTGATTTAGTTTTGGTTGATTACATAAATCTGGTTATGTTTTTGGTTTTACAAGGCATTTCATGAATTCGGGTTTGGTTTTAGGGGTAACTGTAATTGGGTTCGGTTAGGTGACATCAACTAGAGTCAAACCACTATTTACAGATTTTGTTTTTATTTTTGAATTAGAATAAAAAAGGGAAGATAAATGTGTTGTGACAATTATGTAGAGCTAAAATAATCAAAATCAATATAATTATTCGTAATTATTTTAATTTTTTTTAATAACATGAACATTCTTTAACCACTTTTTCTGTCTCTTATTCCTACATTTATTACACATCAAAAAAATATAATTCAGATGATGAGAACAAGAAGTGCATTTTGTTTTTGGACATTAACTCACTCATTTAATATTTATCTCCATAAAAAAACATTTGACCATATGGCTGACTATAGCCTTTCAAATCTACCCAAAATCACACCTAAAAACAATAAAGGATAAGATCATTGACATAAGTCACATAACCATCATGAGAATGAGACCTAATGCACTTATTGTCCAAAATAAAAAAAATTTGCAATTTTTTTTGAAGCCATCACTCAAAATACACTCAACAAAAATATTTGAATCTCCTGATTATCTAAAATTTGAATTGCCTCTCGTATGAAATGTTTTTGATAACTTAAAAAATATTTACTTTATTATAATTTTTTATATGCATGTGTCAACATAGAGCATTATGTTTTATTCAAATATCTTTGCAAAGGAAAATGTTGATTACACATGATTTGAATCATTTGGAGTACATATTTGTCTGGAGAATTTTTTTTTTAAAACAATTGATAATAAATTGAATGTGCTCATTTTTTATATTTTATAAGAAAATATATTGTATTAGATGATTTCATAAATTGAATTAGATGACATGACATACGTGTGAATAATCGTATAAATGTTGTGGTTGTGTATGATCTCAGAGTCCCCGTTGAAATTTTGTATTTGTCAATTATTAATTTTTTATATTTTAATGGATGCCGTGATTTAATAAACAAAACACCTAACTTCTTCTTTTTAATTTGACCAAATTTTTTTCTTTTTTTTTTATTTTAAAAAAAGACTCTTGTTAACAAATTTAAATATTTAATGATGTATCATAACATTCGGGAGAATTTTTTTTTGTTCTTCAAGAAAAAATCTCATGCATGTAGCAAATTATTTTCATATTGTAAGAAAAATAGGTTCAAATCATCAATTTTATTTTTTATTCATTTCTATTATCTATTCATTAAAATTTTGATTTTGAATGATGGACATGATATATTTTTTTTGGCAAATCCATGGAGAAGAATGGGGGGTGGGTTCTAAACTCTAAACCCATGTCTCAACTACCTTTGCATTAGATTGGGTGTGACAGGTTAGATATAATATTTAGGGAATTATACCATCCCAAAAAGACAAACAAACCCATTGTCTATTTGTCTCACACTTTATGAGGCTGCATCACTGAAGCACCATTCAACTAAATCCTACATCAATAGAAGCACCAAGGAAAAAATTACACTTTGTCATTACTGTAGTTGCTTTTACAGTCTTAACATGACTGAATATTTTACTTATACAAAAAATGAAGTATATAATCAAATTAAACATATTGAACGTGCATTTTCTATAATGAAACATATACTCGTTTAATGGAATCTATAATTTATCAATATTTCATATACTGGGTTAGAAACTATAAGAAATACTGAAATTTATATCTAATTATTCAACAACATTAGATTAATAAAAGAATCACCAATTATTCAATGGGGAGGGCCATGGCTTAGTAGACCTCCACAACTGAAAACTAATCTTAATCACCAGTATCCCAATTCCAGTTCACCTGACAAACTGGATTCCACTAAAAACCTTATGATATATCAAAAACCAACCCAAATAATTGATGGTCATTTATGTAACTTCCATCTTTAACTTTCTCTCTTTGTTGGTCAAACTCAAAAAAGAAAAATGCAAGTCCTTACAAAACACAGAACTGTTGCATGGATATTCCCATATCCCACTTTCAAAGGTCCCTTTCTCCCCCACCTTTTTTTTAATTGATTTTTATATAATTTTTTTATTAGTGTTTCAAGTAAGTTTTTTATAGATTTTTAATCAAAGATTATTTACTGATAATAAATTTGGGTTACTGTCGACATGAATTGAACTGATGTAACTAAATCCGAACAAAATTTTAAACTAATTTACTAAACCTTTGAATTGAACCAAACTAAACTGTTTCTTATAATAATGTGTTAATCATAAATGAAAGAAAGTGTAATGTGCATGACACATAAAAACTGGTCTTTAATAAATAATGAAATTGAATTTCTATATCCCATGATCCCATCAATGCTGGTGGCATATAGGTGGTAAGTAGTTGGTGAAAATAATAGTCTGCTTGAAATTTTGGATCTCGTTAATCATCAATTTAACAATGATCTTACATTACAAAGAAACAATGAAATATAAAAGAATTTAATTTGGTTCTGTTTAATGTAGCTTTTTCTGAATGTGAAACTGAACCAAATCTAATTATACATATTTATTAATTTCTCTATCCATAACCTAATATACCAAATAATACTAATCCAAACTTCAGAAAAATCAATCTAGATATACCAAAGTTACACCCTAATAAATACCTTATCTTATATAAGATAAGAGACATATAATCGCTATCGACTAAAAAGCACCTTCCCGCGAAGGACTTGAGTTCTAGTCCCTCTAATTAACAATAGGCTTAATATAAACATGCACAATATTTTCATAGGCAATTTACAATCTCTTCTGAATCCGCATTGGTCCATGTTTTCATAATATTTTATAATGACACGCTTTTAGGCTCCGTTTGGAAACACAGATTGAAAAGTAGATTTTGGAATAAAGCTGTTTTTTAAGATGATTTTAGACCTTGACCTTTTTGGGATGCTTTTTTTAAATTTAGGAATTAATATTTGAAAGGGGTTTAATGTTTGGTAGCAAAGTCGCTTTTCAATTCAAAAAATCGATTCCGACCGAAAATCATAGTTTCTGAGCTTTTTAAAACACGGATTTCGAGAGAGAAATTAAAAGGAATCTAGCTTTTGATTCCGCCGGAATCCAACCCGTTTGGCTGCACGATTTTGGGATTTTAGCTTTTCAAAAAACAAAATCGCCCAAATCGTGCATCCAAACGGACCCTTAGAAACTTTATAGCACGTAGGAACTCTTGTACTAGAAAAAAGGCTAAATTGTGCACTAAGAAACACACAATGATAATCATGATATTGGTTAGATTAATCTTAATTAACTTATAACTTTATCTCTCACTTCAAATTTAAATAGTTATATCACATCACGTGGTAACTAAATTTTAAAGCTTAAAAGAAGGCCAACAAAAAAAGCAGGCAGAGAGAGAGAGAGGGGGAGAGAGAGAAGGTGGAGAGAGGTGATCAGAGCGGATTGCGTTCTTTCTGTACTGCCATGTTTGGGGGGATCTTTAATGGCATGATTGGTGGGATTTGGGGGAGCAAGAGAGACTTCCTCAGATGAGCTTCTCCTCTCCTTCTCTTCCTTTTCTTCTCCTACTTCGCATGGGCAAAAGAAGCAGAGCCAACTTGGTTTTAATTGGATGGGTTCTCCTGGACACCTCTCTCTCTGGGTTCTGTTGTTCAAGTTCTTCTTCTTAGTCTCTTCAATGGAGTCAGAGGTAGTGTTTTTTTTTTCTGAAATTGCCTTTTGTTTTGGTATCTTTGTTGTTTAGTTGGAACTCGAAATGATATTGTGAGTTTGAAGAGGTTTGAGAAGAAAATCTGGTATCTTTTATGCGTAATGAGAGGAAATGAAAATTTTGGCTGCAATAGCATGCCAAGATTGGATTTTGATATTGAATTCTGAACTTATGTACAGAATTTTTGAGTGGGTCGTTTTCATTTCATGGTTTGTTTCATGTTTTCGGAAGAATCATCAACTTCGAATTCTTACTGAAGATTTACAAAGAATAAGAAGAATCATTATAGTTTGTTGAATGTTTGAAAACAATTCTTCTGAAATAGGCCCAGTGAAGAGTGGCTTTTTTTTTCTTCTGCAGGACAAGAATTAGTCATCAAAGCTTATTATTCAATATTCAAATTTTACTTGGTTTTGACTTTTTCTTAATTTTGGATGCAGTTTCTCATAGTTGATGGTTTTGCAGGTTTCTTGAGACAATGACCTGATCATGACAGCACTCTTGAGTAGGATTGATTTGTTAATAAATCTGCTGAAGAGACAGGCACTTATACCATATCAATTACGTCAGATATCGAGATTTCATGTTGAAGATGAACGCTTTGATGACACAACTGAATTCTGCTTCATTATCTGATGTGAATTACTTGTAGAAGGGTTTTTCTTTGAAGATTTTTCAAGCATCAAGAATATTCTTCACTAAAAGATTTCGCTTTTTCGGGCAAATCTCCTTTGGCATTGCTTACTCATTTCCTTTATAGGTAAATGAGTATTCTATCTGTTCTTATTTGGAAAAAAAATTCTGATCTGGCATTTTGGCTTTGTGAGTTCATATCCAGGCTAATTTTGGAAGGAAGAACTATTGAGTATTAGTTCTGCTCTACATGAGCAAGTTTATATCGTCCTCTATACCGGGCAAATCTCCTTTGGCAAAAAAAACATATCCGTTTTGTTGAGGAAGCATCCTTGGCAGTTTGTTTTTTTATTCCCCTTATTGGCAATTGAATATTCTGGAGTCGCAATCAAGAATATTTTGTCAGTTAGATCAATTTGATCACACGGTACACAGTTTACCATTCATCGTGACCCTTTGTACTCCAGTATCTGAAGAATCTAAGTTGGAAGTTATCGTTCGGTGTATGTTGGTTGTCCGTTCTTTTCTCTAAGAACTTCAAGAACCTGTGCTGATCAGCATTTGAAGGTACTTTCTCGCTTTATTGTTACATCTCAATGTCATTTTTTGAAACTATTAAGAAGCTCATAGTTGCAGTCTTGTAGCTGTAATTGGTTTGCATCACTACACTTGTAGAGTGAGCAAAGTTGTTATTTATTTAGATTTTTTTTTTGGATTATATTCTAAATCTGCATATATATTACTCTTACTAATTGGCTATAATCGCATTTTGTAGGAATTTTAGTTTTAGAAATGGACATGCTATTTCACGACAGTGACTCAGAGAGCTACACTGAATCCAGTGATAGTGAAGATCTAGAATGCATTGGGTCATCTTTCAGTGGCCGCGCTCAGAGTATCCTCCTGAACCTTGGTCAGAGCATTGAAAAGATCGATGAGCTACTCCAATTTGAGAGAGAGTTTGCGCAAGGAGACATTGTTTGTTCAATCTCTGACCCATCAGGACAGATGGGTCGCGTGGTTGATGTGGACATGAACACAGACTTGGAAACCAGTTACGGTGATATCATAAATGAGGTGAACACAAAGAATCTTCTCAGAATTCGCACTTTTGTGAGTGGTGATTATGTAGTTCTTGGTCAGTGGCTTGGGAAGATTGACAAAGTTGTTGATGTAGTGACTGTTGTGTTTGATGATGGGGAAAAATGTGAGATGACAACGGATAAGTGTGATGTCATACCAATCTCATCGAACTTCGTTGATGACAGAGAGTGGTCTTATTATCCGGGCCAGCGCGTTCAGGTCAAGGGCTTGAACATTTTTAAACCTACGAAGTGGTTTTGTGGTACTTGGAATGTAAGCCGTGGTGAAGGCACCATTTGTCGCGTTAAAGTAGGATCAGTTCATGTCAACTGGATTGCATCTGTCATTCCTGTTTCTCAGACAAGGCTGTTTGTTCCTCCCACTCTTCAAGATCCTAAATGTCTCACATTGTTGTCATGCTTTCCACATGCGAATTGGCAGATTGGGGATTCATGTATGCTACCAAATGATTACTTTTTGAATCACCAGATAATGAAATTCCCCTTTGATGTTTCTTCTCAATTTCTCGAGGAAGAAAGGATATCCAAGAGTGGTCCATATGTTATTGAAAAAATGAAAACCAAGGTTGATGTTCTGTGGCAGGACGGTTCCTACTCTAAGGGCTTAGATCCACGTACTCTAATCCCTGTAAACAGTATCGGGGATCATGATTTCTTCCCTGATCAGTTTGTCTTGCAGACGCTCTCTGATGATCCACATGTTTTGATCAGGCAGTGTTGTGGTGTGGTGGAAAATGTGGATGCACAAGAGAGAACAGTAAAGGTAAAATGGGGGACTCATGAATCAAACAGCATGGTTGATTCAAGTGGAGGACAGACTGAGATTGTCAGTGCTTATGAACTGATAGAGCATCCTCAGTATTCCTACTGTATCGGTGAAGTTGTATTCAGATTAAATGTATCTTGGCAAGATCACAAAGGGGAAATTTCACCAATTCAAAAATGGAGTTCAACTCAGTTCCACCGTTAGAAATGGATCTCCATAAAGAAAAGCATCTCAATGAAGATCATTTTGGCTCTAGCATAGGAAATGTCATTGGCTTCAAGGATGGATGCATTGTAGTGAGATGGGCAAATGGTCTCATATCTGAGGTGTGTGTTATTATCCTTTGTTCTCTTCGTCACTGAAAATAGAAACTTGTTTGCCGATGTTTTTGTTATTTATAAAAGATGTTAGTTCTGATTTTGGAGCTGGAGATCAGGGAATGATGCAAGAGTTCTTTAAAATGACCGAGGAAATGGCTTATTTGTATTATTACTGAAATAGCATGATAACATTTAATTAGAAAAAACATGTTTCAAACAAATCCGTCACTATGCTTATTTGCATCGAAGTGGGAGAATCATAATTTTGTTAAACAAGTTTGAATATTAGGTCCAATGAAGAGAAAATAATACGTGTCTGATGAAAGGTATATATATTATATTGAGTTTCAGTTGTCTCTACGAACTTAACGCAGTTACTTGTTTGATGCATCTTACACACTAAGGGCTAGTTTGGAAAGGGGATAAGTGGTGGGATAAGGGTAATTATAAGAATAAGTGAGTGGGAGAACAACTTATCCCTATTTGTATAAAACATAATCGTGATAAACTGCGGACAGTTGTCCTAATTTTAAAATGAAAATGGGGATTTTTTGTTCCACCTAAAGGCTGGGATAACATTTATCTCAACTCTTTGTCCTAATTTTGACAAATGTAAATATGAACAAATTTTATGGATTTTTTATCCTTTAAAATTATGACAACTTATCCCCCTTAACCCATCGTCAAACTAACCCTAAATTTTCTATATCCATCCTCTGTATGTGAGAAGTGTTACAATTTTAAGGATCTTGGGAACTAATAGATCTAGAGAATAAAAAAATAAACATAAAGAACTTATGTGGTTCAGCAAATCTTGCCTACATCTATGGAGCACACCAGAGATCAATCCATTATCTTCGAGAGGTTTTTACAATGACCACAGCGAAAAAATAAGAACCTTAGAGCTTAATGAAAAACATGAGATGCTCTTTTATAATTCTCATTAAGGGATGAAATGTCAATACACAAAGATACACATGTGATCCCCGCGAGCTCAGCGGGGAGCTTGACCCCCGTCTGACTCTGCGAAGTGCCAACAATACTCGCAGAGGAATCAAGCTCCATAATATAACAAGAAGCAAGTATGTTTGCACCAACGCTAACTTTTCATAAGGATCACTTAGAATTCTTTTCATTCCTCGGGTTTTGGATCAACATTGTGAGTTCATGACTTCAGTCTGATTAAGATTGATTCTCAAGAAACTTTTGTTGCGGCTCGGATGTTTTCTAGAGAGATGCAGAAATGTACCTTGTATAGTAAAGAGAAGGCGAAGGAAGGGGTGATATCATGCCTATACTAATGAAATTGAACATCATCTACCAGCACAATTTACACAATAGAATTCATTATACTATTTCAATCCTCTCAGAATATCAGATTATGATCATTTATGTTAAACCTGCTACTCCCAATTATAATTAGGTCCACCTCCCTGAAATTCTATTGTAATTTATGAGATTTTTCTGATATTATGTCCTCCCCAGCATCTCATATAGTTTCTGGATTGACAATGGTTCATCAATCTTGGGCCATTTTAGAGTGTGGGATCTTACTTATTATTCATGTCTCATTTTTTAACATATTATTTCCTCAAATTTTTTTTGTTGAACATAGTGCAGCTAGGAGAATCTGGTCTCCGTTTATGTACATAGATCAAGAAATGCAACTAAGAAAGCCTCAAATATCCCTTTTAAGTTGCTCAAATTGTTTTGACTTGCTTGATTTACTATCTCTTCCCGTTATCCTTAGTATTTGTATGCCCTTAATGAGCATAGAATATCTTATGACTTGCTGCAATCTTCAAATTCTGCAGGTTGGTCCTCATGAAATTTCTGAACTTGATAAATACGAAGAAGTTGCATTACACAATGTTGAACCAGTTCAAGAAAATGTCAACACAGAGACAACTGACCCCGATAAACAATTATCACTGAAGAAAGATGAGGTGAGTTTATCCCTCCTTTTTCTCATTTTCAGATAATTTTCTCCATTTTTCACCACTTTACACGAATAAGTTTAAACTCGTCAGGATCTTCTGAAGACGGTTGCCAATGATACTGCTAAAGATTGCAGAAATGATTTGTGGAGTGCTAGTTCTCTTTTAGTTCCTCGGGAAGCTTTCAATTTCCTTACAAACATTGCGACAAGTCTGTTCGGATCCCATGGTTCCTCTTCATCATCAGGAAAGTCTAGTGCTTTTGATGGCCTCAGAAGAAACCGTTATATCATAGGTCCAAAAATTGCAAACCAAATTGAGTATTCCAAGATCAAGGAATCCGTCGTAGATGATGAAAAAGAATGGAATTCAGATCCACATTTTGGACAGAATCAAGATAAAAAAATTCCCATTTCATTAGCTGATGAGAAGCCGCCACGCTTCCCACAATTTGATGTAGTCTTTGATTACTCCGATCATCATTTTGTTAAAGGTGTTGGCAAGGTATCTCTGTCAACTCAGGTAATCAATGGATTTGCTTTTTCTGTAATATAAATGTAGATCAAATCAATGTGCCAACTCTCTTTATTTTGCAGCTAAGAAGAGGGTGGTTGAAGAAGATTCAGCAAGAATGGAGTATCTTAAGGAAAGATCTACCAGGTTGTGCTTTCATCATCCTTTAGAGGATAGTTATCCACTTGTAATTAAAAAGTTATAGTTCTTAGTATATGGAAAATCAGATTTTTTTTATATGGTTAACCTGGGCAGTTTTGAAAGTTGTTAAGTTCATTATTCTGGCTAATACTTAGCGAATTTCAAGCAAGGATTTTCTTTTAAGATTTAGAAGAACATATTATTACATAAGAAATGTAGTTATGGATGATCCATCATATAATGAAGATCCTATAAAACAGAACTTCAGTTGGTTTGGGTTTGAAATGGTTGACAAAAATAATTTGCAATACAAGGTCCTAGGCTCATATCCCACCGTCACAAAAAAAGGAACTTGAGTTTTTAACACGCGATTGTCTATGAATTTTCTATTTTTCTCACTCCTCATGGGTTAATTTCCCCCACCAAACCATCAGGTGGAGGATGTGCCGGAATTTTGCTCCCAATTAGTGCAAATATATCAAGTTGTTTTGGTTATCCACCCATAGAGGGTTGGCTCTTTGGCTAGAGCCATGAGTTTGCTCTGCATAAGTCGTAGTCTTGAATTCCCCAAACTTATCTGATGCATATGTTTGTGGGTGATTAGTTTTCTCAACTAAATTGGTGTTCCTCGTCACAAAAAAAAGAGCTCATGTTTAGTAGAACCTAAGGACCACAAAGGGAAGGTTCTATATTACAATCTATAAGTATGTTGCAGAAGATTCACTTCTGAGTGCATTTCTCTAGAAGATGGATGCTTTGAGAGGCTGGAATGAAAATGTTATCCTTGTTCTCTAAATTTAATTTGTCAGCTTATTCTTATACTGTTACGATTCTAATACTCTTTACTCTAAACAGATACTGTGTATGTTCGAATCTACGAGGAAAGAATTGATCTTCTGAGGGCTTGCATTGTTGGAGCGCCACAAACACCCTATCATGATGGTCTTTTCTTCTTTGATATATCTTTTCCTCCGGACTATCCCCATGAGCCTCCAGTAAGTATTTCTTTCCATAAAATTTCCTGATAAGTGAAATGAAAAACGACCAATTTGAACAATTGATTGAAGGTAAGCATGTCTGGGTAAAATCTTAAACAGTTGGTGCACTATATTTCTGGTGGACTCCGACTGAATCCAAATCTCTACGAGTCGGGAAAAGTCTGCCTCAGCCTCCTCAAAACATGGACTGGCAGTGGAACTGAAGTGTGGAGTCCAGAAAACTCCACTATTCTGCAACTTCTGGTCTCCATTCAGGCACTTGTTCTCAATGAGAAGCCATATTTTAACGAGGCGGGGTATGATGCCCAAATTGGAAAAGCCGAAGGAGAGAAGAACTCGCTGTCTTACAATGAGAATGCTTTCCTCCTATCCTGCACATCTATGCTATACCACCTACAGAATCCTCCCAAGGTTAGTTTGACAAGAAAATTTTGTTTTACATACTGAGAAATCACCATTTAAACAACTAACTAAAAATTTGGTTCACTGTCTGCTTTCACACAGCATTTTGAGGCACTCGTTGAGGAGCATTTTAAACATCGAGCGCACTCCATTCTTTCCGCATGCAAGGCATACATGTATGGCGCCCAGGTTGGACATGCTTTTGAAGAAGTAAAGTTCGACGTTGGTGTTCACAAAAGCAGTTCCACAGGTTTTAAAATTATGCTCATGAAGATCTTCCCAAAGCTTGTATCGTGGTTCATCAGAAGAGGCATCGATTGCCAGGAGTTTCTTGAGCAAGCTAATGAACATTCCGTCGTGGACGAGTAAGCATTTTCTTTGAACAAGAAAACAATAGTGGTACTTTGCATATCTTTGCATATGATCAAAGACTTTATAGATTTGGTGATTGTATCTTCTATTTTGAAAAATGTATGCAGTATGCTCTCTGGGTTTGTTGTGTGAATGTGTTGGCTGGCTTGTATATAAAGACCAGTTAAAATAAGGTTTGTGTAATATATGAAACCATGTTGTTTGATTGTCTTCGTTATTTGAAAATGTGCTAGCAGAAACTTACTTGTGTTTGTAGTCTCAAGAAAGATGAGAGGCAACTGAAGCCCAGCCAATGTAACATATGAAAGAAATAATGAAAATTTTATTGTTTTCTGTTTGAATTAGAAGTGGTAGTTTCCCATTAAAATGTGCCATGCGACTAGGTTATTTTTAAATACCAAGTCTGGGGATAATTCTTCTGGATCGGTGTTCCGGTATCTGATTCATCAAGATCCGTTCTCTCAGTTGCTGCTCCGATATGATCTTTCGTTGTCATTGTATCCTTCTCCTTGTCATGTCAAGGGGAGGGGTCCTTGCAAAAGATTCCAACAGTCAAATTTTAGTGATTTTCAATATTGTATTTTCTTTGTTATTGTAAGGTTGGTGTTGGGTTTTAGTCTTACATTGGTAAAAAGGAAAAATCGTGTACATTATATAGTATACAAGGAAGAATGTGTCTATTGTTTACTTTATGAATGGTTTGATGTTATGCACACGGTGCTTAAGCACCGCTCGCGCGTGTGCAATGAATGTGCAATGTGGTGCTTTGTTGGCGCACTTTGCACTTTTGTATTTGTTAATTAAAGAGTCATTATTATGAAAATATTCAGTGAGTCATTATTACTTTCTTAGTTTTCTTATTTTTCTGTTATGGTATTTTATGATTTCCTTTGTGTATCCATAAATAGAGCTTTTGACTTCTCTAGCACAATAAGAAAAATTCCCTTCCTTTATTCTAACATGATATCAGAGTCACCCAAAAAATCCTAGATCCATAAAAGGTTTTTTGCCTTCTTCCCCACTCTGACTCCTCAATCAGAGTGGGGGAAGACTTTTGGTACTCATATTTTCTTCTTCATCTTCTTCTTCATCCGCGTGCAAAACGCTCGCATCACCGTCTCCGCGTGCCGTCTTCTTCGCACGCCATCATTGTTCTTCTCTTACTTGGATCCCCTTCTTCTTTGAGATCCACGTTCGTCATGCCGTTGTCTCCGTGCGCCGTTGTCTTCGCGCACAATTGTCTCCATGTGCCATCATCCTTGTGCATTGTCGCCTCCGTGCGTTCGTACATTCGTCGCGCCATTGTCTAGATCTGTGCGTCGTCATCCTCGTGCACCATCGTCTCTGTATGCCGTTGTCCTCACGCACCATCATCTCCTTGCACCGTTGTCCTCGCGCACCATCATCTCCATGCATCGTTGTTCTTGCACCATCGTCTCTGTGTGTCGTCTTCCTTACGCATTGCCGTCTTCGTATTCGCACAATGTCGTCTCCGTCTGCGTCGAGATTTGCGTCGCGTTTCTTCTTCTCTTTCTTCTCCTTCATTCATTACGCTTCGCCATCAGCATTTGCAATGTTGCATAAAGACTTTAGTACACTTCGCCATCAGTGTTTGCAGTGGTGTAGAAAAGTTTTAGTCGTTTCTTCTTCTTCTATGTCCACATTGACGTCCGTGTCACGTTTCTTCAGCTTCTTCTTCTCCATCTGCACGCCCATAGGAGTCGGTCTGTGCTGCCTATTCGCACGCCTGTTGTCGCCCATCCACGCCAGTCGCTGCCGCTAGCTTCCATCGTTGTCTTAGGGTGCGTTTGGTTGCGCGATTGCAAACTGATTCTGCAGGAATTTGCGATTGCAAAACTGATTCTGCAGGAAGCTCACTTTCTCAGCTTTTTGAAATCGTAGCTTTTCGGCACTATTTACCTGCAATCGCTGGGTTTAAAACTGCGATTACAAAACTGTTTGGTTGTACGATTGCAAACGCAGCTTTCTGCAATCGCAAACGCTGCACAATCGCGCAACCAAACGCACCCTTAATTTTATACAAATTCTAAGGATTCTACCATTCAGAGTTTGAGAGAGAATGTTTATCATTATTATGACAATCAGACAATATTGAGTTATTATTACTTTTCTAGTTTTCCTGTTATGATATTTTAGGTTTCCTTTTTTTTTTTTTTTTTTTTTTGGAGGGTAAAAATAAACTTTGTATTGCTATATGACTATGACTTTACACAAAAAGATTTACATAGGGTTTTACAGAGGAGGTTGAGCTAGCAAACATGTTACTAGCCAACCCTATCAGTAGACCCACTTCCAGAAATAAGACTAACGACAGCAATACTATTTGGTTCTCAAGTACACGGATCCGTTTGCGTCCATTCTAAGAGCTCTGTTGAAATCAACATCTACCGTACTCGATGATATATGCTCTTCACCGTCCTGTTTGCGCCAGGCAGCTAACATATCTGCAGGTTTGTTTGCTTCCCGCCAGATGTGCGACGCTCTCCAGTTGGATAAGGAGAAAAGTAAGTGGGAGATGGTAGAGAGAGTGCGTGTTGCTGTCCACGGTGGGGAACCTCTGCCGTTTACCCAGGAGATGGCTGTTGCAGAGTCCCCTTCTATCCATAAATTGGAACAACCATGTTGGAGGGCCAATCTAATTCCTTCCAAAATGCCTTTGAGCTCAAGGATATTTATGGAAGCCTTGGGAATTTGGGCTGCAACACCGGCCATAAAGAGGCCCCTGTGATCGCGAAGCAACGCTCCAATACCAGCCCTATCCGCTGTCAAGGAAGCATCTGAGTTTGACTTTAGCCAGCCGCTTTCTGGTGGGCACCATGTGATGAGTGAGGTGGACACCACTTTTTGCACAATAGCTACTCCCCAATTAGTTGCCACCTTCACCATCATCGGTGTCAATTCCTCATAGAATGTCTTTCCCCGTAACAGCAGCTGTACGGACTCCATAATTAGCCTACACATTGCCATTTTAGGCTTGTTCTTCGAAAGCCTGCTGTTTCGCTCCTTCCAGATCCACCAGATGGTTGTAGTCAAAGCTGCTTGCATGATCACTTTTAGAGCACCAATGGGGAATTGGCTTTTCAGCCAAATAATGTGGTCTACTAGGTTGGACCTCCGTGCCCTTTTCCCACCTAGCATTTTGATGATATATACCCATATGAAAGCTGAGAAAGAGCATGATAGGAAAAGGTGGCTTCCTGTCTCAGCTTCCCTATTGCAGAGTTTACAAACCGTTTCCCTTACCAGTCCACGACGAAGGAGGATGTCTAGAGTAGGTGCTTTGTTGTGGCAAGCCAGCCATGTGAAACAGCAATGCTTGGAGGCTTGGTGCGGCTGCCAAAGCCATGTGGGCCATTCAAGACTTGGGCCTTTGACTCGTACTGCCTCCCAAGCATCTGAAGTGGATAGGGCACCAGTGTAGCTGGGCGGCCAAATGAGGGTGTCTGACCCAACACCACCGACTTCCTCTTCAGTAATCCGATCCCATACATGGTCAAGAGAGGTAGGCCAACGAAAGGGCTTATTCCACTTCCCATTTGTGAGCAGTTGAGAGACCATGGCGGTGTGGGGAGGGCCTAGTATATAGGAAGTATCCCCCCACCATTCAGAGAGACACCGTCCGTGGATCCATGGGTCATCCCAAAGCTTTACCTGCTGGCCCGAGTATAGGAGGTACTTCACTCTAGGCATAATCCATTCCCGGGTCGCTAGAATCTCCTTCCAAGAGCGCGTGGCTCCGACAGACCATGCTATTTTCCATATAGAATTCGATTTGATGTACCTTCGATGTATCCAGTCTACCCATAAGGAAGGAGTATGAGTTGCAACTTCCCAGAATTTACGCCCCATGGAGGCATGCGCCCAGTCAGTTAGCGTTTTTAGGCCTAAGCCACCTTCCTTCGTTGGCCCACAGATGGTATTCCAATCGAGATGATGCATGGATTTCTTCATACTTGGCCCTCCCCAGATGAAACTCCTAAAGAGCTTTTCAATAGTCTTCAAGGTGTTGCGGGGGAGCATGAAAGCAGCGGACCAAAAGATTTGTAGAGAGTATAGCACAGTTTTTACCAGCTCTATTCGGCCGGCGAAGGACAAGAGGTGCCCCTTCCAGCCAGAGATTCGCTTCCTTATTTTGTCTACCAATGGAAGGCAAATTGCATGAGTGAGGGCCCTATCAATAAGTGGTAAGCCCAAATATCGGACAGGGAGGGAGCCCGTGCCTATCCCCAATGTCTGGGAGAAACCTGCCCGGTCCAAAAACTGACTGCTAGTGAAAACTTGGGACTTCGCTGGGTTGAGGCAAAGGCCAGACCGCCCCGCAAAATCAGAGAACAGAGCATGCACTCCTTGGGCAGAATTGAGTGAACCATCACAGAAAACAATGAGGTCATCTGCAAATAATAAGTGAGAGATCTGGTCCTTATGCTTTAGAAATGGGCCTATGCGTCCCTGGTCAATGAATTTCTCTAGCAGGCGTGTGAAAGATTCCATTACTAGTACGAAAAGAAGAGGGGATAGAGGGTCACCCTGCCGAAGTCCGCAGCTTGCACCAAAAAACCCATGCGGGGAGCCATTAACAAGAATTGAAAACTTTGGAGTCTCAATGCACTCACGGATCCAACCAATCCATTGCCTCGGGAAGTTCATATCCGTTAAAACTTCATAGATGAAAGGCCAACGAATGCTATCAAAAGCCTTCCGAAGGTCGACTTTGATTGCAGTCCGATTCTGTTGCCCCCCGTGAGTCAGGTAGCGGACCAGCTCATGGGCAAGTAAAATACCGTGAGAGATGCTACGTCCCTTTATGAAGGCTGTTTGATTAAGGCTTACCAGACGTGGGAGTACTAGCTGAAGCCGAGATGCCATGATTTTTGTAATGAGTTTGTAGATTGTGCCGCATAAGGAGATAGGTCTGAAATTCTGTAATTAATCTGCTATGGTCCCTTTAGGAACAAGGCATATGAATGAGTGATTAAGTTGTTTCAACAGCTGACCAGACAAAAAGAATTCTTGGACAGCTTTGACCACATCCCTGCCAACTATTTCCCAGCAGTGCTTGAAGAAAAACACATTGAAACCATCTGGTTCTGGGCTTCCATTGGCTTTCATCCGCTTGAGATTATCCAAAATTTCTTCCTCTGTGACTTCACCAACCAGTCCTGCTGCCTCTTGGGCGGATAATGTGGCTTTGAAGTCAATTTTATCTGCCACGGGAGGAGGGGAGGTTTGATTGAGGAGGTTGGAGAAAAAACTAACCACTTCATTCTTGACCACTGCCGGATCTTCAGATATCGACCCATCCGAGAGAGTGACTCTTCGTAGAGTATTTTGTGCTTTTCGGCCCGCAAAGGAAGCATAGAAAAAAGCTGTGTTAGAATCCCCCAGCTGAAGCCAATTTTGCCGTGACTTTTGCCTGATCATCGACTCTTCCGTCGCGAGGAGAGATTTGAATGCGAGACGCTCTTGGGACTCCCTATTGATGAGCATATGATTGAGTGGGTCGGATTGGAGTTGGGACTGAACTCTCTCAAGGATGTGCCGTTGCTTGGAGAGTAGGTTCATAGAGGGGTCAAATTCCGCTCGACTCCAGGATTTGAGTTGCACTTTTAACCTCCGTAGTTTGGAGGCCAGCTGGAACATAGCTGAACCTCGGATGTCCATTCCCCATGCCTCGCACACAACAGATAGAAACTGTTCATGTAGAGTCCATGCATTAAAAAATTTAAAAGGTTTTGGACCTGCAGGGAAAGGGGGTACCGGGATTAGTTGCATGGCCGAGTGGTCAGAGAGCCCTGGGGGGGTGATAAACCACCGTGGCTTCCGGGTGTAATAAGAGCCAAGCGTTGTTCGCAAGGATCCTGTCCAATCGCCCCATAATGCGAGTATCCTGCCTGTTTGACCAGGAAAGCGTGTTTCCGGAGCTGTGCACCTCCATGAGTCGGCAAGAGTCAATGCAATCATTGAAGTGCTTGAGCCTTTTGACATTGGGGGGCCGTCCTCCTACTTTTTCATGTGAATTGCGAACTTCATTGAAATCACCGCCCACAGTCCATGGGCCAACTACTGTGCGAGAGATCTGGGTAAGGTGGTTCCAAAGAGTTTTCCGCTCCACATAGCAGTTGGATGCATATATGAAGGTATAGAGGGATTGGCAATTGGAGATGAGATGAGTGACTTTGCAGTGGAGCAGTTGGTTGGATTCCTCCAATGTTTGTACATGTACATATGTGGCATCCCAACAAAGCCAAATTCTGCCCTCCCGGCAGAGATGATGAGCAATGTTGCTATGGAGAGGCCCAAAAAGATTCCTCTTGATCATTTCTACCTTCTGAGGATGGATCTTTGTTTCTACAAAAGCTACCAGTTTGCTATTTGCTTTCATCAAGAACTTTTGCGTCTCCCTTTGTTTTCCCCTATGGTTGAGCCCACGGATGTTCCAAATGAGACAGTCCATAAGCAAACCAGTATAGAGGGGGTAGACCATTACAAGGTTGCCGAGGGGCCCTGGGGGGCTCCTCTTTGTGCTTGCTTCTTCGTGAGTCTCTTAATTTGGGCAAGAGTTAGGGATGGATCCCCACCTCCCTGTTGCGGTTCCACCGATCCTGTGACCTTCCTATCTTTTTTATGAACGGTGCTGTCCACATTTGCAGCTGAAATCGCAACTTCCATTGCTACTCTGTCAAGAATCTGATTTGTGGTTGGGAGGGTTGCGGGAGCATGAGGGAGCATCTGCTCCTGCCCATGGACCTGGTGTTGGGCCCCTGACTTGCCTAAAATCGTCTCATTGTGTGACACAGTGTCTTGAGGCTCCTCAGAGGTGGACTTTCGTGAAGCAGCAATAGACGTAGAAGCCGTTTCTGCTAAGACTCTATGGGTCGTCTGTGTAGCGCTATGAGAACCTGCGAAAGCCGTCTCACCCGAGGATGTAATAACCAAGCTAGCTTCGGACACTTCAGTGCACTGCCTTATTAGGTCCTCCTCATCCTCGCCATTATCCTCCCTTGCGGTCGTCTGAGTTACATGAGCAGCTTGAACAAGGCAATTCTCTTCCTCCACCGGTGTCTCCAGGACCGGAGTGCTCTGATTAAGGATCTCTTCCATTGCATTTGTTGTAAGGGCAGAGAATTGATTGGAGGTCTGGACTACAGAGGAGGGGGGCTCACCACAGGTTGCTTGCGGGGGGCTGGCTTTTTTAGCGACCACTCGCCATTCCATATTTTTTTGTGTTTCTTGTGTGGGTCGGGCCTTGTTTGTGCCAGGGGGAACCGCCGCTCCCAAAGGGGCCTGAGGTTGTCTCTGTTCCATGGCAGCCACACAACATTGTTTTGCCGTGTGCCCAAAAGTGCAGCAGGTGGTGCAGGGGGTTGGCTTCCAATCGTATTCTACCTTCAGCACTCGGAGCTCTGTCCCGTCGCGCACCCTAATGAAATCAGGTAAAATGGTTTTGGCTGAGACTTCTACACAAACTCGCGCATAGACAATACGGGAGCGTTCCGCCGTGGCAGTATCCGAGTATAGTGGCGTCCCAATCACGCTAGCCAGCTTGCTAAGCATGCGTTGTCCCCACATGTGCAGAGGTAGGGACGGAAATCGTACCCAAATGGGGATGGATTCCAGTCTCTCTAGTTCCATCTTGGACTCTCTAGTCCACCTACTCAAAACCAAAGGTCTGCCACCCATCAACCATGGGCCACCCTCCATGACAACTTTCATATCTTCTTCTAGAGAAAACTTTGCTATAAAGAAACCCCCTTCTCTGAGTAGAATATCTAGGGATCCTTTTGGTTTCCATGTACGTATCAAGAATTCCACAAAAGGCTTTTAGAAAGGCTTTTTGCCAATCACATATCCTAACAATGAAAATTGCCAATGGTGTAACATTTCAATAGTATCTTCATGAGAGCATGAGACAGTTACCTATCCTTCTTCGACCTCGGGCGCAATCAATTCCAGCTTCGTGTTGTTTGGACGCGTGCTTGTTGAGGGGGCAGGAAGCAATTGTGCCCAGGACTTGGGGGTAGGCGCCAGAGACGCCCTTGTCAGCAGAGCACGAGTCTCCCTAGGTTTTGCCCGCCCTAGAGGGGGCTTTCCACCGTTGGAGATAACCCTAGGTTTGCCAGGTCCGAGTTCCCTTCCTCCCGATGTTGTAGTAGCAAATCTCGGCATCCTCTCGCCCTCCGCCGAGGTTTCTCCCACAATAGCCTTCCCCTTATCCACTGGAGGTTTCCCTGAGAAGGCCAAAAGAATCCGGTCTACGGTGCCTTCCTTTGGGAGCTTCTGCGTAGTCACCCCAGCTGGGGGAGGAAGTTTTTGACCAGGATCTGGTATTTCCGGCGAGCCGTGGTCAGAGGCGCCAGCTACGACCGGCGCCGCCATCATCACCTGTTTTGATTGTTTTCTCAAGGCTTGTGGAGAACCCTCCCGGCCAGGAGAGCAGCTTCAATTGATATAGCATTGGGTCATCATCACCTGTTTTGATACCAAGTTGGAGCATTTTGTTCGGTTTCGTGTATCTATAAATAGAACATTTGACTTTTCTAATATAATAAGAAAAATTTTCTTCCTTTATTTTAACAATACTCTACAAGGAACGTGAAATGTGTGAAATATAAATAGCAATTATGAAAAGTACATTTTTCATGTGATTGGTTGTATTGCATCAGAAGGACGTACAACCGAGATGGCTCTCCATCTTGGGTGGGATCATAAATTTTGGTTCTTTCCATTTTGTGTTGACATTCATTCGCATGTAATTGCATTGAACTGATTTTCTCTCCTTCCCATGTAATTATATTGGACAGCTTGCTTAAGCTTATAATGGTGACACAATATAAAGGTTATTAATTGGATATATATCATGTTTGTTGTCCCATATTAAAGGACATCTGGACCAAACCTTTAATGTGTTATGATGACTGCTCCTAATAATTTGGTCATTGTAGGTGAATCTGTTTATATGATGGTCAACCAATCAATAAAAGGTTTTAGAAAATGATAGGGCTTAGAAATGTCAATCTGCTGCTCACTGCTGAAACTAAAATCCCCTTCAAAATTCAATGCAGATTTATCTCCATGATTTTGACTAAAGAAATGTCAATCTGCTGCTCACTGCTGAAACTAAAATCCCCTTCAAAATTCAATGCAGATTTATCTCCATGATTTTGACTAAACACTAAAAATACTACTCGTACTAGCAAAAGTTTTGGCCAAACTCACAATTATTGAGGTTTTCCCTTTTTTTGGGCTGTGAAAACTGTACTTGTCCATCACAGGGTTTTAGTTAGCCAAAATAGTAAATCCAAATGAGGGGTTTAATTAACTGCGGAAGAGTTTTAGTGCTATCAGTGAAAATTAACCAAGTTATAGATTGTATTAATTTAATTGCTTAAAAGAGTCAATTCAGTGTTACATTTTAAAAAAATGTTTTTTTTTTCCATGCATTATATCCTTGAAATGGCAGACCACACAAAAGCAGTTGGATTTCTTTATTAGCTAATTCTAGCTTTTTTGTTCTTGGAAGAGGACATGGACATCTCTATTTTTTTTCCTTGCCAAAATATTAATTGTTGATCAGCTATAGTGGAGAGGGACTCACCTGAGCATCTGCAATTGTTAGGCACTCAAAACTGCCACATCAAGTGAATGGGGAAGATACCATAACCATTAAACAAACTTCTCTTTCCATCTTGTTAAAAGGAAAATGTTATCCACACGTAAGTATATAAGTTCATATATTCTTTATGTTTTTTTGTAATATAACATACACTGACATATTGGAGTACATATCGTGTGAGATGATTTCATACATTGCATTATTGATGTGACCATAAAAAATGAGACTACAAATCGGCCTGATGAAGTGTATCAACGCTCTGTCAAAACCCAATTTCAATGGTTCTCCATCAAGCACAAAGTATTTGACTCTTTTTTAGGTCTATTTTTTCACGTGTAGAGATGGAATAAAATACAATTAGGAGAAATATTATTTTTGCTCGTGTTTATGACACCCTCTTCATCTATCCTTTTTCATGGAAGTTTGCATGCTATGAACAAACAAAAGTATGAAAAAGGGTGATGACACTCGATCATTTCATTCGTGTGGTCCCCATTTTCTCCTAATTTAGTGTGTGTTCACGTATAATGAATAATAAAAGTTCCATTTAACCACTCAAACACGAGAAAAAAATATTCTTTTACTTTTTTTTACATATTTTATCTTATTCGAAAAGATGAAAAAGTTTTTTTCTCTTTGAGAACGAAAATGAAAAAATAATTATATCACTTTCCATCACATGTATAAACAATGTAAAAATTGGTTGAAGAGAAAGTAGTTCACTTTTTTTTATCATTTTCCCATTAATTCGAGTTTTTTTTCACTTTATTTCATTTTCCATCCAAATTTGTGCATAAAGTACTAATATGTCTTAAGTACATACTAGATTAGAATATTATATGCTAGGATTAAGAAAATATAAAAATGTATATATTCAACTCATTTAAGTATTTAAATATTTTGCTGTGATTGTATGTAAATTATTAGATAAAACTTAAAAAAAAAAAGTAAGCATATTATCGAGACTGCACTATAAAAAAAAATTGGTTAGAAAAAAAAAATGACTATAAGACTGTCTCTAATATTTTCCAATGAACAAACTAGCTATTCGAAATAGGAACAATTTTATTCCTCAATTTATGCTTGATAGATTGAGAGAATAAAAAGCTAATACTTAACCACCCACTCAAATATTCCTTTTTGACTTTTCATAAGCATGAGCATAAGACTTAGTCATCAGCCACCTTAATCCTCTCCGCTGAGAACAGAATTTCTTTGACAGCCCACAATGTTGAATTTCAGGTTAAGATTTATCTAATTATATTGCTTTCAAAATTATTACTGATTAAACATAGACTTTATTGAATCCAATATGAGAGCAACACATGCACTTAACAATTGATTATACAGTTCAGATCATAGATTGTGTACAGTTAGATACTGATCGAACTGACCGAAATCAGTTCTGATTGGATCTGAACCTACCATTGTGGATGTAGACAATCTTGCTGGATCACAATACAACTTTTTTCTTATGTGATTGTGAGATTGTTTTTCATCTTTTGGAATTCTTAAAAATCTAGATATAGAATTTGAAATAATTTTCACCCAATAATTTAATATCACAACATTAGGAATTTCTAAAAAATTATGAGGTTCTCTTATGTTGAGATTTAGAGATCTTTAATTAGATCTAAAACTTTTTGCTCACATCTCGAGCTTTATTTGGTAAATCTAGTTATTGTAGGAATGCCTCACACGTGAATTGCTTTAATTTGTTGATCAATTTTATAAATAATAAATCTTATGCTAATTTTTTATTAGAAATAATATATTGAATCTTAACAAACTAAATATTAAAACAAATAATTTTGTTTATCCAAATTAAAACAATATAGATAGATAAGATTTATTTATGAATACAGATGTATCAATTTTTTTTTCTTTAGTGAGATTTTGTGATTGATATCTCATTCACTATCACACATACGCGTCTTTATATATATTAAATGTATTTTAAAATATTATTTTTAGCATTATATTTATAAACATATTTTGTATTTTATTAAAAATTATTTAATTTCATATAATTAATATATATATATATATGAAAATTATTAGGTGTGGCGAACGGCAGGTGCGGCCGCGACGTGGGCCGTCCGATCGCGGGTCCATCGCATCCAACGGTCGACGTGAATCGCACCCGACCGTCCGATGCGATGGACCCGACGGCCCGTGATCGCTGCCGCACCCGCCGTTCGCCGCACGTAATCACGTCCCTGTATATATATATATATAGGAAATTAATTAGGGTCTCTGACCCTATATCAATAATAACAATAAGTCCCTACAATGTTTTGTTTTAACCATAAGTCCCCAGTCTCAAAACCTATTATCTTTTGGTTCCTCTAACTAGCATCTCCTCTAACATCCGTTAACAATACCTATTCTACCCTCCCAATTAAATCGACCTAGAGACCCTCGTCCCTACCCTTCTCTCCCCCAAAACAAACCCTAACCACTCCTCATCGACCGCCGCTTCTCCTCCTCGTCAACCGCTTCTCCATTGACGCCGCTATTCCTCCTCGACCGCTTCTCCTCATCGATCGCTTCTCCATTGACGTCGCTTCTCCTCGTCAACCACTTCTCCGCCGCTTCTCCTCGTCGACTGCTTCTTCTCCTCGATTGCTTCTCCCCTCCTCACGGTGAAGGCTACTACTGGTCCCTCCCAAGGCGGGCGCGCCTTCTCCTCTGTGGTAAGGGCTGCCACCTCCCCTTCTCACGGACAATATTTTTTGTGGATGTTTATTTTTATGAGATTTATTTTTGTGGATGTGAGATCTATTTTTTATGTTGAATTTGATTTTGATTTTTTTTTGAAGTGGGTGCTGGATTATGGGATGATCTTCTCGTTGTTCTAAAAGGGATTCAAGATCTGATTTAAGGAGACCAGTTAAACTAATATGTGCAATGAAATACATGCTTCATTTGTACACCCTTATGAGTACACTGTTAAGATTTATTTGTACACCCTTAGCCTCTTTTGATTAAATCAGAGAGTTCAGAGAGTTGGTTGGTGGTTTTAGTTTTATTGAATATAGAACTTGTTGTCAAACTTTACAATATATCATCTTATTATCCAACAATGGGAGATATGTTTCTCATAAGCGTTCCCAGTGCCTTGATGGGGCATTAGTATTGATTTGTTTGTGTATTGAAACATTTTGAGATTATTCCTTGTCTTTTTCTCCTTTCATTTGTGAATTTTCTGTTATACTCTTCTTGTACACTACTATGTTCTTCATGTACATTGTTATATTTTCTCTGTTATACTCTTCTTATACAGATTCAGTATATTTTATTTATTATACTCCTCTTGTATAGATTGGTTAGTATATTTTATAATTAACATGCAAAATCCTAATATAATATAGAAACTAGCTTAACATTGATCATCTTAGTATCCAAGACTCTAACTTGCTAGTTTTGTTGTAGGGGTGTCCACATAACAAAAGAACTACAAAATTCACCGTTATGTTTCTCTTGTACACCGTTATGCTCCTCTTGTACACTATTATGAATTCTCCTGTACCCTTCTTTCCAAATATGATGTCATAAACCCTATTAGGATTAGCTTATGTCTGGATTTTGTTTGTTTTTAGTTAGAATATAATAATATTTCAGGTTTTTTGAAAACTGTTATATGTTTGATTTTCTTTTTGAATATATAATAAATTTTGGTTATTGAGAAGTAGTAAACCATGAAATTTTTGTATTTGTGCATATCATCTGATATGCACAATGAATTTTTGTGTATATCATCTGATATCATCTGATATTTGTGCATATCATCTGATATCATTTGATATGCACATATAAATTTTTGTATTCCCACAATGAATCAATATTTGATAAGAGTTAGATGAAATTTTGTTATGCATCTTGCTGACTGCTATATAATCATATGAAAAAGAGGAGCATGATAATTTAAACTTTGACATGGTAACATGCTTTTCATGTCTGTTGAAATGCCTTGTGCACGTAAAAGAGTTTTTAGTTTTTAGTTAGACAATATATTGAATAGTAGGCCTTATATAATTTTTATTAGTCAATCCATTTGTTTCATTTTTTATGCTTCCTATACAATTTAAGTAGGTTCACTATTTGTACTTTCTAATTATGTTGTTAGTACTGTTTGTAACATTTATGTTATTAGTACACTCTTATGCTTCTCATGCACACTGTTAAATCATTCATTTGATTATATAGTATATTAATATTATTCTACACTTTTCATTGGTCTAGGGGACTTATCATTTTTAGACTTTTCATTGGTCTAGGGGACTATTATAGACTTATATTCACAACACAGAGGGTTAGAGAATGATTATGTGGAAGGTTGAAACAAAATAAAATGGTAATGAACCATAATAGAATGATTAAGAACAGATGAATGTCTATGAATCAAGGAGAATAGAAACGTTACAACTTATATATAGTTTCAGTGTTTGTATGAAGATTGCAATGTGAACTCAAGCATATGAGGTATGACAATGGGATACAAGTTCCATGTTTACTTTATTATGAGTACATTGTTATGCTTTATATGTACATCCTTAACCTATTTTTATTGTGTTTCAAGATGTTATGCTTCATCCCTAACCCTACGTGACTATGCAATGTTTTCTAAACCTATGTTAAATGTTAAATTAGTTGTGGAGGTTTGATTAACAATGAAAAATGTTGATTTTATGTTTATATTGTTTTTGGTACATTGTTATGCATTATATGTATACCGTTAACTTTTTCTTTTGATTTTGTAGTACATTGATATCATCATCAATATGGGCCTAACCCGTATCAAAACCAAACCCCCGAATTGGTGACATTATGATAATCAATTTAGATTCACCATGGAGATTAAATTTAATTTATGAATTACTTTGTTAAATCAAATTAGCTGGGATTAATCATGTGTTTCACATAAATTATTTTGTTTGACCCACTATTAAGCATTACTCATCCATCCTATTTGATTTTTGAGCAATAATGTAATTGTTTGAATAAGTTATATGTTTATTGATTATGGAGGTTTAATTGACTATGAAAAATCTGGGCTTTATGTTAACATTATTGTATGTACATTGGTATTCTTTAAATGTACACCCTTAAATCTTCTTTTGATTATGTAGCCATAATCTTATGTGGCTATTAAATTCTTTATCTGTAATGATGTATACCTCCTATATTAATAGTGTGACATTGCAATGTGCAGGTTCATTGGCTGAAAAAGTATTTCAGATTGACTCATTTTATGCTCAACGTTGAAGACTGACATTCTAAGATTCCGAAAGGAGTAAGCAGCAAAAGTAATTCGAAGAGCAAAAAAGAATGTGGCTCGGATAAAAGTATTACAAGAAGAGTGAAAGATATAAACAACCGATGTAAATAAAACTTGTAGTTTTTTTTATAAATCAATGGTGATGATTTAAACAATAAATGTAAATATTTTATGTATCGGTGGGGATGACATTTAAATTTCTGAAATGTTGTCTAAAAGGTTTGCTCGTGATTACGAGTTGAGCATGTTATATGAATTTGTCTGTGTACACTGTTATGCACAATGTGTATAGTATTGTTGCTCACAGATTTAAAAAAAAACGTAGTACACTGTTATATCATATGTGTATATTGTTATCGAAGAGTAAAAATGGAAGAATAAAAGACCCATCTAACGGCAGTTACTGCCAGGGACCCAGAAGAAATAACTTAGAGACTTTAGGGATTTAAAGAAAACTAAAAATAGTCAAGGGACTAAACATTAATAGAGAGACATTTCGAGGGACCTCTAATTAATTTCTCTCTCTCTCTCTCTCTCTCTCTCTCTCTCTCTCTCTCTCTCTATATATATATATATATATATATAGTCGAGCGATTCAGTGCGGGAATGCGGGAATGTGGGAAACGACGTCGATCATTCGATCGCGGGTCCATCGCATCCAACGGTCGAGATGAATCGCCCCCGACCGTCCGATGCGATGGACCCGTAATCGACGGCCCGTGATCGCTTCCCGCACGACCGCATTCACGCACCGAATCACTTCCCTATATATATATATATATATATATATATATATAAATATATATTAGTTATTTGCACATGCTAAACACGAGATACATCAGTTTTCATTTTTACCCTTATCAACTTTTAAAATGTCATCCCTGTCCCATATGATTCTTAATTCACCTAAAATATATCGGTTGCCTCTCTATCTCCCTGATTATTTCACATACTCTACTTATTTCACATGTTATGTATCACCAACTGCCTCCCTCTCAAATGGTGCGACCCTTCCCCTTCCCCTCTCACAAACGGCACCTCGATGTCAGGCAAAATGTCCAACGATCCTGATCCACTATCTTCCCACTTGTATTCGTTTGGTTTTCTCTGTGCACGGTTGTTGCTTCTATTTTCAAAGGTGGGTTCCTTTTTTTTTAAAATCGATTTTGTTCGTTTTTCTTGTTTATGTTTCAGTCAATTTATTTTTCTCTCTCCAACAAGATTACTCCCTGACCCCTTCTCACACTCAGTTATATATATTTTTTGACACTTTAATTTTTTTCGGTAGGGTTAATTTGTGGTTGTTCTCATGTTGGATTGTTGGTTTTCACAATTTTTATTTGTGTGTATTTATGAATGAATTGGATGTTTTTTTAAAGGATTTTAAAATTTTTGGTTGTTTGTTTTCCTATGATTTTAATTTTTTTTATCACCCAACAAGAAAAATTCTTGCAAGGCTCTCCGACTCTGTTATTTTTTGTAATGTGTTGGTTCTAATTTTTAAAAGTTGGTTGAATTCGTGGAGGATGTGATGTGGGTATTGAAAATTTTGTTTTGTCTGTAATTATGAATAAATTGGATTTTGTGGTTATGAAATTTTTTTCATTGACTCAACAAAATCCCTGGCCGAATCTCCCTCTCTTTTATATAAATTTTTTTTGTGCCACTTATTAGACTTTTGTTGAGTTCGGTTTGTTGCCATTCATTTTTTTAATTCTGATGTGAATTTAGCTAAGTGCTTTATATATCATGTATGAATTTCACTAATTATGGGAGAGCTGATGATGCAACTTGCAATTTTATTTTTTCATGTTGTGCTTAGTATCTTCTAACTCTTTCTTTCTTTACATTAATTTTCAGTTCCTTGGGGTTTGGACGCGCAACACTTCAGAACACACTTGTTAGAGTCACCTTTCAGTTATTTTACTTTTCAACATTTTTAATTCTTGCATGTATCAATGTAATGCATGTTATAAGCAGCATGTATGGTCATCCACTGTGGGAGGACATTTATTTTGAAAATTATCTTCACTCTATATCATTTAGACTTTTCACTTGTTTTCTCCTTTTTACATAGGTAAGAGAATTCATACACATACAGATATGTATTATACATTGGTATATAAACACATACATATGTTACATACATTTTTGAATTTTTAATCCTTTGCACTTTTTTTAGAGTTCATCCTAATTGTCTATTCTTTGTTGGTTTATTCCCTTTATCTATATTTAATAATAAAGGGGGAAGTAATTTGTGTATTCATTTGGAGATCTCTTGATTAAGTAGGGAGGTTCTTTTTTAGATCACCTGAGTGAAATCTTAGAAGGAAATCTATTTTATGGTAGAAATGAACTGATTTGAGTGATTTGAGTTTATGCCATTTTCTCTCTTCCGAAACTTATTGTTTTCCCTTTTCTAGAAATTAGCCAATAGATAGAAACCTGGATATGGAAAGGGATCTGGGGTAGATCGGTCCAGAATATCAACAACAGTGTATTTTGCCCGCTATCTTCATGTCATAGATATAAATGCTTATATAAGTTCACATGTCTCATCTATGACACATCTTATTTGTTTTTGCAGTGCTTTGAAAAAGAAGTTAAAGGTCAAGATGACAGAGTATCAGGTAATAACACAAAAGCTTCCTTTTCTGATTATAAGGCTTGTTTTATGCTATACTCATAAGTCGAAATATTACATCAGCATTTGCAATGATTTTATAAAATTGTCAAGAATAATTCCATTGAAGTAATGCAAAGACAACAAGGGGAAACAATAATTCCATTCTAGAGTTTCAATTGATAGGGCTAAATGAATGCTTATAGAGTCGAAAATTTAATCTGCTCTTCATCTTGATCTTTCCAATAATTCATGGTGATGAATTTAATCTAATACAATGGAGGATTTGTTCAGCACCAAGTCCTTCAATTTTTTCCCCTAAATGTGTTTTTAGTTGTGATACTAATCAAAGGATGGGTGAAAGGTGCATGTAATTGATAACTAAGCCCAACCTAACAGTTATTGTGCTTCGAGTGAAGTGAATATAACTGTTCATGCTGATATTTTATGAAATCCACATGTGGTATGTAGTAAATGCATAACCTAATAAGTTGGATGCTTTTTTGAAAGAATTATAAAAAAGTGCCTGACCTTCTCATGTAGTATTTAGTATAATGAGTAGCATAATCTTTTTGGGTTTTTGGACTATATTGTGATAAATTTTTTGGGTTTGGCTGAATTTTAAATTTGCTTTTATTTTTGTTGGTTGTTGGAACACACTTAGATTCGCTTTTGAGTTGTGTATGGGTAAAATATTTTGTTGTGCTTTTAGTGATCATATATAACATATCAATGCGTTTCTACTATTTATTTTCATGTTTCTTTATCATTATATTTCTACATATGTCAAAGATCTTCCTTGGTTTTGTTTTACATGGAACTGTATGGTGTGATTCATTTGATTTAAACTGACAGACTTCCTACCAGTTTTAAAAAATAATGTTTAATGAAATTTTGATTGCATAATAAGTTTCATGATCTCAATTGTTTCCATTTCCGAGATGCTAGATGTTAGATAAACAATTGTCGAAGTATTGTGTTTTTCCTTTTGGTTTTTGGAAGTATTGTGTTTTTTCCTTTTGGTTTTTGGACAGTAATAACAATGGGCAATGGGGAACCATCCTGGTTACTCCAAATATTCCTGTTGTCTCTCAGTGAAACATATATCTATAAGTTGAAGGGGTTGTTTTTTTTATTGTTCTTGAATTGTAATTGGTGGGTTTTAAATCCAATTTGGGAATATATGAATTGTGATGGTTGCTATTTTAAATTATTTTTTGGATGCAAATGCCATTTTAAATTATTGAAATCTCAAATTGTTATGTTATAGTCTTATAAATTCTATCTTAGATCCTATATATAACTCTTATCCTTGTTTTCACATCTTCTGTTGATTTTGCACAAATGAATAGAATTTTTTTTTCCAAGGTTGCAATCCTTTTATTATTGTCACTGTGAGGTTGTACATTAGAATTAACATGTGATGAAGATTTTATTCTATTCACAAGATAAAAACATTTCCAACACTTTTATGTTTAACATTTTTCATGGATCTAGATTCATCTTGGTTGTGAATTGTTTTTCAAAGGGTGCACGGACTATTCTTTAGCCATGTTTTCCACAAGTCCCACCCAATTATTTGTATATATGTTATTAAGCTTGTATCGGATATTACTTGAATGACACTGCTTATCTAAAGAGAGATCCCATGCATTTGTTGAATTATGCAGAAAAATTATCTCGTTTAATGTGTCCAACTTTTATCCTGTTTTCTTCTGAACTTATGTATCCCATCGATCTTTCGGTTATTATTTGGTGGTTTCTTTCATGTCTATTTTTTTTCTCCTGGTTTGGGATAAGATGTCTTGTATTCTTCAAACCGTTCGGATTATATATTGCATACTTATAAAAACATACGAAAAAATGCAATAAAATAGCAAACAAAAATTTGCAATATATTTCTTCATCTATTAAAATTATATATAACACATCATGTAGAAGACATGCCAACATGAATATGTTGTATGCTCTACAATTAATGTATCATAAATTATCAGTATCCAATTATATGTACCTCGTAAGTGATTGGCCTTCATATTCACATATTGAGATGCTTACATGGCATTCACTATTTTAATCAGTAGTTTTTTTATATTATTTTATTAACTTTGAACAATCTTGATTTTGATTAAAACAAAACATTTCATGTGCAGCGCACATGTGCATCAACTAGTATGTATATATATATATATATATATATATATATATATATATATATATATATATATATATATATATATATATATAGTTATTTGCACATGCTAAAGCACTAGATACATCATACATAGAGATATATTTTATAAATAGAAATTTGAAAAATAATGAGTAGATTAACATATGATTATTTGTAATAAAATTAGTACATTTATTTTTATTTATAAATTTTTATTTAATAAAACATATTTGACAAAAAAAATTCATGTGGAGAGAATGTAATCAAAATTATATATATTTGTATCGTATTAGTAGAAAATATTTGACAAATATAAATTGATAATTACATTATTTTATGTCCATACTCAACTCTAACTAACAATCACAATATGAAACTAATATCATATTTTCTCAAAATTGACTCATTAATTAATTTCCACATATAAATCTTCTGAATATATTTAAATTTTTAATGGACGATCACCTTGGTTATTTAAATGTGAAAAAAGAGTAGACCTACAAGATACTACATTTGAAAGTTTATCCAATCCTTATTGAAATGCAATCACAATTCAAAAACCAATTCAAAAGAACACTTAAAACTCGAAGCAAAAAAATAAAAGTTAATTAATTAATTAATTAAAATTGTGACTATATGAGATATAATTGAGAAACTTAATAAGATGAAAAGTGATTTATGTAAAATAATATTTAAAACTGATGAAAACTATAGATAAAAATGAAAATGATTAATATATTTTTAATTAATGGGGTTTTGATAAAGAAGTCACTAATAATGTTGAAAATATGAAATATGTATAAAGATGCATTCATAGATATTTATATTATAACAACACATCAAAAATATATAAAATATAACAAACAAATGTTATTAAAAAATAATTAATAAAAAATGAATAATTAATGTCCCATGTGTTCAAGTAATCTAACTAATCCACAGTATAACTTATTTGTAATCCACATCGCAACTTATTTTTTCTTAAGTGCAATTAAAGATGAAAGTCTAAGATCATGAATTTAAAAAAAAAAGAATATTTTAATTTGAAAATAACTAAAGCCATTTTTTTAGTTTCTCAAATATCCATTTTATGTAAATGTATGTTGAGAAATTATTATTATCATTATATGCATTTCTAATTAAAGATTTTTGTGTTCTTAAGATCCATTTTTATCTAATGTGTATTGTACGTATTTTGAATTAAAAATAATGAATATTTAAGTTCGAAAATCATTAAAGACAATGTTTTTAGGTTTCTTGAGATCCAATTTTAATTTAAAATATTTAATAAATATATTATTTTGAATAAATGAAAATTTAAAATATAATTTAAATAAATCTGATTTTAAAATCTTAAAAGATATTTATGATTTTATCAAAATCTGATTTAAATCTTAAATTTTCAATAAATAGGATATAAATAATTATCAAATTTATAGGTTGGTAAAAAAAAATTGGGACACGTATGATTTATGTAAATCTTATATAAATTTTTAAATAATTAGTATATAAGTAATTACTAAATTTATGGAAGGGTAAAAATGAAAATGAAAAAGCTAGATCAATTTGCTTTTAATAAAAAAAGAAATGTCACTATAAAATAGGGATTATGAATAACAAATAAAACTAAAAGATAAAACAAAGATACCTATAAAATTTTGAAAAATTAAAAAAAATATTTACATTAATACATTTGAAATGAATAAAAATTATAATTAATAAAAATAATGGGTGGATATGTCAATGTTTGAAAAAAAATTAAAAGTTTGATATAATTTTTCTAGGATTTGGGGGTCCTCTTTGTGGTAATATAATTTTTGTTTTTATATATAGTATATATGATTTCTCGGTGATTAGAAATAAATAAAAATTAAAAAATGGTTGAAAGAGTTCTACATATGCATGAATAATATTATCTAGCATGACATTCCCATTTTATTTTTTAAAATGTGGAAGGAGATGGGTATATAAAATGCTTTATGCAATCATAACACATGAATCTAACATGCTATGAACTCAATCTTATAACAATAAATCAAGAAAATGATTAGAACCTTTTAAACTTTAAGCAAGCTATATTTAATAAATGGTTATTTAAATAAAAAAAACCCTAAGAACATTAACTCTACTCTTGATAAAAAAAAATTTAATTAAACAATAAAAATAAAATCAAAATACTGAAAAGAACCTTACATTTTATGTGTGTCAAACTTGTGCATGCAATAATCAATTCTCATGTGATACAAAAACATTCAATCAAATAAATGATTAAATTTTTTTTACAAATAAAAACATTCAAATATAATAAAAAACAAAACACATTAATATAATTTAGAATAATCATATAAAAACAAATGAAAAACTTAAATTTTTAATCTAATTATGATTGAAACGTAACCAAACATAAACCATGAAATACAAAAAATAAAAAATAAAAGTATTCTTTAGAGCGATGAAGACCAAAAAAACGGAATTAAGTGGATAGGAGAGGGTAGGGCATTTATAGAATTTATTTTAGGTGCATTTTATCCTAAAATCTAGGGAGTGGGTTCAAGCATATATCCATTTTATAATATTTGATTTTTATTTATTTTTGTTAAAGGATAAATAGTAACATTGGATCACTTCATATCCGTACGTATCTCATCCATTTTTATGAGTTTTTTTTCCCATAATCCATTTTTATTCGTATTTCAATTTAAAAATTGTTATTATATCTATCATATATTCAAATTTAAATAGTTTTGTTATTGAGTATTAAATTGTTTTGATAAGGTGTATTTTAGAGACAAAATGTTTATAGAATATTGAACAATCTAAAAATTAATTGATATATTAGTAATTAATCAATTGTTTAAAGTATAATAAGGGAAATGAAAATACTTATAATCCATGTATATCTATCACGTAGTTATCCATTATATATTTTAAAATTTTAAAATTTAAATTAATAGATATATTAGTAATTAATCAATTATTTAAATGATAATAAGGGAAATAAAAATACTTATAATCCATGTATATCTATCATGTAGTTATCCATTATATATTTTAAAATTTTAAATTTTAAATTCATAGATACATTAGTAATTAATTAATTGTTTAAAGGATATAAATGGAAATAAAAATACTTGATCAGAATCCTTATAATAGGTAAGTAATAGATATATCTATCATGTAGTTATCCATTACATATTTTAAAATTTTAAAATTTAAATTAATAGATACATTAATAATTAATTAATTGTTTAAAGGATATAAAAGGAAATAGAAATACTGGATCAGAATCCTTATAATAATAAGTAAGTAGATATATCTATCACGTAGTTATCCATTATATATTTTAAAATTTTAAATTTTAAATTAATAGATATATTATTAAGTAATCAATTATTTAAATGATAATAAAGGAAATAAAAATACTTATAATCCATGTATATCTATCATGTAGTTATCAATTATATATTTTAAATTTAAAATTTAAATTAATCAATTGTTTAAAGAATATAAAGGGAAATGAAAATACTAGATCAAATCCTTATAATAAGTAAGTAATAGATTTTTTTAAAGAGATGAAGACAAAAAAAAATGGAATTAAGTGGATAGGAGAGGGCAGGGCATTTATAGAATTTATTTTAGGTGCACTTTATCCTAAAATCTCGGGAGTGGGTTCAAGCATATATCCATTTTATAATATTTGACTTTTATTTATTTTTGTTAAAGGATAAATAGAAACATTGGATCACTTCATATCCGTACGTATCTCATCCATTTTTTCCCATAATCCATTTTTGTCCGTATTTCAATTTAAAAATTGTTATTATATCTATCATATATTCAAATTTAAATAGTTTTGTTATTAGGTATTAAGCTGTTTTGATAAGGTGTATTTTAGAGATAAAATGTTTATAGAATATTGAACAATCTAAAAATTAATAGATATATTAGTAATGTGGATGTAAAAATCTGCGCTAATACACATGTCACGACGAGACAGACATGGGCCATTTGACTTATGGTCCACAAGACCCAATCCAAGATGGGTAACCTCATGATGACACCGTCAGGGTTGTAGACATGATTAGACTGAAGGATCTAGTCGGACGGTCGAACACCTCGTGAGTAAATGTCACATCGAGTAATATAAGGCACACCAGACCCAGGTGTGGTTGGTCGACCTTACTCTCAGTAACGAATAGTTTAAGACACGATCAGACACCAGGTCTGGTTGGTCGACCTCAACGAGTAATCTAAACACAACCAAACATCAGTCTTTTTCAATTTTCATAAGTTTTGAGGAAGTTATATCAATTTTTTCAAAAAGAAAGTAAATTTTAAAAATATATTATAATAGTTTAACATATATGATTAGAATAATATGGTTAATTTCGATTACAGTAGAAACTAAAATAAATATTAATTAATAAGATAGGATCCTCATAGATTTACCAAATTTATAGGGAACTTTTCTAATTTTCATAAATTATCTACGACCTATTTTTATATGCGCAGGTGTCCCTATGTTTGTCTCTCTATTTTTTTTTCTATGATCTCTCAGCCCCAATTTAGACCTCTAGTCATACGTCTCTAATGAAAGTATCAGTGGCAAGATAAAAAATTTTATAAAAAAGAAAAGAAAGAGGAGCAATGCATGATGTTTGAGATGGTGGCATGTGGAGAATTTGGTTTTCTTAATAACCAAAAAAAAAAAGATTTCAGGGAAATGAAATCTTGATATTAAGTTATCAATTATTTAAATTAACTATATCTATGTTTTAAGTGTTTGCTACATTTTTTAAAATCCACTACATTCTTCATTTAAAATCCACTACATTTAAGAATCTTATCAAACATTGAAAACACCCGATGAATTTAGTAATATCTAAAATGAAGAATGTAGTGGATTTTAAATATACAAACTATTTATATCTAAAACATAGTATTTAGTAATACTTACTTTAATAGAAATAAAATAAAATTATTTTAAGAATAATTAATCATATATATTATAAATTGACAATTTTTTTAAAAAAACTTAGATCTTGATTGAAAGAAAAGAAAAGAATAGATAAAGTTGAATGGCTCATGGTTGATTTGGAAATAACAAGAGATTAATTAGATTAATATGTTTAATTATTTACATTGTGACAAATCTTATATTAATGCTATTTATGTCATCTTTACTTCTTGGTTAATAGCTAACTATGGTTATATTTCATTTTGGTTAAAAAGATAAAAGAGTGACACATTTTTTTATTAAGAAAAATTCTAATGGTATAAAAATAAATATATTATTTGTGATGGTATAAAAGTAAATAACATATTTTTTTATGGTATACACGTAAAAGGCTCTATTTAAAATCCAATCCCCTCGGGTGTTTTAAAAATCAATTAAATTTAAATTTAATAATTGCATGTTTGTTGATTTATATGTGGGATGTTTGATAAGATCTTTAATATCATTTTAAGATTGAGATCTTGCTCTGCGAGATGGAGGAAGAGACCCGCTGCTTCATCTCTTCATTGATTGCCCGTTCCCCCGCCAACTCTGGTGGCTTCTGAAGGGCATGATAGGAATGGAGGACCAGTTCTCGTCCCTAACTAGATTATGGGAGGCTGGGAGCAGTGGTGGAGCCAGAATTTTTATAAATGGGAGGTCTAATGTGACTTGTATAAATATTTTTTTAAATTATATCATTATGTTTTTTATTTCAATAGCATAAATTAAAAATATGTATAAAATGAAATACAAACATTTATATAAAACATATCACTGAATAATTATAAAAAATAATTATCATATGTTAAAATGATATGTCATATTTCATATTGATAATTCATAAAAAAAAATGTCAAAACATAAATCTAACAAGCAATACATATCTTTAAATTTGACTTCGACGATGTTTCATATTCTGAAAATGTTGACTAATTTGATTATTTTAGATATTTACACAAATATTTTAAACTTTAAATAAATTAGTAACAATGATAATAAGGTAAAAGGAAAAAATTATATATCTTCAAAGTATTGATGGAAGAGATGAGAGGATTATAGATTGTAGATTGTAAATTGTGAGACATTTAATAGAACAAAATATAAAAATTATTTAGAAATGATATTGATATTAAGAACAGTTGAGATATAAAAAGGAAAAGAAAAGAGAGATTCAAAAATTTATTTTTTTCAAGATGGATACCTAGGTGAAGACGCTGAGAAGTGGAATTCATGTTTCTATAGCTGTTTATGGGATATGAATAGAAGAAAGCTTGGGGGTAAATGAAAAAGGAGAGTTAAAAATGACTTTATGTTATGTGGAGGGGGAGGGTTAATTAAAAGAAGAGGTGAGTACATACCATACACATGGATGATCCAGATGGATAATAGATGGTTGTTTTAATTTTATTATTGTGAGTGGTTGCTGTTTAGGGAATTTCATATGTAGGTGAGGTCTATGATCTATGGACCATAATTAAAATTAATTTACCACAAAAAATTAAAAGGACCTAGAAAAAATTAAAAAGACATGTAAATAAATTAAAAAAATCCAGGGGGGGCACATGCCCCCCTAGTCCTATGGTGGCTCCGCCACTGGCTGGGAGGCGTCTCCGTTCCAAGGGGGATAGAAGTGTGGGTGACAAAATCACTCAATCGTACATCCCCGTTGTTACGTGGACGATTTGGTTTGCCAGAAATCATTTGATTTTTTGGGGTTCTAGAATTTATATTGAAAACCTTTGGGATTCGGTTACTAATTTTGTTAGAGATTGGGGGGTTGCTTGTGCGGGGGGGGGGGGGGGGGGCAAGCAAAGTTTTGTATAGTGGGGATAAATTTGAGGTTATGGCATAGGATTTGTTACATGTCTCAGTATATTCTTCCTCTACCAACTTTATGCTTTGGGTTTATTGCTTGAATTTGAATAAAATTTAAAGCGCGTGCCTACCATTTCATAAATAAAAAAAAGATTTAGATCTTGCTTTGTGGGAAGGTAAAACCGTAAAATTGGATTATATTGGGTTTTTGCATGTATACCATCAAAAATCATATTATTTATTTTTATCACTCCAAAATAATCTATTTATTTTTACCATTGAAATATGTAAAAATTATGCATATTTATCATCCTAGTTAGCTTCTATTTAAATTTCTATTAAACCGTTTAAGTCTTAAAAAATGATCAAATTACTCTTTTTTTATATTTTGTATGGTAAACAGTTGATTTGGAAAGAACAATTGATTAATTAGGAAACTCTATTTAATTATTTATATTATAAAAAATATTATATTAAAATTATTTTTGTCATTTTTACTTCTTGACTAAGCTATAGTTAAGTTTTATTTTAATTAAAAAATTTAAAAGATTGTATATTTTTTCATTAAATTTTTTTTAGTGACATAATAA
>CM060860.1:10656030-10907949 GCA_030737845.1 Acorus calamus
TGTGGTCATATTTGTTATCATTTTACAGTAAAAATGTTTAGCGGAGTTGATGGTACACGTGATGATGAAACTGCTGAGAATGTGGAACCATTGAATGGCGATGATAGAGGTATTTGGATTCCGGATGTAGAAGAACAGAATAAACCGATCATTGGAATGTCTTTCAATTCTCTTGAAGATGCAGAGAAGTTCTATATCATTTATGCAAAAATTTCAGGCTTTTCTATTTGGAAGTCATCCACAAGATATCGTGATTCTTCAGAGGGTGCAAAAGAACTGTATTTTAGAGAATTTGTTTGTTCTAAAGAAGGATTCAAAAATTGTTCGAATACAAAACAAAGTCGAGGACATACTAGAATGGGTTGCAAAGCTAAAATTTGTTGGTTGAAAGACGATGAAATATGGAAGGTGCACAATCTTGTTGAATATCATTCTCATGTTTTGTGTACCCCCCGAAAAGCACACCTCTTGAGATCACATAGAGAAGTGACAAGTGCTCAAAAATCTTTGATTGATACATTTAGAGGAGCAAATGTCGGTACTTCACAAACCATGTCTATTTTGGGCATGGATTCAGGAGGGTTTGAAGAGGTTGGATGTACGGAGAGAGACATTAGAAACTACATTGGAAATAATTGAAATGAATTGAAAGATTGTGATGCAGAATTATTTCTCAACCACTTCAAAGAAAAAGCTGAAATGAATCCATCCTTTTATTTTGCATATGAGGTGGATGAAGATAACAGGTTGACACACTGTTTTTGGGCCGATGGGGGTGCAAGAAAGGCCTATGCTCATTTTGGGGACGTGGTTGTGTTTGACACAACATATAGCACAAACAAATACTCAAGATGATCCCATACCATTTAATGAAACTTAAGCTTCAACATTTGACTGAAACTTGGTAATTATGGTTTCAATTATACTATTTTTATTGTTGAAGTGTTTTTTATGTATTAGTTGATATTCATTGTTGTTTTATTTCCAGGTTCTTTATTTGAGAAGGAATTGGTGTTGGGTGATGTGTTCGTGAAGGAATAGGTGCTCATCCATGTGTTTGTGAAGGCATAGTGATGTTTTTGAAGGCATGTGATATTGAAATAGGTTTATGGTGCAAGTTATGGCTTCGCTTTTGTTAAAAGAATTGTATGTTGAAATTGCTTTTATGGTACTTCTATGTTAAACAGTTAGAAACAACTCTTCACTAGTTTCAGCTTTGAGCCCAGGCTCGAGGTCAATCCTTAATATCTGATTTTGGTTTCAGCATTTTTGCTTTCATATATTGGTGGGAGATTTAACTAGAAGAGCATGATATCTGTGAGTTGGTCAAAGATGAATTTAGGTGCTGCCTTAAAAGTCAAGAAGATGATGTTTGGTGTAAAATCTGAATTTTTTTTCATTCAACTTAAAATGTCATGTTTCTCTTTTTCTAGTCTTATTTATTGTGATTGTTTAATTGATCAAAGAGAATTCTACTTTTGCATTTCTTTGTTTCCTATGAATTCCTAAATGATTTAGATGAACTTTCTTTGTCATCCAATTACTTTTGGTAAGGTAGATGAATTGTCTCTTTTTAGTTTTCTTAGTTGGCATTTGGATTTTTGAAGAGAATGATCCAAGTTGTTTGATAGATTGGTGGCTGATCAATTTGTTTGTTATACATACATGAATACTGAGCAGGTTTGGAACAATTTGTTATGTGTGCTGTGTTTTCTGTGGAATCTTGAATTCCTTGGTGATGTTGAATCAGGTTTATGTATGTGGTTCAAATTCAGCTCTGCCAATGACTTTTGTCCCTGAAGTTCAACTGAGTAGGTGCTGGTAAGGTTTGCCAATGAGAAAGAAAATTTCTTTTCAGCTCTGTCAATGACTTTTGTCCCTGAAGTTCAACTGAGTAGGTGCTGGTAAGGTTTTCCAAACATCACATGCAGATTCATAAATCATCCCCAATTTGCCTTTCCATATAACAAAAAAAAAATCAACTACTACTACTTGTATGCAATGGTACAAATGAAACTCTCAATAAGTACTACATAGAGATTGAGGCCAAAGAGAATGACAAATAAACATCAACAAAGTCTCAACCTTGAACCTTGAAGCAACTAATACATGCAGAGTCTACATAGAATCAACCTTCATTTTCTTACATATCTTCTCGAGCTATATTAATGATTGAAGCTTGTTTTTTAAACTCAATTTAACATTGAGCGTACAAAAATACATCAAGAAGGGTTGATGATTTCGATGCTCTAATGGTGCCAATCACTCTTCCATACATTCTCGTAATGCCTCAAATTTAGAAATTTGTTTTTGGAGTGCTTCAACTTTAGAAATTCTCTCTTCCACAACTCTAAGTCTTGCCAACACTTTAGAGTTTATCATAGGTCCATATTTACATTCCAATGATCGGTTTATTCTGTTCTTCTACATCCGGAATCCAAATACCTCTATCATCGCCATTCAATGGTTCCACATTCTCAGCAGTTTCATCATCATGTGTACCATCAACTCCGCTAAACATTTTTACTGTAAAATGATAACAAATATGACCACAATTAATTTCACATCAAACAATACAGAAATATGTAATATTAATAACCTTTAAAACAAGCCCATAAACACATGGAAGACCACTGATCGGATGCAAAAAATAACTCATTTGATATTACATGGACAGCACAATTTGACACACAAGTAAAAAAAAAAAAGATTTTGCTAAGCATATTTTAATAACACAATGATGAAGTTTCCTCAAATAAATAAATAATTCATTTTTTTGGATAGAAAAAAATGAACTTAACTATCAAAGAACATCCTTATGAGAACCTGCAACAAGTCTGTCTCACCATGAATTAAGAGCACCATCTTTACACCCAAAGAAAGTCACCCAACAAAATTAGACTAACCAATTATCAACCCTAAATTGCTATCACATATATGCACATGAGATCCTCTGAATCAAAAGCATCCCATTGTATAGCCAAGTCATCTACATGCAAATTTTCCATTTTTATGATGAATCATATCTCAAATTGAATGACAGAAATCCCATTAACAGCACTTAATTACAAAATTAAATCATAGCTTGGTGAGTTTCATTGAGAACACCCATCAAAAGAGATTCACTAACTGGCCAATGGAGTATATGAGTGATTTAGTTGTTTAAGTTTCTAGTGTAACATTAAATTACAAAATCATCAACTGATACGTGGATGATGAGTTGTTGAAAAAATTATAAGAACCAAATAAGAGTTTATGTACTTCATTTTTTTTTGCAGGATGTAAATTGTAGGTACATTTCTGGTTGTAGGAAAAACATTGTCAACCACCAACTAATACTTTAGATAATATTTTGACAAAAAATGAATTTTTTTTTTGTTTTGTTGTGGTGGATTAACTCTGTGCAAATACTAGTGTTCGGTTATCAGAATTTATAACAAGTAACCAAACACATCACAGAAGACTCAATATCATTACTCTTATACAATAGAACAGGTCCACACTACACAATAAAATATTTAACCCAATCAAAACAAAATAATAATATATAATAATCACATAAAATCTACACCCTAAACCAACACATAACAAACCCATAACTTGAACTAAAAAAAAAAATTCACCCTGATAGACTTTGTTTCATACAAATAAATTGAATAAAAAATTGAATGATAGAAATCCCAAACTGATTCAAATCTTAGAGACACCATTAACTTACAAACCTTAGATTTTTTTTTTTTACACAGTCTTCATTGGATAACCCCATTAATTTAGAAACCCATTTTTGAAGAATCAAAGACTACAAAAATTCTTACCGGAAGGGACGTAGATGCCGGACGGTGATGCCGGGACGGGAGGCACAGACGTGCCGGAAGGGGAGACGGGGTGTGCCGGGACGGGGAGGTGTCGGAAGGGAGGCCTACGAGGGGAGGAGGTTGCAGCTTTTGGGGTTGTTGAAGAAACAGTGAGGATAGAATGAGAGGGAAGAGAGAGGGTTTGATTTTTCCTTTTCAAGTTGGTGAAGAAAAACAGAGAGGATAGAATGAGAGGCAAGAGAGAGGATTTGATTTTTCCTTTTCAGGTTGGTGAAGAAATACAGAGGAGATGGTGAAAGGAGAGGGAAGGGAGAGACTAGGGATTTCAATCCCATCCGAGAGTCACTAACTTTTTTTCTTTTTTTTTTAAATGGCCGTCCGATCGATGGACCCTCGATCGGACGGCCCAAAATACAAACCGCACCTAACAAAACAAAAACGCACACCGCATATAATCAATACCCTATATATATATATAGAGGCCCGATATGCCGCGGTCACCCACTCCCCTCGTAATGCTGCGGTCACCCTCTCCCCACCGTTGATTTGGGGTCCATTTGATCATGTGGACCATGTAGAACACTTGGGTTTTGGTGTACCCTGTTATTTGATCAAACCAAATAATTTGGTTAAACTAAACCAAGTTTTTCCCTCTCTCTTCTTCGACTCACACCCAAATAACTCCATCTCCCATTCATCTTGTCTGTCTACATCTCTCTCTCTCTCTCTCTCTCTCTCTCTCTCTCTCTCTCTCTTCTGGGTTTCCTTTTCGTCTTCAGATCTTGTGAAGGGACGGGGTTGAATCTCAGAAGCATTGCTGCATCGGATCTTCGCATCACGAGGTATTCGATCAACAACCGAGTTTTTGATTTCCAGGTTTTGAGGAGGTCCAATTGAATATTTGTTTTATAATTATTATTTAGTTAGTTGGGTTTGATGATTCAGATTGGGTAGCTGAAATGGGATTTGACTCACTTTTTTTGAATTTTTGGGGGTTTTTTTTAATAGTGGTGGATTGGTTGGTACAATAGATTGGGAATGGTTGGGTTTTGTTGTTATGACGTTTTGTTTTGTAGATTTCATGAAATTTTTTTTTTTTGGGGTTTGTTGGTTTGGACTTAAATATGCAGTAAAAGAAGGAAAGATTATATCTTTCTGGGTTTTGTGTTTCATTGTTTGTTTGTTTTTACGGTTTATAATTTTGTTGAGTACGTTCTGAGGCCTTGTTTTTATGGTTATTTGTATTATGATTGGCAATTGTTGAATGGGTTTTTCTATTGAATTCTTTTTTTTTTAATGTTGTTTTGCTATTATCTGATGATTGTCCATGTATTTCTCTCTTGGATTTGGGGGGAGACTGACTAGGTTTCTGTGATTTTTATATCCAATGGTTTGGTATTAACTCTTGGAAATGCATGGATTAAGGCTCTCTGTCTCTTGATGTTTTTTTCTCTTGAACCCCTACTCCAATGCAGCCCCTCTCTATCAATTTAGGGTTTGTGTATATTTTTTCCCAAATGATTTTTTTTTCCTCCTGATTTACTTTATGAGTTATTTATGTAGATTTGTTGAGTTGACCACTTCAAATGATTCATCATTTGCCAATGTATTTTGTATTTGGGGATCTCAAGTAGATAAATTTTGTTTAGAACTTTTTTGGAAACATGTATCTGTTAAAAAAAAATTCTCTACTGATTTATTTTATAAAATACTCATGTAGATTTGTTGAGTTGAGCACTTCAAATGATTCATCATTTACCAATGTATTTTGTATTTAGGGATCTCAAGTAAATATATTTTGTTTAGAATTTTTTTTGGAAACATGTATGTGTTAAAAAAAAATTCTCTATTGATTAATATGTCTATAATTGACTAGTGGAGAAACTTTAAAAAAAAAGGGTGGGAGGATGTCTACAAAATTTTGTGAAATATGCTAAATATACAAGATATGAAGAGAAGTTTGCTCCCCATGCACCCAAAGGAATAACCACTCAGCAAAGTCAGCACATACAGAAAACTTTACTCCCTTTCCTATTCAACATTCAACAATGAAACTCCAATCCCCATCCCAAGCCCTTAAAATATTCATATCCCTTAAAATTCAAATAATGCTCTGTCCTGATTTTTCTATTTTTGTGGAAGTACTCCCACATAAGCTGTATAAGATGAGTAGATTAAAATCTATTGAAAAAAAAATCAAATGATGCATTGTTTGTACATCTATTTACACTTTAGACAATAAAAATAAAATCAAAAGGTTGTATTGTTTCTTTGTATCTTAATTCTTTTTGTTGTTCAAATTTTTTTTTCCAGGAAATATGTCATATTTTGCATCATCGAGCAATATGTCTTCATCAAACAAGGCTATGGATCTAAGGTTCAAAAATGTTTTGTGCAAATGTCAATGCAAAGCTGCAATCAGAGTATCTGAAACAGAAAAGAACCCGGGCAAATTATTTTATACATGCATGGGTGTAAGTGGAAAACATTGTAATTTCTTTCAATGGGCCCATCCATATAATTTGGGAGAACATACGAGCAAGGATGGTGAAACAAATGCACGCCATGAAGAATCACAGAAAGATCATGCTAGGGTGTTGAACGAAGTGGAAATTGTAAGTCGATTTGCACAATTGGAGTCAACTCAAGTTCTCATCAATTCAAAATTTGAAGACATAAGGAACATGATGAAGCTCATAGTTATCTTTTTATTTGTTGTAATTTTTGCTATTTTATTTAGTACTAAGTAATACTCGTTGTAAGTTGTAACTTTAATGTGTAAAATGTAATGTGATGTAAGCTATATGCTAGTTGTTTTAAACTTTGGATGTGATATCAATTCTGACCATTTAGAGTCTTAAGTTATTTTTTTTGTGTGGGATGTTTGTTTTTTCATATAAAAAAGTTGGTTGTTATAAAGGTCAGTTATCTCTGTTTTTCATTTCCTCTGGAGCTATGTGATTCTCACTTTTGTTTTCTTCTTTACTTTCATTGTCAAAGTACAAGTTATGGTTTAAAAGTTAAAAACATTGAGTGAAAGTCCATTTAAAATTTCATTAAATGGAAGTTCATTTAAGTTCATTTGATTTAAAGTTCCTCAAAATATCAACTCAACAGTCTGTTTCACAACAGTTTGGCAGCAGCAGCTTTCCCTACTTCTTCCTCCATCAATCATACATATTTCTATCAAACTCAAGTTTCCTGGCATCCACATCTAAATATAAAAAAAACTTCATATGCTTGGATGTTCCACTTCATGTTCTTGGATGATACACATCTAAATATAATAAACACTTCATCACACAAACATTAGCAATTATAGTAGCAACAGGTGGATACATCATGGTCTGAAAGTTTCCTAAACTATTCAACCAAATTGGCCTGAAAGTTTTGAAGGAACCAGAATACATAACATATTACATAACTTTGCCAAAATACAAGTTCAATACTGTTAATTGGAATACAAATAGATTACATAACCAAAACACTAATTGGAATCCATAACAGCATCAACAGCAACAATAGTAGCAACAACAATGGTAAAAGCATCCACATCTTGTGTTAAATGTCGTTCGATGTCACATTCGCATCTTGTGTGTCTCGTGCTAACCTGAAATACATCATGGTCAATAAAATAACACTTTTATTATAAAATATATCTTATTAAGAAGAAACAAATTATCATTCTTACATTTCTTTTAATAGTGGACAACTTCTTTTGTTATGCTTCTCTTTCTTTCCACATATGCTACATGTTCTTCTAACTTTTCTTTCTCCTCTATTGCAATTTCTTGTCCTCCCTTCAATCGTTTTCCACTTCCCTTGGTGTGTGATATGTTAGGAGGCCGGACTTCTACTGTGGAAGGGATTGATATCGCATTCCATCTCGTGAGATCATTGCTACCACATGCACTACGCGACTCTTTTTCTTTTTCTAAAGAATATATGAACTCTTTTGCCTTTTCATACACTTCGGGAGGGGCATTGTCCAGACAATGCGAAAATGCACGTACAAGTTCAATATTTTTTCTGCCCAAATGTGTGCCTTGGGTTTCTCGAAGCTCCACCCCATTAAAAGAAAATACAGGCTTCTCTTTCGCTGTGACTGTCCATCTTTGAAGAACAAGATATTCAGGCAACTCATCAATAAAATGATTTCTCAACACCACAAGCATGTGTGCACAAGGGATTCCTTCAGTTTCAAACTTTTTGCACGTACAAGTAATGTTGGAGTTTGATGGATCATATAAAACTTCTCGCATTTTATTGGCTTCTCCCAATCTTTTAACCAAATAAACCTCTGGAGGTCCCAACATTTTCACCATTGATCCATACTGTATACAGGCTTGCACTTCTTTTTGAAAGATGTAGAAAATTTCTTTAGTATACCTCTTTGACATTTGCACTTCAACTGCATAAGGAGTAACAAGATCAGGGGTGTTATGAAGTGTCTCATGATCCGCCACCAACTCATTGTATCTTTGTCGTTCCAGAGCCCTTTCAAAATGATGAGCAAACTCAACCAAGCTATGCTTTTTATTCAGAAATTTATCAAAGACAGAATTCTGACTTTCACTGCGTTGAGTACTTCTCATACCTGCCATGAAAATATTATTCAGAAATGCTGGAATCCACTTGTGACGGTTTCTGTATTGCTTGGACAACCACTCATTCCTCTCTAAGTTGAATTGATTTATTACTTTGTCCCAACGCTCCTCAAATTCTTCTGGAGTTTCTGATCCATATATGCATTGCTTTAAAGACACTAGAAACTCAGATCTGGAAGCTAATGCACCCACTTTTTCAGGCAATTTTTTCATTATATGCCAGATGCAGAACCGATGATGGGTTTGTGGTAGCGTTCTTGCAATTGCAACTCCCATTGCAGCGTCCTCATCTGTGATGATAGCATTTGGTGGACAATTGGCCATTGCATCTTGCCATTTTGTGAACAACCAAATAAAGGACTCTATTTTTTCATCCTTTAGTATCCCACAACCAAGGGAAATGGACTGGAAATGATGATTCACTCCAGTAAAGGGTGCAAAAATCATTGAATATTGATTTGTGTCATAAGTTGTGTCGAACACAACTACATCACCGAAGTGAGCATAAGCTTTCCTTGCACCTCCATCTGCCCAAAAACAATGCGTTAACCTGTTCTCTTCGTCCAACTCATATGCAAAGTAAAATGATGGATTTATTGCAGCTTTTTCTTTGAAAGAGTCCACAAACATTTGAGCATCATATTCCCTAATTTCATTATGAATTCTTCCTTGATAGTTTCGGATATCTCTTTCAATGCATCCGACTCTATCATATCCTCCTGAATCCATCGCTAGTATGGTCATTGTTTGTGAAGGGCCAACATTTGCATCTTGAAGTGTATCAATTAGAGACTTTTGTGCACATGTTACCTCCCTATGGGACCTCAACAAATGTGTTTTTCGAGGAGTAGCTAATACATGAACATGACCCTCAGTAAAATCATCTATTTTCCATTTTCCATCTTCTTCTTTTAAAAACTTTATTCTAGCCTTACACCCCACCCGTAAGTGTCCTCGATTTCTTATACGGACTTTGTTATTGTCTTGTGATGTGTCTTTGAATCCTTCTTTTGCACAAACAATAACTCTTCTATATATTTCTTTGGATCCCTTACGATATTTTGTTGAGGATTTTCGAACACCAAAACCTCCAACTCTAGCGTACTGCACATAAAAACTCTCTGCTTCTCCAAGTGTGCCAAAACACATTCCAATTACTGGTTTTATGTGTTCATCAACATCTGGAATCCAAACCCCTTCTTCTACAAATATTTGCTCTATATCTTCCACATCTTCCTCATTAGTAGTCATCTGTACACATCAACATAGCATATGCATTTAATAATTTAATCCACTCAGATTTTACAAAAAATCACTATAAAAAATCATTTGTTTACACATACATGTTTTCAAAAAAATTCTAAACAAAAATTTATCTATTTGAGATCCCAAATACAAAATACATTGGTAAATGATGAATCATTTGATGTGTTCAACCCAACAAATATACATGAGTATTTTATAAAACAAATGAACAGAGAATTTTTTTTTATATAAAATGAGTCTTTTATAAAATCTTTATTTATTTTAGTCCATGCATTTTCAAGAGTTAATACCAAACCATTGGATATAAAAATCACAGAAACCTAGTCAGTCTCCCCCCAAATCCAAGGGAGAAATACATGGACAATCATCAGATAATAACAAAACAACATAAAAAAAAGAAGAATTCAATAGAAAAACTCATTCAACAATTGCCAATCATAATACAAATAACCATAAAAACAAGGCCTCAGAACGTACTCAACAAAATTATAAACCGTAAAAACAAACAAACAATGAAACACAAAACCCAGAAAGATATAATCTTTCCTTCTTTTACTGCATATTTAAGTCCAAACCAACAAACCCCAAAAAAAAAATTTCATGAAATCTACAAAACAAAACGTCATAACAACAAAACCCAACCATTCCCAATCTGTTGTACCAACCAATCCACCACTATTAAAAAAAAACCCCAAAAATTCAAAAAAAGTGAGTCAAATCCCATTTCAGCTACCCAATCTGAATCATCAAACCCAACTAACTAAATAATAATTATAAAACAAATATTCAATTGGACCTCCTCAAAACCTGGAAATCAAAAACTCGGTTGTTGATCGAATACCTCGTGATGCGAAGATCCGATGCAGCAATGCTTCTGAGATTCAACCCCGTCCCTTCACAAGATCTGAAGACGAAAAGGAAACCCAGAAAGAGAGAGAGAGAGAGAGAGAGAGAGAGAGAGAGAGATGTAGACAGACAAGATGAATGGGAGATGGAGTTATTTGGGTGTGAGTCGAAGAAGAGAGAGGGAAAAACTTGGTTTAGTTTAACCAAATTATTTGGTTTGATCAAATAACAGGGTACACCAAAACCCAAGTGTTCTACATGGTCCACATGATCAAATGGACCCCAAATCAACGGTGGGGAGAGGGTGACCGCAGCATTACGAGGGGAGTGGGTGACCGCGGCATATCGGGCCTCATATATATATATATATATATATATATATATATATATATATATATATATATATATATATATATATATAATAGTCGAGTGATTCATTGCAGGAATGCGGGAAGCGACGTCGGCCGTTCGATCGCGGGTGCATCGCATCCAACGGTCGATGTGATTCGCACCCGACCGTCCGATACGATAGACCCGTGATCGACGGCCCGTGATCGCTTCCCGCACCGCCGTTTTTCCGCACCGAATCACTTCCCTATATATATATATATATATATATATATATATATATATATATATATAGAGATAGAGAGAGAGAGAGAGAGAGAGAGAGAGAGAGAAACACTACAACAATTTTGATTTTTAGCGACGCCTATTACCGACGGCCAGCCCCACAAACGTCGCTAATAGTCCTAAAAGATGAGACGTGCAATTGTAAATTGGGTATTACCGATGGCTATATCTGGGTCGTCACTAATAATTTTGACAACGGCCTAAAAATTTAATGCAGTGGTTTTCAGCGATGGCCGCGACCGTCGCTGAAGGGGTTTTAAAATGTAATTTAAGGGTTCCTTAACATAATTTAGAGGGAAAAATGATCAAATAAATCTCTAAAAAATTAGAAATATCTAAATCAACCACTTAAAAAAATTACAAAAAAATCTCATTTCATAATTTTGACAACATAAAAGATTAATCTACCTTATGTAATTAGATCCTTAACATATTCCATGCATCTTAAATTTTTTAAAATATTTCACCCTCTTAATTTTGTTAATGTATTTCACATATTCTCTTGTAAAAAAATTTTTACTCTAAATTCTTTGTGATTATATTTATTTTGTGAGATATGTGTCAATATAATTTAAGTTTTTTTTTATGATGAACTCTATTAAATATTGATGTTTCTTTATAAAAAAAATGGATATGCACTAATGACGCCATAAAATATGTGAATAACAAAAAAAAATGTAAATAAGGATTTAGAATACTAAAATATCATTTGCTACATTTGGCACAACACAAATTAAATTACATGTTATGATTATACACAATGAAAAATGATAAACAGCACCCGGTAAATATACAAAAAACACACAATATATATATAATAACAAAACCTCTAAGGGATTGTTGTTTTGTAGAAAAAATAGATTTTTTGTGTGGAATAACCTAGCGAGGGTTAGAGAGATGTTAAAGATCTAATTACATAAGGGTAGATTAGTCTTTTGTGTTTCCAACATTATGAAATGAGATTTTTTTAAGTATAATTTTAAAAAGTGGCTGATTTGAGTATTTCTAAGTTTTAGAAGATTTTTTTTATCATTTTCACTATAATAAAAAATATGTCAATTTTTTTATTCAGTTGTGTTATTAGTTATTCTAATTGAAAATTTTAACAATGATTTTTTTGTTATTTGGTTTTAAAGTAAAAATTGATATGAGATGTGCATTGTTTGAATTATAGAAGGTGATAACAGATAATTTAACATGTGCCCCTTAGTGAAATAGATTATGTGGAATAATAAAATTACAGAGGACCTAGAATACTAATACCATCTTATTCTCAAATGTTATAGTATAGCTATACCTACTTGTTCCTTGTAAATAAACAAGTTTTTAGATTTATTCACCCCTGTTACATTATATTTTCCTCTTAATTCACACCCAAATAGTGGTGTACCCCTGTTTCGGCGGCTATACCCTATTTCGGTGGCATAATAATCCATGTAGAATATACAAATTTTTGTGTGGTTGCCTTTTCTATTATATACATTAGTAAACGTGAAAGTGATATTTTTGTTACTTGATTACCTTGGATAAAGTAATAATAAGTGATGAATAAGAGATGCATAAAAGTTTATGACTTTTTAAATGACAATTATATCTTTGTATATATATTTGGGAATAAGTTATTAGAGATGTGTAATATGATAAATATAAAATATTTTTGAGATGTGTATCAGAGTATTAGGTGAGATAATTTTAAAAATGACAAACATATATTTTATCAATTGACATTAGATAAATCCTATTGAGCAATATCAAAACCTCCTAGATAAGGTTTTTTCTTTCTTCTCTTTTTCATAGCTCATCGAGGCATATTATCATGGATCCATCCATCCATCTATTTATCTATCTATTATACTAACCAAAATGAGTTTTCAACTTTATTTTTTGGTTTTACCATTAATTTTTTATGTAATGACCAAAGATCTTTATTAAATTTTGATTTGATTTTTTATTAGGGACAAACATGGAAAAAATACATATTTTTAAACACGAAATATGATATCTATATCCTATTTAAATTTTTAATGTCAATACTTTCAAAAGACAATTTAGATATTCATCAAATCTATTTTCTTGAATTTCATACAGGTCTTCACAATAAATTTATGAAAATATATGGTTTTAATTCACATTTTAACTAAAATTTTTATATAAATAAATATTGCTTTAATGAATAAGATGATATAATATATATTTCATTTCAAAATTTTTATTGTATAAAAGCATTTTTTTAGTTTTAACATATTTTTCAAATAACAAAATAACAAACTCGATAATTTAGTTGTGACTAGTTAATGCACACGTGCGATGCACGTGAATTATTTTCAACATTATTTTTCATAATTATTTTATTTAATTAATAAATTGAGTGTTAAAATCATATCTTTAATAAAAACATAAATGCAGATTTTATAATATAAAAAATGTATATTTAAATTCGCATGTTAAATTATATCATTATAATTTAATAAAAAATTTACAAGTAAATTATATGATAAAATTTGTATTACCAAATTTCACACATAATTTCAAAATTTTCAAATAAAATTTAAAATAAAAATCATATCATAATTTAAAATAAAAAATTTATTTGAAACTTAGATTAGATATTATAAGATAAAAATATTTTTTTGAATAATCATTTAAATAAATTTAAATGTGTGGATATGTATTTTATAAGATCTAAATTTAAGCACATTCAAACAATATAATATCAATTATCTTTTAAGAAAATGAATTTATTTCTCTATAATTTATTAATGTTTAAATTAAAATTTTCATCCATCATAATTTATCAAAATGAAAAATAAAAATATGTTATTTACTTTGAATCTTAATTTCTCCTTAAAGTTATTTTTTTTCTATTTAATATAGATAATATGGAATTATCTATCTAAATTAAATAATCTATTTTAACATCCAGATATTATATATTTTTATTTAATATATGAACGTTATCTTATAATATATTATTTATCCCTAAATTATCAATTTTTAATTAATGATATGTTTTTTATCAATTAATTCATATGTTATCAGTCATTATTTTAATGTTATCTTATTTAAATATTATTTATTTATATCATATTAATCCATATATTTAATATAAAGTCTAAATTATTTATATTTTATTAATATTTATCTTAAATTTCTCATTTCAATGAACCTTGCAATGTTTTATTCATCCAATTGTTAGGGTGCATTTGGATGTGAGGTTAAAACTCTGAAATTTTTAAAATCTTATGTTTTAAACTTATCTTTTGAAATACTATGTTTTATTAGATTTTCAATCGCAAGATTTTTTTGCCTAAAAAGGAAGATTATAGTTTAAAAAACTATTAAAAATGTATTTAGATTTGAGTGTCAAGATTTTTAGCTTTTCAAATGCAGAATCTACCTAAACTCATATCCAAACGGATCCTTAAAAAACATAAAGAAGAATACGTGAATGACAGTTAAAAAAAACAAAGAAATGGTGTAAATCATGTGTGGCTACACAATATAGAGTGTATAATGTGCTAATACCATAAACCTTCTGTGTGGTGAATGTGTGAAATTTAAATTTGTTTGTACTTTAGGCTTTGATGGATGTGAAAGTAATTTCTCTTAGAAAATGACTTTTCAAGTTGTTCCTCAACCACCTAACCCTTCAACGTATTTCTTCTAGGCAAGTGTTTGTGTGTGTGTGTGTGTGTGTGTGTTTTTATTTTTATGGTATTGATTCATCTTCTTTTGTTGCCTTGTTGGGTTCAGTTTTTTTTTTAAATTCAAAAAATAATTTTTTAAAAAACATAATCGATCTAAAAAATTCAAAATTAAGTTAAAAATGATATTAAAAATAATTAATATACAAAAAAATAAGCAAATAAATAAATAAATAAAAGTTAATTTAATATAAATACATCTTCAATGTATGTGTATTTTTCCTCTTCAAAATAAGAGATTGAAACTCAAATATAATTTTATTTTAACTGATACCTATATGTAAAAGATATCAAATGTTTTATAAATCATTAACATCCAAAATAAATAAATAACATATAAGAAATTAAATAATAAAATATGTCGATGTGAAGATTTCTCATTAAAAAAAAATCAAAATTCAGCTTTGGATATTACAGCTTTTGTGATTGATTAGAAGATCCAAGGTTATTGTTAGGCATGCATCATACATGGGTAATTCCAATAATATTAAATCGTAACCAATTCTATTTAAATCTTAAATTTGACCAATAATGAAATTTATTTTTGAATTTTTTGAAAAATTGTAACTTCTCAAGTATAATCTGATTGGGGTGATCAACAACTTGTTCAATTTTTTTTTCTTTATGTACATATGCATGTGAAATGGATTACTCCAACAAAAGACTGGTTCCTGAAAAAAAATGAGATCAAACATCTATTATTATTTAAAAAAATGGAATAATCATTTCTTGAAACAAAAAAAACCTAATATTTGGATATATAAAAATAAATAAAACATAAAAAATTCATTTTCTAAAGAGATAACAATAATAATTAGCTATAATACTAGATGTATATTCCTATGTACTTCTAACAAATATGTGGAATATTATTTATAAAGTTTTTATAAATACAACATTACAAAGAATAAATACTTTAGAAAATTATGAATAAGATATTAGAAGTAATATTAAAAAATTAGAGAGGTGGACTAAATTAGATTGGCTAGGAGGATCTATTAAGCAACCCAAATTTTAGAGAGAGGTGTTCACTTTTGTTTTTTATAAATATTTTTAATAACCCAAGAGAACTTGATCAACTTAATTTGTATAAACTTATTTAATAACCTTTTCTATAAGAAATTAATAATTAATCAATAAATATTCCCATGACTCTAGAATATTTGATTTTTTTATTCTTTCTAAAAGGAAAACAATATATGGTTCATCTTTTCTAATACTTTTTATAAATTTTTTTATAATTTTCTGTTTATTTGTGATTCTTTTTCTTTCTTTTTTCTGTTTTTTATTTGCAGTTGAATATGCATTTTTGTTTTTTGTAGAGAGTTTGAATTTGATAGTCTTTTTCCTTATTTTTTATGATTGGAAATCATTTGTATATTTATTTTAACTTCTTGTGGGCTGGTTTGTTATTATAAATAAAAATAAATAAAGATTTATTTTATTCTTTTTAAAAGGAAATGATAAATGATTAACCTTTTTTAATACCTTATATATTTTTAATTAATTTTCCGTTTATTATTGCTTCATTTCACTTTTTCTTCTTTTCCTATTTTTTATTTGTATGCATTTTCTATTTTTGTATTTCTTCATACTTCGAATTTATAAGGCTTTTTCCTAATTTATTGAAAAATTTTATAATTTTAATTAATTTTTTATATGTTTGTTGGCTAGTAATATAAAAAAATAGATTAAAATTTGTTTAGAGGATGGAAAAAATAAATATTATCCATGCATAATTAAAAATTGAAACACACATTAAATTAAAGGGATTTTTAGTTTTAAGTCCCCGTAAACTATCGAATTTAGCGATCGATCCCTTACTTCTTCATTTAAATGATAACTTAGGAATAGGTCCCTCCCAGGGACTAAAAAATAAACTTAATAATTTAGGAATAAGTCCCTCCCAGGGACTTATTCTTAAATTATCATTTAAATGTAGGGACTAAAACCAAAATATGAAGAAGTGAGGGATCGATCGCTAAATTCGATAGTTTACGGGGACTTAAAACTAAAAATCCCTAAATTAAAATAAAACACACATTAAATTAAACTAAAATGATATTTAAATATGAACAAATACAAAAAAAATTGACAAAAAATATAATTTAATATTCATACCTTTTACTGTCTTCATGTAGTTTACCTCTTAAGAGTCAATCACTCATATTCTTTTGCTTGAAATAATATCTAAATTAAAACAATTGAATATATATTAAATTAGAGTAAAAAAAATTAATTAAAAAATAAAAATAAATGATGGATATAATTTGAGTATGAATAATCATAAAAAGTAGCTTATAGGTGGTGCTAACAAATATAATTCTAAAATTGAAATGACAAATAGTCAATGGGTGCTAATAAATATAATTCTAAAATTGAAATGATAAATAGTCAATGGGTGCTAACAAATAACATGAAATTGAAATGACAAATAGTCAATGGGTTGATGATGGGTATATATAGAGTTGGGGTTACTGTTCTATATTTCAAATAATATATTGAAATAATAATATTGTTTATCCAAATGGATAACAATCAAATAAATTTTATTAGAAAATCTAGGATAGATAAATATGATTAATTGATACTCCTTAAAATAATTTAATAATAACCGTTGGATCTTTTTTTTTTATGAAATACACTACCCATTCGTCCAAGTTGATTTTTATATCTATTTGACCTTTTAACAACCGTCAGAATTTTTTTTAATAACTGTATGGTTTTTTAATAATAGTTTCATAATATCCAAATCATCATGAAAAACACTAAATTTAAAATTTTAAAATCAATAAAATAAGATTGAATATCTATCTAAACAAGTTAAATAATTCTAAGATATGTTCATAGATAAGAAGATTGAATCTAAATCTAATGAAAATAAATAATTTTTAAATTTGTTGATAAATATAGTTGTCCTTTAAATTAATTTTAAGGGGTAAAATTGGCTAAAATGTTGCCCCTCTGACTTATACTTTTTATAGTAGTATAGATATATATATATATATATATATATATATATATATATATATATATATATATATATATATTTATCAAAATTCTAAAATAAATAAATAGATTATATTAAATCATTATAAATTCTATTTAGATATTAAATTTGATAAAAAATTAAATTATTTCTAAAATTCTTTAATTTTTAAAATTATAATTTTTCTAAAATAACACTTATTGGGATGATTCATAGCACATTGGAAATATTTTTTCATTATATACTTGCATGTGAAATAGATTTTTCAAAAACATATTTATAAAATTGTATAAAAAATTATAAACTTTCAAGCATAACTCTAATTGGATGATGAATAACTCACTCGGAAGATCTATTCAATATATACTTATGCATGTCTAATAAAATTTTCTAAAATATGATTAATTAATAAAAAAACTGAGATCAAATGTTAAAACTTATATTTAACCCGAAATTAGTTATTTATCAGTTAAAATAAATTATAATTTTTTTTATTAATATTAATAATAAAATTAATATTAAATTTAACTTATTTATGATATTTATTAGGTAGAATGTTCAAATATACTAAAAATGAAGCATTTTATCGTCCTTAAAAACAATTGCAAACAAAAAATAAATATTTTTATTAAAAAAAATCAAGCATAAACAATAAAAATGGAAAAAACATATAAAATAATCTTTTAAAAATGTAAACAATAATAAATATTAGATAAACTAAAAGATATATATTCCTATATAAGTCTAAGTCTAACAAGTATGTAAAATAAACTAATGCAACATTACAAATATGGAATACATCAGAAAATCATTAATAAATATTAAAAATAATATAAAAATATTAAAAAACAGCATCTTACTCTTTTGATAAACGTGCAGAAGAGAACGCTTGTATGTATAATTCAATTCTCCTAAAATAATTGAACATTCAATAAAAAAATATTATTAGAATATCCAAATAAAATTTTCACAAATATTTAAAATAAAAAAAACACATTCTTTACACTTTAAATAAATTATTAAAAAATAAACAGAAATTTTAAACATTTGAATTTCAATATGATGGAAACATAACAATGCATAAACGAAAAAAAATAAAAAATAAAAAAATGAAATCCTCTTGAAATAAAACCTAGAAATTAAAAAAAATGAATTCATTTGGAGTGGTAGGGCATTTGTATTTTTTTTGGGAACCTTCTTTTCATCCTAAATAAATGGTAATTTTTTTTATAGATATAGCATATTTTTTTTGTTTATTTTGTTATCTACATTTTGAATTAAATTTTAAAAAATCATATTACTGTCAATAAAATGATTTTTAATTATAAAAAATAATTTAAATTTCTTAAATAAGTAAAAATGACTTTTTCATTTTTGAAAATAAAAAACTGATCTATTATATATTTTTCATAAAATAAATGATTATCATTATATTTTATATAAATAACCTTTTTCTCTTATAATACATTTCTTTCGAATTTAAATTTAATTACAAACAAAATTTTTAATTAAATATTCATATAAAAATTATGATAATTATTAAAATATACTTTAAATATTATAATCATATAATACAATTTTAAATATGTTTAATATTATAGTAAATTAATATAATTTAAAATTAATATTAATCCTAATTATGATATTGAAAATAGAATGATATTAATATATATATATATATATATATATATATATATTATCTAAATTTTGTATCATATAATTATTATTATTATATTATAGTAAATTACGACGTTTTTTTAATATTAAAAAATGAATATTTTAAATTTGTCTATCATTAAAATCAATTTTTTAGCTTCTTAATATCCTATCTTTATCTATAAGTGTTGTGGTAATTTAATATTAGTATGATATTTATTAAATAAAATATAGTAAAATTTGATAAGATTTGTTAATTTATTAGCTAAAAGATGCTCATTTTTTTGAAAAATTATATTTTATGAGATAAAATCTACTCTGTGAGATAAATATATCATATTACACATATATATAACTTTTTTTATGGATATAGTTGTATTTTTAATTAATTTTAAGGGATAAAATCGTCTTTAATGTTTTCTCTTTAATTCATACTTTTTATAATAGTATTGATTGATATAGAACTATAGATATAGATTCAATTACCTTGTAAACAAAAATTCCATTTTTTACATGAAGTGGCGGATTAGTAATTTAGTAAACACAAAGATGCCATATGTAGATAATTTTGAAATGCAAATATAGGTGAATTAAATGATTGTAGATGCGTAAGATAGGGACGGATATTTACTTCTTTTTTTTGTTCTGTTTTTTTTTTTTGTGTCAAGCTGGTTTGTACTATTTAAAGCTATGGACTGTATGTGTGTAATTAATCGAGATGCCCCTATTTTAGAAATTCTATTAATGTATGTACATAATTATTTTATTTCATTTCATTTACTGCAAGACTTAGACCTACGGAAACTTATATTTGAAGAGAGCAACATGTCAATTTCAAGGAAAGTGTTATTAATATTTATTTAGTTTTTTTGTGGGTTTGTTATTTAGTAATATAAAAAAAAAACAGATAAAAATTAATTTAAAAGATGGAAGAAACAAACATTATCCATGCATACTTAAAAATTGAAACACATTCAATCATCAATCAAAATTCATAAAGAAAATCTTAACATTACGTTAAACTAAAAGGATATTAAAATAAATGTAACTAAGATGATATTAAAATTGGAACAAATAAAAAAATAAAAAAATAACAAAAAAATATAATTTAATAACCATACCTTTTTTTGGCACTATGTAGTTTTCCTCTAAACAATAAGAGTCAACTTCTGATATCTTTCTGCTTTATGTAAACTTTAAACTATAAAAATTAAAAAATAAGATGATATTAAAATTTGAACAAATAAATAAATAAATATAATTTAATACTCATACATTTTTCTATCTCTATGCAGTTTTCCTCTTAAAATGGAGCCAATCTCTTATTTCTTTTTAATTGCTTTATTTTTAATTTCTTTATGTAAACTCTAAATGAAAAAAATCATAAACATAATGATAAGAATATAATTTTTTTTCACCAAACAAAAAATATAATTGTTTGTGATAAAAAATTAAAAATAAAATAAATCAATAAATCATGAATCAATCATAAAAAGTAACTCACCGATGCTAACAAATAAAATTGAAATTGAAATGAGAAATAATTAATGAGTTGATAATAGATATATATAGAGTTAGGGTTGCGGTTTTTATATTTCAAATAATATATTGAATCTCAACCATAATCTTATTTATCCAAATGGATAACAATCAAATGAATTTTATTAGAAAATCTTGGCCAGATAGATAAACATGATTAATTAATACTTATCAAACTAATTTAATAATAACCATTTGATCTTTTTTTTTTGTCAAGTAGACTACCCATTCGTCCAATCACATTGTTAATAATAGCCATCTGATCTTTTATTTATTTTTGGTTGAAGCATACTATCCATTCAGAAAACACTAAATCTTAAAATCAGTAAGATAAGATTGAATACAAATCTAAAGAGACTAAATAATTTTAAGATTTGTTGATGGATAATAAGATTGAATATAAATCTAAATAAACTAATTAATTTTTAGATTTGTTGGTGGATATAGCTGTCTTCTTAATTATATTTTAGGGGTAAAATCAGCTAAAATGTTTCCCCTCTAACTCGTACTTTTTATAGTAGTATATATATATAGGGAAATGATATCGTGCGGGTCGTGCGGTCGTGCGGCGTCGACCACGGGCCGTCGATCACGGGTCCATCGCATCAGACGGTCGGGGGCGATTCATCTCGACCGTTGGATGCGATGGACCCGCGATCGGACGACTCACGTCGGATCCGCACTCCGCATATAATATAAAGGAGTGATTAGGTGCGGGTCGTGCGGTCGTGCGGCGTCGACCACGGGCCGTCGATCACGGGTCCATCGCATCAGACGGTCGGGGGCGATTCATCTCGACCGTTGGATGCGATGGACCCGCGATCGGACGACGCACGTCGAATCCGCACGACCGCACCGACCGCATATTATCGAATATATATATATATATATATATATATATATATATTCGATAATATGCGGTCGGTGCGGTCGTGCGGATTCGACGTGCGTCGTCCGATTGCGGGTCCATCGCATCCAACGGTCGACGTGAATCGCACCCGACCGTCCGATGCGATGGACCCGTGATCGACGGCCCGTGATCGCGACCGCACCGACCTCACGACCGTATAATATCACGACTATATATATATATATATATATATATATATAGAGTCGTGATATTATACGGTCGTGAGGTCGGTGCGGTCGCGATCACGGGCCGTCGATCACGGGTCCATCGCATCGGACGGTCGGGTGCGATTCACGTCGACCGTTGGATGCGATGGACCCGCGATCGGATGGCCCGCGATCGCGACCGCACAACCGCACGATCGCATATTATCGATTCACTGTGTGTATATATATAAAATCACGTCGACCGTTGGATGCGATGACCCGCGATCGGACGGCCCACGACCGCGACCGCACGACCGCACCTCATCGGTCGCGTATATATATATATATATATATATATACTACTATAAAAAGTACGAGTTGGAGGGGAAACATTTTAGTCCATTTTACCCTTTAAAATTAATTAAAAGGACAACTATATTCATTAGTTTGTTTAGATATATATTAATCTTATTATTTTTAAGATTTAGTGATTTAAACAAAATTAGTTAAGGTTAGATTGCATATTGATAATTATCTTTAATGGAATGGTAGTCCATGGTGTTGGGGCAAAAGATCAAACGGTGGTTGTTGATTTAATTTAATGAGATAGGAATTGAAAATTTGGTGGATATGTTTTTTAATTAAAGATAAGGGGGGACAATTTGGTGAGTGATTATTTATAAAAACAAAAGTTCCAACCTTTCTATAAAAATTGGATTGCTCAATATAGATCCTCCAATCTGGTTTATTTATTTATCTAAATAATTTTTTGCATATTTATTTATTTATTTCTGTTTATTTTTCTAAATATAGATCCTCCAACCTCTCTAAATTTTTCTATTTATTTATCTACTTTAGATGATTGCTTTGATAACCATATTTGCTTGATTGGATTAATGTTATTTTGCATATTTATTTATTTATTTCAATTATTATTATTGTTATTATTATTATTATTTCAATTAATTTATTAGTTCATTTTTTGTGTTCCATTTTTTGTTCAACACCACCAACAGCCATGTTTTAGTTGTTTTAATTACTTTTTATAAATAAAATGAGAACATCAATATTCATTATTCATACTAAATAATAGTTTCTTAAATTTTATTTTTTTAATTTTCTTAGATATTATAGTTCTGAACTTCATGATTATCCAATATGATAAAAATTCATTATCTATTTTATTAATAAAATTAAATTTGATCATGTATGTTTAGTCATATGTATATATGTTTCATGATCATTATAATGCTCAAAATTTTTAGAAGTATTTTTTTAGTTTATTTTCACATTTTTCATATCTAATTTATTTAGATAATTTTTATGTGCATAAATCCATTAATTTTTTAAAATAATATTAATCCAAAAATACAAGAAATAAAAACTAAATTCTCTTAAAACTAAAATGTATTTTAAAAGCAGAATTCAAAATTGATAACAACTGATTTAAATTTTGAAATGAAAACTAATAAGTTATAAATAAATAACAATATAATATAATTAATTAAAAAATTAAAATATATATGTAAAATTTTAATTAAATATTAAAATATATTTTATTAAATAAAAAAATTAAAGTTGATTAGTTACTGATTTAAAAATGGACGAGTTATAGATAAATTGGATATTATAAGATCAATTTAAAATAAAAATTTCAGATGCATATTTTTTTATAAATCACAATTATTTAAAATTTTAAATTAAAATATATAGATTAATAAGATATGAATAAATAATATTTAAATAAATGAAATTTAAATATTCAAGAAAAACATTGGATATTGATTAGTAAGATATCACTTTACATATAAATAGAATTAATTTATGATTGATAACATGTGGATAAATTATACATTATAATAAAATATTTTTCTACTAAATGAAAATAAATAAATTCTGTATATTAAAAGTGATAATTAGATTTTCATAAATATTTTTAGTATTACATATATTGGATAGATATAAATTTAAATTAAAGAGAAAATTAAGATTTAAAATAAATAATATATTTTAATTTTTTCATATGGATAAATTAAATATGTTTCAAATTTAAAAAAATGATAAATTATGAAGAAATAAATTCATTTTCATAAATAAGATTAATATAATAGAATTTTCTCATATTTATATATTTGAAAATATATATCCAGACATTAAAATTGATTTAAATAATTTTTCAAAAATATCTATATCTTATAATATGTAATCAAAGTTAAAAATATAAGTTTTTGTTTTATGAAATTATATTATTAATTGTATTTTAAAATATATTTGAAATAAATTGAAATAATATGTGAAATTTAGCACTTCAAATTTAACCATATAAATTGCATTTTAAATTTTTATTTAATTCACATAATATAATGTAATATACAAATTTAAATATTTTATTAATATTATAATTCGATACTAATATAAAAAGTAAGAGTTGAAGGGTAAACGTTTTAGCTAATTTTATTACTTAAAATTTATATCTATTCAATATTTATATTACTATAAAAAGTACGATTTGAAGAGGAAACATTTTAATTAATTTTACCCCTGAAAATTAATTAATAAGACACTTTTATAAATCAAAAAGTCTAAAAATTATATCGCATGTTTACATTTATATTCAATCTTTTTATCCATTAACATATCTTGAAATTAATTATTTTGTTTAGATTTAGATTTAATCTCACTATCTTATTGATTTTGAGATTTAGTGTTTTGTGGATGTATATTAAAGATTTAATTAGTGATTTCAGTGAAATAAAAAAAAAGTTTGTTTCACCATAGATTTTAGCCAATTTTTCCAATGAAATTAATTTAGATACATACACATATATCCATCAATAGATATTTTCTGTAATTATAATATGATAGATTATATCTCACAAACTAGATTTTATCTCACAAAAATATTATTTTAGATTTTATCCGATTTTAATAAAAAAAATATAATTAATTTCGGGTTAAATATTTTTTTGAACTTTTGATCTTATTGTTCACCATGAAATAATCATTTTAAAAAAAATTCATTTCATATTCACAAGTATAAATCAAAAATATCTTTTCAACAAGATCTTTATAACTCTAATCCGAGTTATACTCGAAAAGTTATAATATTTTAATAATAATAATCGATCAAAATAAATATAGATAAAAATAGATCTAAATTATGAAACTAAAAAAAGATTTGAATGATAGTCAAATTTTAAATATTTAATTTTTAATATTCAAAATACACAAAGATATTAATAATTATTTTTATATTTAAATTTAAATTTGAAGAAACGTATTACAAGAAAAAAAGGTTTTTTTATATAAAATATAATAATAATAATAATTTAATTTATGAAAAATATATAATAGATATAATAAATAGTCTTTTATTTTTAAAAATAAAAAGTAGTTTCTAAATTATTTTAGAATTTTTAATTATTTTTTATAATTAAAAATCATTTTATACACAGTAATATGATTTTTTTAAAACTCAATTCAAAATTTAGATAAAAATGTATCAAAATAAACAAAATAAAATAGGTTATATCTATAAAATAAACAAAACAAAATAAGAAGAAGGTTAAAAAATATACATATATAAATGCCCTACCTCTCCTACTAAATTTATTTTTTTTGTAGTTTTTATCCGTTTATTTCAAGATGATTTCATACTTTTTTATTTTTTTTGTTTATGCTTTATTATGTTTCAATCATGTTGAAATTCAAATATTTCAAATTTTTGTTTATTTTTTAATAATTATTTTCAAGGAAAGACGAATGTGTATTTTGAAAATATTAAATATTTGTGAAAATTTTATTTGGATATTTTAATCATTTGCTTTATTAAATATTTTGTTATTTCTGAAGAATTAAATTATACAAACAAGAGTTCTCTTTTATACTCTCATCAAAAGAGTAAGATGCTATTTTTAATATTTTTATATTATTTTTAATATTTAATTAATGATTTTCTAATGTATTCCATCTTTGTAATGTTGCATTTAAAAAAATAATAATATACATATATTACTTTATTCTACATAATGTTAGACTTACATAAGAATATATATCTTTTAGTTTATCTGATCTTTGTTATTGTTTATATCTTTGGAAGACTATTTTATATGTTTTTCATTTTTTATTGTTTATGTTTGATTTTGTTTTAATAATATTATTTAGATTAAAAAAATCAATTTTTTTAATATATTTTTTAAGTATGATGAATATGCTTCATTTTTAATATATTGGGAACATTCTATTTAATAAAATATCATAAATCAGTCAAATTTAATATTTATTTTATTATTAATATTAAAAGAATTATAATTTATTTCAACTGATAAATAACTAATTTCGGGTCAAATATAATTTTTAACATTTAATCTCAATTTTCATTATTAAATAATCATTTTAAAAAAGCTTTATTGGACATGCAAAAGTATATATGAATATATTTTTCCATTGAGGTATTCATCATCCAATTAGAGTTAAGCTCAACAGTTTATAATTTTTTAAACAGTTTTGAAAATATTTTTTTGAAAAATCTATTTCACATGCAAGTATATAATGAAAATATCTTTTCAATGAGCTATGGATCATCCCAATAAGAGTTATGTTAGAAAAATTATAATTTTATAAATTAAATAATTTTAGAAATAAATTAATTTTTGATCAAATTTAATATCTAAACAGAATTTATTATGATTTAATATACTTTATTTCAAAATTTTGATTAAAAAAATACATAGAGATGAAAAAATTATGAATATTAAATTGTGTTTTATTAAAGAAATATTTAAGATATGGATTATAAAATATGGTGATTGTTTTTATGGATGATTAGTGTGTTTTGTTTTTAATGTTTTTTACTATATTTAGTAGGATTGCTTAACAATAAAAAATTTTAATCTCTGTTTGATTGAATATTTTTAAATATTAGGAGAATTGATTAATACATACATGAATTCAACAAACAGGAAAGAGTAAGTAATGCTATTCAAAAGTTATTTAAAAATTGTAACTCAAAATCAATAAAACATGGATCTAAAATTTAATATAAAAATGATAAGTTAGGATTAATAACATATTATAAGATAATTAAGTAAAACTGATATTATAAGATATTTTATCAAATATGTAACTTAAAACTATATAACTACATCTTTAAAATTGGAAAGTTATGGATGAATAGTATGTTATAAGATTGATTTAAATTAAAAAAATTAGACATGGATTAATAAAATAATATTAAGATAAATTTTATATTAACATATGGATAAATGAGATTTGATAAATAATATTTAAATAAATAAAAATTTAAATATTAAGAAATGAAGATATTATATGATTGGTAAGGTATGGATTAATTGATAAAAATAAAAAAATTTAATTTAAAAATGATAATATAAAATAATATATATAAGATAATATCCACATATTAAATTAAGATAGATAATTTTAATATTATTTGTACAGAATAAGTTTAAATTAAACTTAAAGAGAAAATTATGATTCAAAATAAATAATATATTTTTAGATTTTCATATGGATAAATTAAAATAGATAAAAATTTTAAATTTTATATTATTAAATTACAGGGAAATAAATTTATTTTTAAAATTATAATTTATATTATTTATATTTTCTTAGACGTAAATATTTCAAAATATACATCTATTCAGTAAAATTGATTTAAATAATTGTACAAAAAATATTTGTATCTTACATCTCTAATCTAAGTTACAAATAAAAAAATATTTCTATTTAAAATTATATTTTAATTTTATTTTATAAATTTTAAAAAATTTAAATTATGTGTGAAATTTAAGAATTCAAATTTAAACATATAAATTTAATTATTTTTTTCTTAAATGAATATGCGATATAATGAATTTAAATTTATCAATTGATTCGAGATCTCTTTTTGAATTGCTCATACTTAATTTTTATTTATGTTATTAATATTATAGTATTTATATTTATAATTTTATTCAAGATATGATTTTAACACATATGCTAATAATGAAAACAAATTAATGTCACAAATAATATTTATATTTATGTTTATATATATTCATTTATTCCATCTTTGTTATGAGCATAAAAATAGAAATGTCTTGATATTCTTTGTTACTTTAATTGCATTTGACAAATTTACATTAATATTTTATTTTTATATCACGATTATTAATATTATGTATAGATTGAATTCTTTCATTTATTCAAGTAGTTTTTCTCTTATAAGATATACATTTACATATTTATATATTATATATATTAATAATATAATATTAACTTCAATATTTAATTAATAATAATAATAATTTCAAATACCGTTCATAATAATTCACGTGCATCGCACGTGTGCATTAACTAGTATATATATATATATATATATGAGTACGGAGCGGATTTTTAACTTTTTTTTTATATCCGTACCGTATCCGTTCCGAAATTTAAAAAGGTATCCGTATCCGGGTATACAAATATCCGAAATAAATAAATAAATAATTAAATATAACAAATATTTAAAGTTTAAAAATTGACTTAAAATTAAAAATTTACAAACACAAGTTTTTACAACTATTAGAATGAATAAATAAATAATTAAACATAACAAATTTTCATTTAAAGTTCAAAAATTGACTTAAAATTAAAAATTCACAAACGCAAGTCCTAAAGTTACAACTATTAGAAGGAATGTGAGCCACTTGATCAAAATCCAATGGTAGATATTAAATACTAATATTAATATTTTTTTAATGCCATCGGATACGGATATTTTTCGGATCGGATAGGGGTATATCCGTATCCGATCCGAAAATTTTCGGATACGGATTATTTTTTCGGATACTACGGATTTTTCGGATATCGGATATTTTCTGCATTTTCGGATACGGATTCGGATCGGATGCGGATATTTTTTCGGATAATTGACTTATATATATATATATATATATATGAGTTTTTTAACTCTACATTTAAATGGGTAGGGTATACAAGCAAATAAACGTTTTTCGGAGGATATAGTTGTAAAAGGCACCGAGAGTCCGGACTTTTTGGCCACTCTATTCTCTCTCCATATATCTCTCCTCTCTATATAATCTATGACGCCAAAATCCAAAATTTTGATCGAATCGCATATCTAATAAATCCGTCTCAATCTGTTTATTTGGTGAATCCCTCTCAAACTGATCTTCGATGGAGCCGCAGATATCGTTGAATTACGCCTACAAGTCGAAGTGGGTTCTCTCTTAATCTGTCTTTTGATCGATCGAAATGACTTTTTTTTATTTTTTATGTTTTGGGTTTGTTTGTTTGATTCGTCTTTTCCATTGGGTCTCTTTGGTTTTTTTTGATAGATTTCGATTGGGTAACACATTTGGGGTTGGGAGTTCTTCGTCTTCGTCGGATCCAGAAGTAGTGGATGTCGACTCCTCGGAGCCTTGGGTCGCTGGACAATTGAAGCGCAAACATAATCAGGTTCTTAATTTTTTTATTTCTTTGAGATTTATTTGGGGTTTTTGTGAAAAAAAAAAAGATTTTTTTATCAGATTTTTGCTTTGATTAGAAAAATTGAGCTTCTTTTTGTTGATCCTATATTGATTTTGGGAGGATCGTGTATCAATTGGTATGTGATATTCAGGTTTTATTTATGCAGATATGTTCAACATCTTTTCTTTGCCTATTTTACAGTTATTAATTTTTCCCCTAATGAGATGGATTTTTAATGTGATTCTAGGATTGATTTTGATTTATATATACTGATTGATAAACCTTAGATGTTGGGGTTTTGAGATTTGGTCGAAGGAACTGAATTTAGTCGTTTTTGCTCATCACCGTGAAGTTTCTTGTAGTTTGTTCAGTAAACTGATATATGTAAGCATAAAAGAGATTTTTTTATTTTTTGGGAGCGCGGTTTTATGTACAGCTCCAGCAGTCCTGTTTCTTTTGATGAGATATATACTTCATTAGATGAAACAGAGGAAGTATACATCTTTTTTGTTTTTTTGAAAACATGGTAGACTAGCTACCGAGATATATTATTTTAGAACTAGTCCAAAGAAGTATACTTCTTTTTAAAAAAATCAAAGCATGTGGGACTGTAAAAAGAACTACATGTACTATATGTAATTTTTATTTTGTTTGGTACTATCCGTAATATGTTTTTTTGTTTGGTTAAATGATTCTTTTTTTATCCTTGCATCTAAATTCGACCAATTTTCTAAGAATCGGATTAAGCAGATGTGGGATTAAGTGCTAGGCGGGGGATTAAACGAGAATTTAATAGAGTTTAATATGATTAATTTGGCTTTTTCTTTGATTTTGTTTTTGTTTATTTTATATTTCCAATTATTATATGTCACCATAGTTGTCTAGGCAGCTAGGCGAGCCTAGGCGGTGGCCAACCACCTAGCCGCCTAGGCGGCTAGGCGAGCTAGGCGTGCCTAGGCGGCGCTTAATTAAGATTTTATTATTTAAATTGGTAATTATATTAAAATTATTTATCTATTTATCCTTTCTTCAATTTTTTCAAGAATACTATTTAAAATGAAGAAATGCTATTTATAAATAAAGAACACATGGAAGTAATTTATTGGTGCATGTCCATTTCAATAAAATTAATATAATCTAATCCTAGTAGCATTAAAGAAGGAGAAAATGGGAAAGAGATTGAGAGAGAATGAGATAAGAGTTCAGAAATTTTGAGAAGAGATAGGAGGGAGAGACAAAAAATCAATAGAGACTCACTTGAGACTAGGAGAATTCGTTGTACCGTTGATCGCAGGGTAGGTGATGTTTCAATCTTTCGATCATGTTTTTTTTTATCTTTTATTTTTGAGGTTAGGCGAGAGATTGGGCGGGCTAGGTGTGATTAAGGCGGGCTAGGCGTGATTTAGGGGGGTAGACGGGCCCAGGCGCCTGCTTAATTAACATGCTATAAGGCGGGCGGTCACCTAGGCCTATCTGGACCGCCTAGTCGCTTAGGCGTCGCCTAGACAACTATGTATGTCACACACATAGAAAAACACAAACACATATATATATTAAATCTTTTGTTGTTAAAACAAATGACCGATTAATCCTCTCTTAATCCTTGCCTAACCGATTAATCTCTAGGTTGACCGATCGACCAATACTAGTGCTTTAGGACATTGTATTGACCAAACTATGACTTTGTTTGGGACTTAAATGCGTTGTGTTAGAATTTGTCATTGCTTATTTGAGAGACACTTTTAATGCAATGACGTTATAGCGGAATGCGAAAAGAGAGAGATATGTATATAGAGAAAAAGAAACTTCTTTATTGCTCAACACCTACCAAAATACAAGCCAATAGAGCCCTAAAAGCTTCTTTTAAACTTAAGAGAGTAAAGAAATTGGATGCCTCTCCCTTCAACAAATGTGTCTTATAAGCCTCAAAGTTTTGAGAATGGATAATAACTAATCTAAATCTTTGACCACTCTCAACATTTGTAACGCTCCTCAAAGAGATTTGGGGAATCAAGTCTCCACCCCCCCCCCCCCCCCCAACAAAGCGCAAGCGTTCATGTGACTCTTGTTCCAATAGAGGCTCATCTTACCAAGGCTTACAGATCCCGGTGGGTTCTGGAGGAGCCAACGGATTGTGGCTTGTGTGGTGCGATGATGGATTCCATTGAGCATCCTTTTTGCTTGTTCCCAGCATCCAAGCTTGTTTGGAGGGCCCTTGGTGATGCAACGGAATTATCTAGCAATTTCAACTCTCAAGAGCAATTGTGGGAGGCTAGGAAGCAAAAAAAGCTAAGGTCTATCAAATTCTTATCGTGGCAACAACATGGGGAATTTGGCATTTGGGAAACCAAGTTATCTTTCACGGTAACACTTTTTGTATTGATAAAATCTGGGACTTGGTAAATAGATTCGTCTTAGATTGTGGTCGTTTTTGCGGGGGCATTGTTACGAGAGGTAGATTTATGATCAAGGAATAGCATTATTTTTTTTTGTGTGTGTGTGTGGGGGGGGGGGGGGGGAGTGGATGATGATACCTCTTACGCACCTCTCCTCCTCTCTCCTTTCCTTTGTTTGTTTTCCTTTGATCGTTGATATTAGGCCCACTTTTTTTTATGGAAATGATAGGCGATCACCCTTGTATTAGAAAGGCAACAGCCCAAAAAATAAATACAAACCAAAAATTGACAAAAACAAAGATCCCAAAAAAAAGGGGAACATGAGGAAATAAAAGGAGCCACATCTAGTATAAACATTAGTAGAAAAGAGCTCTACTCTTGAAATGCTAGAAAGAGCCCCCCAGTCCTCCCCCTTCTGGAAAAAACATCATGTGATGCTCACCTCCCCCACTAATACCCTCACTGACTGTGCCCCACCACAGAATTTGCCCCAGTCCTGAATGAAGCCCATCACCATCTCCCAAATATTTTCAGCATAAGCGGTTTGACCTCTGAAAGTTTTGGCGTTCCTTGTCAGCCACACCGCCCATAATACAGCTGGGATATAGGATTGTGAAATCTTCACTCGCAAAGATCGATCTCTGGGTGTTCGCAACCTCCTTCCAACCTCCCACATCCCCTCTACGTCATCAAAACTAACCCCCATTCCCGTAGCTAAGCCCAACCAACTCCACACCTGTCTGACCATCGGGCAACTCACAAATAAGTGATCCACCGTCTCCGTCTCCAAACCACACAAACCGCACGTCGTGTCCATCTCCGGAGTCCATCGAGCAACAAATGGCTTTGTGAGAACCTTGTGCAAATAAACCCTCCACATGAACATTTTTACCTTCAACGGAATCTTGCATCCCCAAATTTCCTTATATTTTACCGCCGTTGCTTGCTCTGCAAGCTTCTCTCTTCGCACCCACTCGTAGCAACTCTTTACCGTGAAACCCATCGATCTCCCCGGGATCCACACTGGATTATCCCCCGAACTCGGAACCACCGACACTGTTTGTAGTAGCTTAAGAAGACCAAGATAACTATCCACCTCGTAATCATGTAGGTTTCTCCGCACCAGGACCTCCCAGTATCCCCCCTCCCCCCTAGTCCTCCAAAACTCACACACCATCCCCTCAGGCACCCTAGCAATCTGGAAGATACGCGGAAAGCTCTCCCTCAAAGGCACCTCACCAAGCCAAACATCGTCCCAAAATCTAATTGACAATCCAGAGCCTACCACCCACCGTACTGCCCTAGAGAAGTTCTCCTGCCCCTATGTGATGTCCCTCCATATCCTCGATATACTTCCAGTCTCACCTGGGAATCTGCCCCTAAAGCATTCCGGTGCCCCGTAGCACTCCAGGATCACCTCACACCACAATAATCGTGGATATCGCAGCCACCTCCATAGCCATTTATGTAACAACGCTGTATTCATGTCTCCCAAATCTAGTACCCCCGCCCCACCCTGCTTTTACTCGTACAAACCAGTTCCCACCTTACTTGATGCACCCTGTTTTGATCCCCCATCGCCCCACTCCACAGAAAGTGTCTTCGTATCCCTTCTAATTTTCCCAATACCCCTTTTGGCATACGAAACAGAGAGAGGTAAAAAATAGGCAGATTAGAAAGAACCGCCTGAATCAACGTCACTTGTCCCCCCATGCTCAAGAATCGTCCCTTCCACCCGTCCAGATGCCTTATGAACCTTTCCACCAATGGATCCCAATCTGAATTGTGGAGATTTCCCCGATGTAGAGGTAATCCCACGTGCCTGAAAGGAAAGGATTTGACCTCACAAGACAAGATCCTCGCCAGTCTGTTCAACACATTCAACACAGTTTCCTCGACATTGATCCCCAGAATTGCACTCTTCTTGAAATTGATTTGAAGACCCGACACCAATTCGAAGCACCTACATACGAATTTCACCCCCGTACTGCGTCCTCCTCTGCCATGCTCAAGACAATTGTATCATCTGCATACTGCACGTGGGAGATAGTGTCCCCTCCCGCTCGACACTGAACACCCTTCACCCGTCCCGCCGCAGTGGCCATCCTCATCATCCTACTAAAAACATTCGCTACCATGACAAAAAGCAAAGGGGATAAAGGATCACTTTGGTGAAGGCCTTTGTGTATGTGAAAATAACCACAAGGACGCCCATTGACTAGCACTGATGCCTTCGCCGTTGTGATGCACGCCGAGATTTTTCGGATCCAGTTTGGTTCGAAACCGTGACATTTAAGCAAATGGAACAAGAAATTCCAATTTACATTATCATATGCTTTTGCAAAATCAAGGTTAATCACCACTCCTTGTCCCCCCCTCCGATGCACTGCCGATATGCTCTCCTGTACCACCATAAATCCATCTTGCAGAAAGCGGTCTGGAATAAAAGCTGTTTGTGTCTCATCCACCAGACAACTGATTACCTCCTTAAGTCTATTTGCCAACACCTTTGTAATAATCTTGAAACAACCGTTAAGGAGGCATATGGGTCTGTAATCAGTGATCTCGCTCGCCCCCTCCCTCTTCGGGATCAAAGCCAAAAAAGTGGAATTTAAACTCCCAATTCCTCTGGATGACTGATAGAACTCCTCGAACATCTCCATGATGTCTTCCCTAACCAAACCCCAAAATTCTTGAAAGAACCGCACACCGAACCCATCCGGACCTGGAGCTTTGTCTGCCTCCGCACCAAATACTGCGGCCTTCACTTCAACCTCATTGAAACAGCCTTCCAATCTTGGTAAACATTCCGCAGGCAATCTCCCCAAATCTTCATCATACCAAAGCGGCCTCCAAGCATTGCTGCGGCTGAAAGCCCTAGTGAAATGAGACACCAATGCCTGCTGAATTTCCTGCTCCCTTGTCACTGTCTCCCCGTCCACCTGTACTTGTCTGATTCTATTCGTCCTCCTTCGAGCACTAGCCATTTTGTGAAAATATTTAGTATTGTTGTCCCCCTCCTTTAGCCACACCTCCCTGGATCTCTGTCGCCAAGCCACCTCCTCCATGTGAGAAATCAGCGTCCACTCCTCCTTTAAAGAAATCCAAGCTGTTCTGTCCTCCTCCGTAATAAGACCCGCTTCGTCCCATCTCTCATATCTGGATATCTGCTCTGCGATCCCTGACTTCCTCTCCTTCCTCCCTCGTTTCACTTCCTTGTTCCATATTTTCAAACTCCTTTTGAGCCTTTTCAATTTGAAGTTGAACTTCCTTGCCCCGGAGAGCACCCCAGAGCCCCCTTGTCAACTCTGTTCCACCACCTCTCTAAAAACCCCCTGTCGAAGCCACCAATTTTCGAACCGGAACATAGAAGGCCTTCTATCCCGCAGCCCACCCTCCAAAACGTAGTGGTGTGTGGTCCGACAATATCCTTGGTAGGCCTCGCAAAGCACTTAAAGGGAACATGTCTTCCCATTCCGAATCAATGAGCACCCTGTCTAGTTTGGCAAGTGCTGGGGACTCGCGTAGGCTACTCCAAGTATAGTTCAGGTTCGCAATAGGCAGATCCACCAAGCTTTCCTCCGTAATCCACGTCGAGAAGTTCTCCATAGCCGATGAGACCAATCCCTCTCTGTTCCGGTCCTCCACAAATCTCGTGACATTAAAGTCACCAAGCACGCACCACGGTAAAACCCAGTCCCTCTTGATTTGGCTAAGCTCCTCCCATACTTCCGATCTCCCCGCATCCTCATTTGGGCCATAAACCACCGAGCATATCCATCTGCACTGGGTCTCCCTTTCTTCAAATAACACTGAGAGTGAAAAACTCCCTTGTCTCGTTTCCACCATCTCCCTTTCCTCCCCATTCCAGCACACCAAGAAACCCCCCGAAGCCCCCAAAGATGGCTTGAAAACCCAGTTCTGAAGGAATTCTCCACCAATAGCCCTCACGTCCGCTTGCGAGACCTCAGACATTTTCGTTTCTTGCAGACAAATAATGGATACCCTTTCTTCCCTAATATACTCCCGCACCGCCGACTTCTTCCTCGGATCATTAAGACCCCTAACATTCCAGCATAGGACGTTCAACATAAAATCCAGGAATATCCCCCTCCCCTAAAGCCCACCCACCAAACCTTTAAACCTCCCTGCCTTCCTCCCCGTCCTCCTCCATTGCATCCTCGAACATAGCTTCCGAAACATAGTCCTTGAATCTCCCATTAAAACGACCCTCGAGCTGTCCACTCCCACCTCCGCCGCCTTCTTGCACGCCGGTGAATTCGCATAATTTACCCACGGACACGCTGTCCCCCCTGCCCTTCCCTACCTCTGTTACCATAACTGCCTCCCCCAGAATTTCCTCCGGGTGTAGAAAGACCCCCCTCCCCATTCCATCCACCCTGACCTCTCCAGACGCCATACTCCCCCCCCCCCCCCAAATCATCGAAACCTGCCGGCGACGCCCCATCATTTTGCGTTAACGAGCCCACCACGATGGAATTCAGCCGCCTCACCGGCTCAACAATATCCTGAAATGACTGATTCTGATACATGGAGGTTGTTTTGGCCATTTGACTTTTGTCAAGAGCGATATTTTAAAACTGCCATCTTCATATCATTCTGCATTCACAAGGTGCAACTGATAATGTGAGAATCAAACTGATTTCTCACATATGCAACATGCTCTTTTTCTCCTCCCTCAAAGAACAGGAAAAAATATGCATATTCTCTGGTGAAACTTATTTGTAAGTTACATATTACAACAATCATTGATTTTGATAATCAATGGGTTCTCGTGCATTATGACATTGTGATGTCAGGTTGGTTAGTGTTAAAAAAAAACTGTACAAGGATTGAGTGGTCAATTCTTCCATCATATATTGTCAGCCAAAAGAAGCTGAAACCAAGAGGAGATAGGAGCACGGAGACCAAGATCTTGTAGTCATATGTACCGACGGTGGTTTGGGCCTTTTTTGCTAGCGTGTAACATCTTATGTTTAGGGGCATGAAAGCTTATATTGAAACTGTGTGGGAAATGGTTGTTGGGCTAATTAAAGAACGGGGCATGTTTTCCGCAGAGGCAAACAAAATTTTGTATACGGGAGGGAAATTTGTAGTCGAGGAGTAACTATCTTGTTGGTGTTTTGGTGGTCTCAGTATAATTCTCTACTGAAACTTTTTTTGGTTTTCTTTTATGCTTTAGGCACTAGCTTTGGTTTAATAAAATCAAGGCCTATGCCTATCTTTCTTGTACAGACAAGCAAGCATACCAGTTTATGTGTTGCCAACTTACATATTCATAGCAAGCCATCATCTTTTCTTTCAGCATCTGCTTTGTTAGCTTCATTTTCGCCCCATTATATCCTTCTCTGACAGGTAATCAAGAACATTGAAAGAATTAAAGATTGGGTAACAAAATCCCACTGCGTCAAAGGAAGAGAAGTCATGACAAACAAGGAAACCCTCCCTATTCTAGCTAAGCCATCAGTTAAGTTATTCATACATCTAGGATTGCAATATATGTAACGACTTTCATAGATAATCTTTCTTTATATGATAAGTAAGACCTTAGTATTTCGTCATTTTTTGAGGTACTTACTGGAATGCTTGATTTGTGCATGTTCAATCTTATAGATAGTCTAACCGGTATTTTGTAATAATGTGTTTGTTGTTCATTCTTTCTACTTTACCTGTTAGTTTTCCGGTTTACTGTTATACTGTCGAGTGTGCATGTTACTGATCCTCCCATTGACTGCGTAGGTTGTTCCGCATGAGATAATTGAAATTGATGGAGATGATGATTCAGCTGGAGTTCTTATTCTTGGTGAAGGTGTTGCTGGAAGTAAGAAAAAGGTTCCGATAGATCATGATAAGGTCTGGCAAAAGAAAATGGTGGTCCCACCAGCACGAACATTTGCTAGTATTTGCTTATGAATCATGTTATGCATTTTTGGTGCTATGTGGAAATTGTGACATGACTAATTAATTTGTTCTTCCAGGAAACCTTGGCCAAGGATAAGCACATTATGTCAATCGATGATGCACCGTTTGATTCGGCTAAAATTATGTCAATCGACGATTTAGATGCTGAAGATTATTACTTTGGTGAACTTGATTACGAAGATGAATATTATGATGATTATGATTTTCATGATGATTCTTATATATATGAGAATGATCATGATTATAGTTTGGCATCTAAGTTTGACAATCTGGACCTGCCTCCTGGGGTGGAGGCACCCTTAACTTGGTTGGAGTCTTCAGATGAGAAGCCAAGTGTGTCAATCAAGTCAAGAAAGGCCATGGTGGATGATGAAGTAAATAAAAAATTTAGGGATTTCAAACAATTTGATACTGTGCGAGATTGTTCAGACCATCACTTTGGGAAGATAGGAGCCGGAAAAGAAAACTTTGATTTGGAAGGTGCTTTAAAACAAAAGGTGGCTATCCAAACTGAACATCTATTTCTTTTGTCGGTTTACATTTTAGTTGGATTTTGCTAGAAGAGTCATTTTACGTGGTTTTTTTCAAATGACAGACAGCAAAGGATTGGTCAAAAACTATCGAGAAAGAATGGAGAATCCTGGAAAAGGATCTGCCTGGTGAGTGATTCTGTTATATGTTTTATGTTTTGTAAGAATAAACATTTGGCATTGAACCTACCTCGTGAATAAATCAATCGCATGTGAATCAAACTTATGTTTGTTACATGAAAAAATTAATCAATGACTTGTTCCTATAGCCGTATGTTGTGATTGTTTTATCTGTTCACCGAGTTATAATAATATATTTTTCTTTATAAGTTGTTTCATTTTCAATTAAAAAAAGAGAATGATATGGTTTACCGCTAGCATGAAATTAACTTGGATTCTTTTGTTGGCAGGATGGACCTATATCCTCTCTTGAAATTAATGTTCTTCCAACCATTTGTTCAAATGAAGATGATCATCATTTTTATTTTATTTTTACATCTTGCATAATAAATATATACGCTGATTCTCATGTTTCTCAATTTTTTTTTCAGAGACTATATATGTCAGAGCTTATGAAGATAGGATGGACCTTCTGAGGGCTGTCATTGTGGGACCCTCTGGAACTCCCTATCATGATGGCCTCTTCTTCTTTGACATTTTATTCCCAGTGAACTATCCCCACGAACCTCCGGTATATACACATAATTATTTGATACAACTATAAAGGACACACCCCTCAAACATATTGTGCTAAATAATTGAACTCTTTATGAGGATGAGGATTAAAAGAGGAAATTATGTAGGATATGAAAAATACCAAAAAAATAAAAATAATAAATAGATAGTCTAGTTAAATGTCAATTCTTATCAGCCTTCCATTGGAACCAATTGTTGTCTTTCTTTTTCTTTTTTCTTTTTTTGGGGGGGTGGGGGGGAGGAGCTCCTTTTTACAATCTTTTCTAAAATCCTGGTTTATCAGATTTTTTTATGTAAATGTTAATACCTAAGAGCTATATGCCAAAATACCACTTGGAACCAATCATCGGAAAATTGATTTTGAAAAAACCAAATCTATCCAATAACAGGTTCCAGTCGTGGTGTGTTATTTTCTTTTATGTGCATCCGCTGTTATTTTACCTTATTTTTGAATTCTATCTTTTGCCTGCATAGTAACAAAAAGCAAAAGACGTGCAACTCATAATATATCTGAATTAATAATTTACTGTAATGCAGCGTGTGCATTATCACTCCGGTGGCCTTCGGCTGAATCCTAACTTGTATGCAACCGGCAAAGTGTGCCTTAGCCTTCTAAATACTTGGCATGGCACTGGAACTGAGAAGTGGATCCCACGGCAATCAACCATGCTCCAAGTCTTGGTCTCTATCCAAGCTCTCATCTTGAATGCAAAGCCTTATTTTAATGAGCCAGGATACGCTGGACAAGCTAACACGCCCCCGGGAGAGAGGAATTCCTTGGCTTACAATGAGAATGCCTTCATTCTATCTGTCCGAACAATGCTATTCACACTTAGGAGAACTCCAAAGGTACGGATAGACTTCTCGGTGATTCCCTCTTCTTTTTTTTATATGTATGCATGCATTGGGGTTCAAGGAGATCATAGAGAGATTAGTTTTGTAAATAACATGGTGGAATGGAAATTATGGAAAAAAATGAAAAAAAGGAAGTGGAATTTGTGCAAATAAGATTGTGTTGGGCATTCTTTCTCTTAATAAAATTGAGGTAGAATGCCTTTTCAAAAAAGAAGAAGAAAACAAAAACATGGTGGAATGGAAATGATGATGAAAATGATAAAAAGATGAATTTTCCTGATGGATAGGTGGATTTGGAAATTAGACATCTTGTTTTATCTGCCTAAATGGGTTGTCACTTGTCAACCAACGGATTCTAGAGTCTGATGGTGCATGCGCTCATATAAAGAAACTCAGTTCCAAAATTTATTAATGTCTAAGCTTTTTGAAAATAACTTGAAAAGCAGAATGCCCGGATGGTCGTTTAAATTGTTAAAGTAAGGGGTAAATGTAGTAGTAGTAGTATTCCCTTGATTTCTCTTTCCCTTGAGATCTATCAGAATTGGATTCCTATAGGAGGAGAAATTCTCCTTTTGGAGAAGAGTTATTGGCTCTAGAGAAACAGTTGCAAAGAAGTTGAACAATAAGCAGCCATTGTTTTCCCCCTTGAGGCCATCATATATGCTTTCTTCTTGCAGCATTTTGAGGACTATGTGGCGGGGCATTTCCGTCATCGTGGGCGTGCATTCTTGTAGCTTGTCGGGCATACATAGAAGGCGCTCAAGTTGGATGTCTTGTTGGAGATGGAGTGCAGGATGTGATGAGGGTGACAAGAGTGGCTCTGCCCAGTTTAAGGCCCAGGTGAGCAGGCTCTATCAAGAGCTTTTGATGGAGTTCACCGTCAAAGGTGCCGACTGTGATGAGTTTCTTGAAGAGAAGGTCAAAGGTTTAGGACCCAAACCAGCAACACTTGATACTACATTGAAGCTCTGAAGTATCGAAAGCTTCTATTTTTATGAGGAATTCAGTAACAGGTACGTGATATTATGGCTTTAGCTCGTAATTAATTATCGTGTACAGCGCTGTGTAAATAAAAAAGCTTAGGTGCCGCCCGTTTTTTTGTGTTTTATATCCACCCTGCATTTTGCTTTTCAAGACTGATTCGCTTTTGATTCCAGAGACGTGAAAACTCAATTTTGTTCATAACTAGTGTGAAATGATCAAGTATTAAAGTGAAGGCAATGACAGGGAACTCCATGTTTTAACTGACCTCTTGTTCCTGTTTTTAGAGAAGTACATGATCAACCTTGTTTGAAATCATCCTGATTTATGAGATTTATGAGAACAAGGTTTTTATTATTGTTAATATTATTTTTCTTGGTATGATATGCTTTGAAGTGCATGTGTTATGTGCATGTGCAAAAAATTCGCACTTCTTTATGTCATGTTTTCTGCACTAGTTATCCTGGAATTTGCATACCATGTATGCCTTTATTAATACCAAATTAATTGCACAATATCCTTGTTAAATAAAAGTAATATATTTCTTGGATTCGAACCCGTGACCTCCCTTTCGGGGAGGGTGCGTCTCGATCACCCCACTAGGGGGGCCTTCCGCTGTGGGCCGATTGTTATTATATGTTTAAATGTGATTTGGCTTTTAAAATGTATTAGCTGGTAATCCAAATAAGTTGTACTTATCTTTCTTTTCCCTGTATAAAAAATACTTTAGTGTCCAAAGATTTATTTTTATATTCCGCAAATGGCTTTCTTATTAATCAACGAAAGGCTTCTAGATCTTAACAGAAAGGCTTCTAGATCTTAATACCAAAATCTGATTTTAGGTGGAGTTAAGCTTTTCAAAATCGATTTCAATAGCTGCCTTAAAATGCATGAAATGCTTGCTTTATTCTTCTCAATGAATAGGAGGTTATGCATCTAGACTAGAGGGTGTATATATAATTTTTCATGAGTGCTCTCAGTCATTTTTTTCAGCTTTAATTTCAGTCTTATATACGTTGATAAAAAATTAACGAAACACATTTATATTAACGAGGTATATGTTTCGATAGAATCTATAAATGCATCAATACAATTCAGTGGAGTATACGTTTCATTTAAAAAAAAATTATGTAACTTAATAGATGAGGTGTACTATTTTTAAAAAATTCAAAACACATGTAGATTGGAATTGAAGCTGAAAATGGGTCTGCACAACATTTTTCATGTGTTTATGATGTGAGCTCTCAATGGAATGCGTTAGGGATTCCAATGAACCCTTCTCATGACAGAGGAAACAGTTCCTTTTTCGTTCCGTTCTTTGTGTACATATTTTGATATTTTATATATAAATAATATATATTATATTGTTGTAAACTAAGAAGAATACTTGAACATAAGAATGCATAAACAAAAGACAAGACATATGGAGAAGAGAAGTAGAGAGAAAATTTCTTATTCTTCACTTGTTGGTTGATTGTGGAATACATGAGAGACTTCTCTATTTATAGGGTTTATGGAGGAATCCTAAAGGTGAGAGTTATAAGTCTATAGAGGTGAGGGGGTAGATAGTGGGGTGATTAATAGTGGGGATTATGGAGTTGAATGAGAAGGGTTATGGAGTTGAAGAGTGGGGGAGGTTATGGCTTAGAGGTGTGGTGGTTATCCACTATTTTCACAACACTCCTCCTTGGATGACCACCACGCTAAGATAATTGCCTCGAAAACCCAGTGGGAAAAAATCAAAGCGAAGGAAAAAGAGTACAATATCCTTTATCTTAGATTGGTGTATGCGCTTTAACACTGCCTCATTAAAACTTTGCCAGGAAAACCCAATGGGACAAAACCTAGGCGAAGGAAAAAGAGTACAGTATGCAAATGTTATCTAAAAATATACTCCCCCTCATAATGATAAGGCCAAAAAGATTGGTTATAAATACGTTGTATCTGATGTCGTACACCACCTTTTTGAATGTTGATGTGGGCATGCTTTAGTGAATAAATTGACATGGTTGTTCTTCCACTAAATCTGTAAAACATTGATTTCACATTCACAAGCTTCATAATGATAAACCTGTAAATAAAACTCCAAGATGTAGATACATAATGATCGTTGTACTACCACATATAGATATATAGCATGTTTGTGAGGATCTAAAAAATATCTCGAATATGCACATGATATTCTTTCAACAAGAGACCATTAGTATGATTCTTTAAGTAGAATGAACCAACACATGTTGTTCAACGAAGATATTGAAAAATGTGTTTAACATCATGTCAATGCCTTCAAATTAAACTAAAAAATGCTTCAGGGATTCATATAATCATAATTTTTATACAATCCTTCAGGGATAAAATAAAATAAATAAAATTTTGCATGGTCCTACCAGGACACATTATTCATAACTTTTGCATGGTCCTTCGGGGATCCATGTAAACACAATTTTTTTTTTTCATTTGTTTGGTCCTACAGGGACATGAGCAATCATGATTTGTGTATATATATCCTTCAGGGATAAAAATTATACGGTCCTTCAGGGACACATTCTAATCATATCTTTCACATGATCCTCCATGGATCCATGTAATAATTTTTGTAATTCTTCAGAGATAATGAAATTTTTGTATGATCCTTCATGAACACTTTTATTTGGTCCTTCAGGGACTCATAAAATTATAAATTTTACATAGTCCTATAGGACCTATGACTTTTGGTTAGTCCTTCAGGGATACATCTGTAGCCATAATATTTGCTTAGTCATATAGAAACACATGAATTTATAACATCAAAAAAAATCTTATGTATCCAAAGAATAAATATCAAAGGCCATAAAATTCTAATTTCAGCAAATTTGATGTGACAAATGATGTTAACACAAGTATTGTCAACTCATCAGTAACAAAATTAAATTTAATCAATGAGTAAAATAAGAAAGTACTCTACAATGAATAAAACATATCAGAGAGCAAGGGGGGACCGAATAGACATAAATGATGCTAAAATATAATTTAGCATGAACAAATTACAGCATGTGTATGTGATTATAAAAACATGAGCACCCCAAACACCAAAATTGACCAACTGAAATATCAAAATTGACATGATTATAAAAACATGAGCACCCCAAACATCAAATATTTATGAAATATCAAAATTGACATGATATCTATAATAAAAAAATGTTAACACATGTATTTGAATAATAGATTAACAAGGTAAATGTTAACATGATTTTTTTTAAATAAAAAATACTCAATAAGAAACATAATGCATCAAGCAGTCATGACACTCATGAATCGGCAAAGCAAGTATAGACACACTATGAAAAATATATTGTATCTTTAATAGACATTAAAATAGATTCAACAAGAGTTTAGGAAGAAGAAAAACAAATCCATGTTAAAGTTCAGAAAAACCTTTTAATTTTCATTCTTTCAAAATACAAAAATGGAATCATGGTGGTTGTCAAGTTAGTATGGGTGTTTTCAAATAGGGCATGATAGTGATAGAATAAAATTGTGGGTTCTTCTCATACTAAGCATATAACTATAGTAAATTCAACACCCATACAAGGGATGAGAGAATATTTTATATATAGATCATTAAGAACCCATTGATACAAACCTTTTTTTTAATAAAGAGTAAGAAAACCCATTTTTCTTTATAAAAAAATGAAAACAATAAAGTTGTCAACCATGTTGTATACAAAATATAAGATAAGATAAATCATGATGATTTGAACATCATAAACTCACCAAAAATATAAATATTTGGGAATCTTTTTTCTTATTTAAAAGAAAAAATATAATTTTATGAACCTATCAAATACAAACCTTTGGAGATCCAATAAACTCATCAAATTACAAACCTTTCGAAATCTCTTTAACCTTTTGAGTGCTTGAATCGAATAAGAGCTTATTCGTGCTGATAACGTGTTGTAAACTAAGAAGAATACTTGAACATAATAATACATAAACAAAACACAAGACATATGGAGAAGATAAGTAGAGAGAAAATTTCTTATCCTTCACTTGTTGGTTGGTTGTGGAAATACATGAGCGACTCCTCTATTTATAGGGTTTATGGAGGAATCCCAAAGGTGGGAGTTACAAGTCTATAGAGGTGAGGGGGCAAATAGTGGGGTGATTAATAGTGGGGGTTATGGAGTTGAAGGAGAGGGGTTATGGAGTTGAAGAGTGGGGGAAGTTATGGCTTAGAGGTGTGGTGGTTATCCACTATTTTCACAATATATATATGTTTTTATAAAAAATAAAATATATATTTTGTTGAAATGTATGGATCAATTTATGTAAAAAAATGTGAATGTCTTAAATACTTTGTGGATGGTGTATGCTGCTAACAAGGGAATTGGGACTACCGTTAAAAAAAATTGTTAAATAAAAAAGGGATCCCAATAAAATAGTAAAAGTAACAAAAAAACAAAAAAATAATACATATGTTTGAATAATAAAAATAAATAGTAAATAAAAACAAAAAAATAAGTTTTAAAAAGGGAAAATACCAAAAAAATCGTTTAAGAGTTAGAAATACCCAAATAAGCTACTTTTAAAAATTTTACCAAAAAAAGTTTTATTTTTAAATTTTAGAAACTAAAAAGACTAACATAACCTCATGTAATTTTGACTCTCTTATCATATTTAAAATATTTCATAATCATCATCTAATTGAAAATTAATATTAGGGTTTTTTATTTTTAAGTCCCCTTAAACTATATGATTTAGTGATCAATCTCTCACTTCTTCATATTTCGGTTTAAGTCTCTAGATTTAAAGGATATATTCCTTTTTAGTCCCTCCCATGGACTACAACAAACTAAATAATTTAGGGATAGGTCCCTCACAGGGACTAATAAGAAACATACCCTTTAAATCTAGGGACTTAAACTGAAATGAAGAAGTGAGGGATCGATCACTAAATCATATAGTTTACAGGGACTTTAAAATAAAAACACCCTTAATATTAATATAATGAATGATTTTTATTTGAGAGTAGTTTTACATGCTATTAAATTTTTTAACTATACTATAAAAAATGTTAACATTGTAATTCATAAATATATAAGATTTTTTTAGTTTTTTTAAATTTTTTTAAATTTTTCTGTTTTTAATCTTTTATAAATGTCTCGCATATAAATTTCTAATAATAGAAGTGTTAATATTTTAAGTGAAAAACTATTTAATTCCACAAGAAAAATAAATTCTTATTTATAGTGCTTATAGAAGAGTATTTATTTATGTCTATTTTATTAAATATGTTTTTATTAATATTTGATTCATCACTTTTTATAAAATGAAAAAGGAAAAATTAATTAGTGTCCCTAGGGATATCTATCTATTAATCATTAGTCCCTGAAATTTATTACATTAACAATAAGTCCTTCAACACCTGAACCTATTATTTTAGGTCCCTCTCACTACCCACTAACAGACGTTTGAATTTCCTATTTTACCCTTCCATTTAAACAACCCCCATCTCTTCCACTCTCTATCCATCGACACAAACCTTAGGTTTAAGAAAAAAATCATCAAAATTGAAGAACCATGATGGCGAGATCCACCGCTGCCATCCCCCGCATCGACGAGTTCCACCAACGTCAGCGCCGCTCATGTCCTTGGTGCACCCGATCTACGCTGCGAAGGAGGTGGTGGTCGGCCCGATCCACGTCGACCACGCCGCCTCGAATCAGGCGCAACTCCTCATCCAGAAACAACTCAAAGGTTCTGAGTGGTTCCCCTCTTGATTCTTTTAAGTTGTTTTGTTTGATCTATCCGATTAAAATTTCTTGTGGTTGTTTTGGATCATTATATGGTTCCGTTGCGTTTTGTAATTTGATTTTGTTTGGGCGTTTTATGGATTAGGTTTTTATAGGGTTTTTAGTTGAATTTGTATTGAGTTTTAGTATTAGATGAGGAGTTAGGTTGGATTGTGTAGTTTTGTATAAGAAAGTTGGTTCAGAACATGGTTGGGGGGGGGGGTGTTATTCAAAGGTAGTCTCTGTTATTGTGAGGCAAATCAAATGGAGAGGGTTCATATTTCATTTTCTTGAATGGTATTGAGTTACTTTGGGCAGCATTGTATTCATGAATTTAGAAGATATAGTTGTTTGTTTAGATCATTTTAAGTTATTTTGGGATCAGTAAACAAAGAAGTCTTTAAAAGATTTAGAGTCTCTCTTAATTAACATCTTTAGATTAACCTCTTATGCTTCCCATGATTACCTATGATTCAAATTTGACATATTGCCTATAATAATCTACTATATGAAATGAGAATCATAAAATGCCAAGACAGATCCAATATTTGCTGGAAAGAGGACATAGTCAACTGAAAAAATATATAATTTTATGCAATTAAACAGAGTGACTATATAATCATGGACTACATCCACATAGGTTAATAAGACCCACATATCTTTTATAACATGTTGAATGCATAACCAAAGTATTTAAATTTGATCAAGTTTATTGTTAGAAAATATCATACATGATTGTCATTTCTTCTTTAAGCAGGTTCTACTAGAGATAGTAGACTATTAGAATCAAAATATTGTTCGAATCACTATAATTCTATGTATATTTTGAAAGATAGGGAGCAGTCATATCTACAAATAGAACTCAATGTATACTGGTATACTCCTCTTGTACACAGTTAGTCTCTTTTGTACACTGTTATGCTTCTTTTGTACAGTGTTGTGTTACCCATGTACACTATTATACTCTTAATATGATATAGAAACCAGCTTAATAGTGGTCATCTCAGTATTCATGAGTCTAACTTGTCAATTTTGCTTGTATTCTTTGTAGTTATAGGGGTATCTACATGACAAAAGAATTCCAAAATTTACTGTTATGCTTATCTTGTACATTGTTATAACTGCTGCTATTGGAGAATGAAACCTTTTTGGTTTTCTATGTTCTTATGGAACCTCTATTTTTAAGCCTGATTTTTTAAAAAATGGATGGTGTACCTAGGACTTTAACTTGGAGCCATGTAGCCTATCATAAATATAAATATGATAGTAATGTCCAAAATTTTCATGAAATGAGTTGGATATGTACGAAGGAGGCCAAGAGGTGCACTAGTTAGAATGAGCGATACACTTGTTTATAAATAGGCTCTTAGGAGTTTCTCAAGCTTTTAACATTGGTTTTTTTTTTTTTTGGCATTTTATTTTGACCTAGATGCTCAAGGAGTTACTTAGGCTTTTAGACACGGGTTCACAGTTGGAACAGTGATCTCTAGACTCCCAACTTAGAGGCACGGGTTTACAGTTGGAGCAGTGATATCTAGGACTCCAACTTGTTGTCAATTTTTACAATACTTCATCTTATTATTCAACTATAGAAAAAATGTTTCTCAGACGTGTTTTCAATGCCTGTGTGGATCACTATTGATTTGTTTGTATCTTGGAACATTAAGGATTATTCCTCATCTTTTCCCCTTTCATTTGTGAATTCACCGTTATGCTCCTCTTGTACATTGTTATATTTTCTTTGTTATGCTCCTCATCTACATATTGATTAGCATATTTTATATTTAATATGCATAATCATAATATGAATATATGATATAGAAACTTGAAGACAAAATGACCCGTTTGCAGAAAATAACAATCTTTCTCTTTGTGCCCTGTTATAATGTTTTTGTACACTGTTATATTGTCTTTATACAATGTTAAATTCTTCATGTATACTGTTATTAGCCTATGTACACTCTTATTTATATCTGAGATATTTTTTCTCTAACGTGTAGATCCATTGGTTGAATATGTATTTTAGTTTGCACAATTTCATGCATGATGTTATTGACTGGCCACTCGTAAGGGATAACCAATGCCCACAACAATCAAATGGGTAAGAGTTATTCTTATATTGTCATTAATAATGTCCCAACATAAGTGATATGATATTAATTAAATTATGATGCTTTTAGGGTTGACTATGGTATGTTTGTCATCAAATACGGCGACGACCGCATAAAGGAAACGAGCATGGAATGGGGGCAATATGACATATCAAGTTCCAAGGGGAGCATCCAGGAAAAATTATTCGAAGAACGAAAGAGGATTATACTCAGATAACGGGTTTTCCAAAAAAATGTGAAAGTTATAAGCAAAATATGTAAAAACTATTCTATGGTAATTTTGTAAATTCGTGGTGGTGATTTAAACATCATATGATTTAAATTCAAGGTGGTGATTTAAACATAAGATGATTTAAATCTGTGGTAGTGATTTAAATAGCAAATGTAATTTCAAAATTCATTGTTATGCTCTTCTTGTAAATTGTTATGCGTATCATGTACATTGTTATATTTTCTTTTATCTTGGGAGGGAAGGAAAACAAAGAAGAGATGGGACTGGGGTTAAAAAAGAAAAAAAAATGGTAAAGTTAACAGAAGATGGATAGAAGGACTTAAACAAAATGGATGGATGGATGGAGGGACTTAAAGAAAAGTTAAAAAAGTCAAGGAACCTTTTGTTATTACAGTGGTGTCCCTAGGGACCCCTAATTAATTTACCCAATGAAAAAGATTGAGGATAAAATGGTCTTTCAACAATAAATAATTAAAGTATTTTTTAAATAAGCGTCAAGCTATTTATCTATTAAAAAAGTACTTATTTATCAATAATTACTTATAATAAATACTTAAAAGTTAAAAACAAACCAAGTGTTTTTTTTCCGGCCAACCAAACGCCCCAAGTTTTTAGGGGCCAAAAATTAGTATACCCCCCACGTAACAATATTTGTAATAATTTAGTCATTATTAAACCCCTTATAAAAAAATCAAAAGTCCATATTAACATGATGGATTTTAATATATTCAAAAGCTAATATTTATCAAAAACATCCCTTAATATGAAAAAAGAGAGTGATCTAGGCGTTTTGAATCTCGCAAATATGGAAGCCAAGGTACTTTTGAAAATTAAATTATTTCTTTGGCTTATGTACCAAGAAATATTGCTCACAATAATGTACAGGCCTAAATGGGCGATGAACGATTCGACCACGTGTCTTATGCCTATAGGAGCTGGAGACAGTTCAACACCTTTTCAGAGTTTGCCCGACTGCAAGCAGGCAAAAGACATGTACATGTAAAAAAAAAATGAAATATAATTAAAGTTGAATACTTTGATTTTGTAAGAATAAAAATGAGATATAAACTCATCATACTTGGTATATTAACAAATTTTATAATTGAAATAACCAAATATGTTATCATAAAAATAAAAGGAGTTGCTAGAAAAATAAAAAGAATTGTTTTATGGATATAAATTTCTTTATTGTTCAATTGATGCTAAATTAATTCTTAAGATAATATTTAAATTTTAAAATTTAGAATTGTTAAAATTTATAATAAGATTGAGGCTGCATTTGGTTGCATAATTCCAAAACTGATTTTAGACAAAAGCTAGATTTAAATCTGATTTTGCAAGAAACTGTTTATCAACAGTTTCTGAAAAACTCAGGTTTTGAACATTTTTTCACAAAAATATGTCTGCAGTTTTTTATCCCAGTTTTTTTGTTTGGGAACGAATTTGGGAAAAAACAGCTTCCTACGAACTCAAAAACTGTCTAAACCCGTTTCCAAATGGGTCAGAGTTTGATTTAGTTTGTTAATTGAGATCTAGTTTGTTAGGATATTATTTAATTTATTGTTAATTTATTAAATTGATATCTAATTTGTTAGAAATATATTTTATTTATAAAATACAATTTATATGATATAATAATACATATCATTAAGTAATAAAAAAAATATAAAATCTAGGTCGGGTTACAGCCTGATCAGCCTCGGACTGCAAGGCAATTGTGGAGGGTGATTTGGGACTGCACCGGTCTATCTAAGAAACTCAGAATGAGGTTAATTTTTTAGACAATTATTGAAAGAACATGTGAAAGATGTTTTAGACGTGTCTTTAGATTGTGTTCGATATATTGTGGATGTGCGAGAGAGGTAAAGCTGATTGGGGTGTGTGACTGATCATCGAGAACAAGGATTCAGACAGAGTCAACATGTCATTTCCCCAGTAAGATATATCTTGCACCTTTCTTTTTGCTTTTTCTTTATTTACTCTGCATCCTCTTTATGCTCTCTCTCTCTCTCTCCTCTCACATATTTTAAAGTTGTATTATGAATTCAGAGATAAAATCACAGTAGTAATATTTATGTATTTTTTAAATAATATGAATTTGAACATTTAAAAATATTTGAGTGCTAATACACTAAATCTCTGTTTGGATAGTGAAATTGAGATATTCTGGATAAATAACTATGCCAGTATAGACCAACTGAACGCAAGCTGATCACTACCTCGTGGAGACCGCCGGACGAAGGATGGATAAAATCGAACTCTGATGGGGCGTTATCAAAGGACAGAGCGGGCTACAGCGCAATACTACGCAATCACTCCGGGGAGCTTGTGGAGGCAGTCGCAGTGCAGGAGCATCATAGGCTCCAGTCGATAAACTTGCTGGAATTCAAAGCAATTACTCATGGGCTGAAATTGGCGGCATCTCGAGGGATTCCCAAGATCCATTTGGAGAGTGATTCAACAACAGCCCTTGCCTGGATTCACGGTAAGGGATGTCTCCCTTGGAGAGCCTTCCGAGCTCACTCGGAGATGGGTTCTCTGCTTTCAATGTTTACATAATGGAAAGCCTCACATGTCATCCGTGAAGGCAACCAAGTAGCAGACCACCTGGCGTCATGGAGGAGCTCTCCAGGCTCCTCTGTCATCGGTGCTCAACAGGCATGGCAAACATTGCATGATCTAGTCACTCAAGATGCCGTAGGTACAGTCTACACTCGCTACGAAATGCTTAACCAACCTGCCTAGACTGGCGACTGAGATGACTGCATTTCTCTACTAAGCCTGAGACAGATTTTACATAGGTTTTTAGGCTCTCATACTTTTTGGTTGTATCTAGTTACTTTTTGAATACATGTACATAGCCTTGGCTGCTGTAAGCTCATTGAAAGCTAATGAAATCATTCTTTTTTACCCACCAAAAAAAAAAACTATGCCAGTATAGATAACAAATCTATAGGAATAAGAGATTTTCTGTTTGGTTGTGTTTTTTTTATTGTCATTGGAAAACGTAAGAATAAAGGTTGAATTGTTTGGTTAATAAAGAATAAAATATAAATAAAATGTAAAAAAATTGATTTAACATGTGGGCCCTTTAATGTATAAGAGGTGTTGATAGGTGATTTGATGTGATAAGATGTAAAAAATTGATTTGACATGTGAGCCTATGGGAATAGATAAACTGAGTATAACTTATCCTATGGGTTGCTTAGAATTGTTATACTTTCTTATACTCATTTAAACTGGCTTAGTAATACCAAATTATATCATGCAAACAAACAACCATATTCCATATCCATTTTTATACTACCCTTATACTCACTTAATCCGTTTACCAAACGGGGGTAAGTTTTTTTGCAATCCCATACACTCTAATGTCATAGTGTATACTGCGCTATCATAGTGTATAAAGTTTTATAGAGTAATTTTTTTTTAGTTTTTTTTTAAAAAATACTATTTTATCTCAGTATATACTTCATTTTATATTACAATATGTATTTAAATAAAAGAGAGTGTAGTTTTTTTAAAATGATGTGATCTGTAGATAGGACGACACAAGGACTGGCATATCATTTTCTAAATTTTAATATTAGATTCCCCATTTAAATGGACTATATAAATTGATAGTGAGAAATAGCACTGTTACACAATCAACAATCAATGTCACAACTCTGCTGATAGTTGTCCAATGTAACGTATACCTTCTTCTTAGGTGAGGTATATACCTCATTAGATTTTTTTAAAATTTTATATAAATAAATTTATATAATTTATTAGAGTATATATTTTATATTTTTATAAAATCAAAATGATCGCAAGTGGGCCTATAAATAAATGAAGATGTGTCTAACATTTTCCTTTGAGTGCTAATACACAGCCCGTTACTCAGCCGTTTTGTAGTCTTATACGCTATAATGAAACAGTATATATTGCACTGTCATAGACTCATAGTGTGTGATTATATCATAGTATATGACACAAAAAAATATCATTTTTTTAACTTAAAAAAATACACTAATATATCTTAATTATATTTCATACAACAACACACACTTTATTCAAAGGGAGAATGATTTTTAAAAAAATCAATATGGATTGTAATTGATATGGATTGTAATTGGAGCTACAATGAGAGCTAGACGTATCATTTTCCTTTTCATTTAAATGAATGTTACATCCAATTCATTTTTCAGTCTCATTTCTAGTCCATACTAAAAAATAGTGTACTTCATCAGTTAAGTATATACTCATATAAAAATCAGTCAAGTATATACTTATATAGAAGATATAGAAGATGATGCTCATTTGCAACAAAAAAAAAGGCAAAAAATTTCTTAAAATGTACATACCTTGTTAATGTGAGGTCAGGCCGACTAAAAAAAAAAGATTCTTTAACATCACTGATTCTTTTTTTTTTTGGTTTCATACATCACTGATTCATTTTAGAGTAAAGACATTTTCCTTCATTTTACATTAGCAAAAGTGATATTTAAATCAAGTCCAGATGACACAGGGGCCACCTAACCAAAATGGGCCTCACGCAATTAACGGTCTGTGACAGATCAAAGTCGTTGCACTCCAACATGCCAGTCAGATGAATGTACTCAACAGTCCATGGTACCATGAAAAGGGCATACCTCTTCCATGATGAACAACTATTCCAATATATATAACTGTACCAACAGAATAAATCATTTTTCGTTTGATTATAAATAATGAAGTTTTTGTTGTTTAGTTGACCACGAACAAATTGTAGATAAAAAGACAATAACATGTGAATAATATTTATAAATGACGAAAAAAATGATTTGACATATAAATCTCCCTTATATCGGTGGAATAGAATGTATGAGAATAATACATTCTAAAAGGATTTGGAATATCAATATCAACTTATTCACATTTACTGCACAAAAGAATGATAATATTTCCCTTTCCAAAACCAAATTAAATTCATCCAATTCTAGGAAAAACACTAGCATTACACTGATGACGTACATCAATATGAGTATTGCAACTATAAATGCATGTGGATATACATCTGTACATACAAAAAGATAAAAGGTCTCCTAATTCCACAGCAGGTCTGCAAAATTTTACATAATTTCATGAATGAAGAACAGCATACATTTCAACAACACTGGATCATACAGATATTAGAAACCCATATGTATAATATCACTATCAAAGAAGATTACACATCAAAATAGCCATATATTCGTCGGGAGAACCAAGACATTTCATAAGAAATATGCAATGACCTGTTGTTTTTGCAATAGCTAACCGCTGGTGACAGGTACTTTCTCGTATCCATTGAGCCTTCTGAATATTGAGGGAAGGATGCGATCCCCGCCGAACCGTTGCTGCAAGAAAATCAGGAGAGCAAACAGCACACCTCCACAAGGAATAATGATATCCCAGGCAATGGAATAGAGATCCTCCTCTGGGTTGGCATAGAAGTATGAAGAACTGATCACGGGCACATGTATGTGAGATCGAAAAGCATCGTATATGTTAGGAAATGCTCGGATTAAGGTGGTTCCAATGTAGAAGGAATGCGCAAGAGACTTCACTTTGGAGTTCCAGAATAAGTTTAGCATGATCTGAGGGAGAAGAAACCCGTCAAGTACCACGCCGGAATATGACATCAGATCATCCCAAACTGAATGTGGAGAGAGAGGATAGGAATTCAGAGCAGTTGATGACGCTTTCTGAGAATTCCAGTGGACAAACCAGGTGATCAAACCCCCAATAATATAAACAGTCAAACAAAATCGGAGGCATCTCCACTCTCCAGCCCACAAGCCCTTGTTTCTCTCCTCACCTGATCTTGCAGACCACGTTAACTGTAGGAGACGGAATTGCAACAGAAACGCCACCATTGTGACGACCCTCACTATGGCTTCATTTGCCTCGAGCCACCCACCACTCCAGAGAAGGACATTTTGCTTGTTATGATGGCTCGTGAAGAATAAAGCTTCAAAGTTAAGTACCAAGGGAATCATGTACCCCAGGGTGAGAATAATAAGCATGGTAACTGATATCGAGGGAAGAACATCTGGGTGCCTCTTCACGTGGAAGAGCTGAAATGCAATGAGAATGCATGAAAGACAAAGAGAGACCAGAACCATTATGATTTCAAAATCTATCCTCCACATCATACTGGCGACCTGTTCTTTGTACAAGCCCACATACAAAGTGAATGGTAGAGGCTTAAAGTAGAGATGGTCTGTTTCCTTCCTTGTGCTTCTAATTGTTCCATTTGTTTGCATTACAAATGAATTAGCACTTGAGGATGGAAGACTGGCATCTATGCGGATTTCACAATCCAAAGCATTCATATTTTCATTTACCACTTTGTGACCCTTTAAGCCCCGACAGCCCACCAAGCACAGACTTCCAGTTTTAGCATTGTAGATTCCTTCTGCTGCAATTTCAAATGGATTATCACGTGACAAGTTCACTCCTCCCAATTTCAGATCCATCAGTGGGTAAATCCTGATCGAATAGCTCACGTTGTGCAGCGTGTGGTTTGAATACATCACTTTAATCTCAGACATTCCATACTCTGTCGAGTCTGACCCATAAGAATCCGTTATGACACTGTATCCCTCATAGACCCTGTCATCTATAGATATCAGCTCTGAATAACCATATGCACCTCCCATTTCACCATTTTCAAAAGAGAAGGTGAATCTCATGTCCTCAAAAGAATTCCCATCTGGGTATGTGTAATCATACTCTCCTTCACCTTCCCTAGCCCCACACGAATTCCTCACATGATCAATCATGGTATACTCATATTTCAAGCCAGGAATACGAGTCCACCCATTCTGCATATTCTGAAACCTGATCATCCCAAAATAGCCAGGCTGAGTTTTGTCTAACGTACTAAACAGCCCCCCCTTTACAACGCTCCGACTCTTGATTGACAAGACCGGAGAGAAACTCAGGTTCATCCCCATAGTGCAATTCCCCACCACCCCCTTCACCGCCCGACAAGCAGCCGCACAGAGGCGGTTCCTCTCACCATCCCAAAACCCCTCCACGACCAGCATCGAATCATGTTCAAACTCAGAACCATAAAGTCCGGCACTAAGGTTCGAAAACCTCAGATAGAACCGCAACTTCCAGTCCGCCTTAGAGCACTGGACTCCACTGGAAGTCATGAAATTGGGCAGGAACCCAAAAGGACTGCAATTTTTGGCGACGCAACCATTCCCATACTCCAACTGGAAAGCATTGGCCATGTTCTCTCTCAGAACAGGACACAAAACACTTTTCCGCAACACGACCCCCGCATCAAGGCCAGCGCAGGCCCTCTTGGCCTGCGTGGTCAGCGTATAATCATACGACCTCTGCGAGTAAGCTAAAATTCTAATTGGGTCGAAGTATTTCGGATCGTTCACGCCATCTAAGCTCACTACGGTGCCACTAACGAAGCTAGTATTGATAGTCGACACATTCGGATAATTCAGCTTCAGAACCGCAGAGAGGTCAAGAACATTACCTTCCCTGGACCTGGCCAAGGCGGAGCCGACCATGCAGAGCCTCCCCGTCGCGGTCGACCAGTACCCGCGGAGGTCGAACCTCACCGTCCCTCGCTGTACGAACGCCCTCGGCCCCGGCCGCCGGGGCCGGACACGGCGGAGTGACCGCCCCTCGACGGAAACCAAAGACGAGTTGCCGAAGTAGAAGAGCCCGCCTCGGAGAACGAGCCCGGCCTCGACGCGGAGAACGGAATCCGAGGAGGTCTCGTAAACCGTGCGGGATTTGAACTGGAGGTACCTGGGGTAGGAGAAGTTGGAGAATTGGGGGAGTTGGCCGAAGAGGCGGTCGCCGCCGTCGAAGTGGGCGGAGCGGATGTGGAGGGGTTTGTCGATGAGAGGGGATCGGAGGGATTTGGGTTCCGGGACGAGGGAGTGGCAGCTGGGGGAGTAGGGGACGTCGGCGGATGATGAAGGGGAGGGGGCGGTGGAGATGAGGGTGAGGAAGAAGAGGAGGAGGAGGAGATGGTGGTGGTGGTGGAGAGGGGGGAAGGTTGGGGAAACCCTAACCCTACATTTTGGATCGATTGAGGTCGCCATTGTTTGATTGTTTGTGAAGTGTGTGTGTGTTTTGTTTGTTTGAGAGGGTGAGATATATATACAGGTTTTTGAAGGAGAGGTGCTTCGAAATTGTTTTTTTATTGGGTTGTTTAATTTTAAGTCCCACTAACCATCATATTTACTAATCGATCTCTCATTTTTTTATATTTATATTTTAATCCCCATATTTAAAAAGTAATTCCTTTTAAATCCCTATTAAGGACTAAAACAATTAAATAATTTATAGATAGGTCCCTCTCAAGGATTCAAAATAACTATCTTTTAAATCTGATGACTAAAATCTAAATACGAAGAAATGAGGGATCGATCACTAAATATGATGGTCTGTGTGGATTTAAAAATAAAAAGCCCTCTTTTATTTTATTTTAAAGGACAAAATCCAAATAACCCCCTGTAAAGTGTCTGAAATCCATGTAATCTCTTGACTTTTCTTAAAATCCACATAAACCCTTGAAAACACTTATATATATCCAAATAGCCCTCGAAATTCATTGACAGAGTATGATTATTATGTGAATGTTTTGTCTTCTTAATCCTAACTGAAAATATAGTATACTAAAAAAGTTCTACAACGTATTAAAAATACAAAAAATTATCTAAAAATGATGATTTTATTCTTTCGGATAAGATTTTATAATCTATATGGAATGGTAGATGATTTTTCATATTTTTAACAAATTGTAGAGAGTTTAGTATAATGTGTTTTTAGTTAAGGTTAATCAAACATAATATTCACATAATAATCCTCATTTGTCAACGAAATTTTAACTCAAGGGGTTATTTGGATTTACATATGTGTTTTCAGGGGTTATATGAACTTTAGAAAAATTCAGGGGGTTATATGGATTTTAGACAATTTACAGAGAGTTATTTAGGTTTTTTCTTTTTATAAAATATGAATTTTTATGTTCCAATTAATTGAATGCTATCTTTCATAAAAAAATATATATTCAACGACTTAGTTAGTGGAGAGAGTTAACTTAAAGAGAGTTAATTAGAAATATAGGATTGTAATTATGACAGTGAAATAGATTAAGTATAATAAAATTCAATTTCTTTTTAAGTTCAATTCACCCAAAGTTAATTAAATCTTTGCACTATAAAATTTAATAGTTTTTTTATGAAACAATAAATATTTTTAAATAGATACTTGTTAATGCGGCATATACGAAAGAAAAATGTTGAGAAAATGTCTATTTTGACATCTCTAATATGTTTTGATTTTTTTAATAAAATTTATAATTATATAATATAATGTTTACATTTGCAAAAATAATGTACATATTCAAAATAACTTAAATGCATATTTTTACACAATTTTAAAAATAATAAATGTGTATCAATCTATATGAAAAATCCTCACTCTCTTGTCAGGGCTATACCAGAGAGAAAAAAAAAAGTGAACTTCTTCAGAAGTGGACAGTGCATTAGTGGAAATAAATAATAATAGGGATTTTTAATTTAAGTCCCTATAAACATGTCTATTTAAGAATCAATCTCTCCCTTCTTCATATTTTTTTAAAACTCCATATTCAATCACCTATTTGGTTTTTAATCTCTCCGTCAAACATCCGTCCATACACCGTTAATTTGTGAAATGTTATTTTTTAAGTCCCTGTAAACTATGTTATTTAGTGATCAGTCTCTCCATTCTTTATAGTCCCTAATTTCAAACATTTTTTTCCTATTAGTCCATAGACAAAAATGAAAACATGTGCAGTCTGAGTTTTGAACTATAAAAAAACCCGAGTCTAACATTTTTCTAAAAATAATGATATGTCCTCGTGCAGCCTCAATTACAGTGCATACCATTTTTAAAAAAAAAAATCGTACACCCTTCCATTGAAGTTCAGACTGGGTCATTATTATAGTTCAAAACTCAGACTACACATGTTTTTATTTTTGTTCATGGACTAGTAAGAAATTAATGTTTGAAATTAGAGACTTAAAATGAAATATGAAAAATGGAAGGATTGATCACTAAATAATACAGTTTACAGGGACTTAAAAATAAAATCACATTTCACAAATTAACGGTGTATGGACGTACATTTGACGGAAAGACTAAAAACCAAATATACGATTAAATATGAAAGCTTAAAAAAATACGAAAAAAGAAATGATTGATCTCTAAATAGAAATCTTTATAGGGACTTAAAACAAGAAATCCCTTAATAATATAAAATCCCTTAATAATATGCTGAAGAATTTCAAATTTTCTAGAGGCAAAGTCCAACCGTGACAGTGTAAAAGACTCAAGAGACGACTTGGAAATACACTCTCTCAGTAAACTAAAGTATTTGGCACGCACTGAGTTGAAACATCACGTACAGTTTTCATATATTTCGATGTATTTCAGAACGTGTATTTTTATAATGTAAAGTGTGTAATTCAAGATCATTGTTACATACAGTTTTTCTTTTTCAATCTTGTTTTCAGTCCCTTATAACTTATTCGTCACATGTATTTACACTATACATAATTATTTTTATATTTTTTGTAAATGAATTCATACAATACAATTCATTGAATGATATGTTTCAATTTTTTAAGCATGTTACATCATTAAATTAATTAAAAAAAATAAAACGGAAGATTAAATTTGAGACTGAAAAAATGTTCGTGCATGATATTATTCAAAGTACAATGAATTAAATAGACGCATTTATTAAAAAGTAAAACATTACATATGTATATGTTTAAATATACATATGTCATTGGACATATACGAAATACTGCAAACCACGTATAAATACAATCTTATCCAATTGATACTTTTGTGCTCTTATGGATTCAGTCACTATTATATGATTTATTATCAAATCCAAGTCAAGAAGACTTTGAAAAGTTGGTTCACGCGCGCCTAATTATTTTGATGTATGAACGAAGCTTCCTCTTCCTGTGGATAATTCTAAGCACGAAAAGACAGGATGAACATATTTTTCTCGGAAAGAAATTGACAGGCCGGCTTGTGGTGTGGCTATAGTGCTATACGTTTCTCAAAATAGAATATTTCAAAGCCTTGGCTTGGCTCAGATGCGAGGAGAAAAGAATTGAATAAGAAAGAAAACATAAAATAGAAATATCTCAATTCGCTCTGGGGTAGAAGAGACATCTAACATGCAAGATGTACCGCAGCATTCTCAAAACTGGACATTGCTCACCTTAACGATATATTGTCCCCAATCTCTCATGTATCCATGAAACATGTCCTACATGTTTTCTTGATACGCTTTCACCCCGTTGAATACAACTTTGTTTCGCATCTTCCAAATTGTCCAAGCCCATGCAGAAACTATGGATTGTGTAATCACTACGGCTACGCTATTATATATAGATATAAATCTTAAATATAAGATTTAATCATGAACATTTGATGTGAATACACGTGATCTGAGACATTAATCTTAATATTGTTCATTTGTAAATCTCATATGCGATACAACTTACAAAAAAAATATATTAAAGAAATATTAATTAACTTGCCAAATATTTAATAAAAAGAATTATAAGTGATCTTAAGCTTATTTTACCCCAAATGATTGGTATCTAGATCCTAAAATATAATTAATCAGAAAATTTGGATAATTATATGAATTTGAATATTTCCCTCAATTAATATTATATTTTGAATGTATAGAAGGATATTAAACTACGGATACTACTTGATCACAAAATTCAGAAAGATGTTCGAATGCGAGCATATTGGTTTTACATACCATCAGTTGACATATGTTTTTTAAGATAAAAAAGTTGTCTAACATCAACACGTGTAACCATGCATGTAAAATTTGCATGCATGGACAATTTGGATTGAGCACAGTGAGGGGCTCTACCTCCTATTTTGATAATTAATTTATGGGAGCTAGCTCCACGTTGCATGATGAAGTGGGGTGCAGTGTTGGTGGAAGTTCGGATATTAGAGTGGAGGAACACTATTTGTGAGTGATCGATTAAGAACCAAGTTTCAGACTTGGTAGAATTCTTTTTTACCTGGCTTTTACTTTGTTTTGTTGTTTTCTTTTTTTTTTCTTTTTTTTTCTCACCACCATTCGAACATGTTCTATTTTATATTTTTTTATAAAATAAAAATATCTACAATTTGTCAAAAAAAAAAAATTGCCTGCATGAATAATAAACATGGCTGCAATATTTGTATCAATAGACAAAACATCATTAGGAATCAATATTTGAGGAAAATCGATTCCTTATAATATAGAATCTAATAATATAAAATCGGTCTACAACCCGTTCCGAAGGCAGATGTATATCCTCACCATCCAATAATTTAAGAGTTGACAGATTACATGAGATGATGATCCACATATGGTTGGCTCATAGTAGTATGTTAACCTTTCATAAATATCGAGTTTAAATCTTTTTTAGTTTATCTGATGTACATGATTTATGACTGTAAATTCTGTATGTAAATTTGGAATACATTCTAATTTTTAAAAAAAAAACAACAACAACAACAATGCTAGACATGAGATTATCCAAGCAACAAGAGGTTTATTAATTTATTTTCACTCCACTCATTGTAACAGGGTATATATTTTGCTAAAAAAAATTTACATTTTCTACAAATGATATAATTCAATTCATTGGAGTATATACTTCATATTTTATAAAAGTACATGTTTTATTAGATGAGGTATATGATATTTTTAAAAAAAAATAAAAACACGGCGGATTGTATTTGAGAATGAAAATGAGGCTCGGTGCAACATTAAAAAAAAAATACACACTATCAAACAGCCCATTTGAGCCAACTTGAACCTTTGAAATCTCCTCGCATCTGAGCCAAGCCAAGGCTTTGAAATATTCTCCCATCTGAGACTTGTTTGGCCTTGATTTTGACTCATGGAGTTAAGTATTCCAAGTGGTGGACCTGGGATGTCTTGTTTGTCGTGACAGATAGGGCAAGAGCAGCTCTATCCCCATCATGCAGCTTGATGTCCCCTCCAATCAGAAAAAATTAAAAAAAAATAATTTGTTTGACTTTGTAATCCACTCTCCCCACCTCCCCTCCCCACCAATCGAAAAATTTATAAAGGTCATCCCCACCTCCCCTCCCCACCAAGATATTTTGAGTGTGTTTTGAGGTGGGGATAGCGGATTACAAAACCAAACAAATTATTTTTTTTAATTTTTTCTGATTGGAGAGGATAGCAAGCTGTATGGTAGGGATAGAGCTGTCTAGGGCAAACCAATGTATTTACTCCATTTTGAATGTTCTTAATTTTGGCAGATTATTTAAGAGAGGTATGCATCAACTGAAGGCCCAGAACAATAAATGCTTCCTTTGAATATATAATGTTTGGGGTTCACATCCAGATTTCACTTGTTTGACCTTTCTAAAGCGTGTATATTTCATGAAACGAAAAAAGTATTTTCATAAAAATGACACACACACATACATATTTCATTGCAAACATATACTTCAATTCATTGAAAACATAGGACTATAGATAAAGCTAGACTGCATTAAAAAATTCACGATCTTAAGCTAAAATAAAATCAACACCACTCTCCTGCAAATGAGGATTTCAAGCTTCGTCTGTCCAACTTTGTTTTCCAATGATAGCATTTTGGAAAAAAAAAAATAAACAAACGACTTAAATTGGGACACGTCACAGCTACACTTTAATTAAAATGTGGTTAGCTTACATTCAAAAAGTTCTTGAAGTACCTTTGACTAAAAACCGTTTCAGGAAACGACAAAGTCTTGTGAAACTACGTTCAACAAAACAAAGAATCGAGGAATTAATAAGGGTAAGAGTTTGAATGGGAAGATTGGTCTTTTTGTGAAGTCTATCTAAATAACCCTTCGAAAACACATATATAAATTCAAATAGTCTTCTGAGTTAAATTTTTATTGACAGACTAAGTTTATTTTGTTAATATTTTATTTTATTAATCCTGACTGAAAATATAGTATACCAAAAAAGTCATATAGTGTGTTAAAAATATGAAAAATTATCTAAAAATAAAGATTTTTTATCCCTCATGATAAAGTTTTATAATCTATCCGAAATCATAAAATCATCATTTACAGATGATTTTTTATATTTTTAACAAATTGTAGGGAGTTTAGTATAATGTGTTTTTAGTTAAGATTAATCAAACAAAATATTCACATAAGAATCATCATCTATCAACGGAATTTTAACTCAGGGGGTTATATGAACTTTAAGAAAAGTCAACGGGTTACAAAAATATATAAAAAATTTATGTTCCAATTAATTGAATAATATCTTTCATAAAAAAAATATATAAAAATTTTCAATGAGTTAGTTAGTGGAGAGAGTCAACTTGAAGAGAGTTAATTAGAAATATAGGATTGTAATTCTGACAGTAAAATAGATTGAGTGTAATAAAATTTAATTTCTTGTTAAGTCCAATTCACCCAAAGTTAATTAAATCTTTGCACTATAAAATTTAATATTTTTTTTATGAAAGAATAAATATTTTTAAATAAATACTTGTTAATGCGGCATATACGAAAGAAAAATGTTAAGAAAATGTCTATTTTGACATCTCTATATATGTTTTGATTATTTTAATAAAATTTATAATTATATAATATAATGTTTACATTTGCAAAAATAATGTACGTATTCAAAATAAATTAAATGCATATTTTTACACAATTTTAAAAAGAATGAATGTGTATCAATCTATATGAAAATTCCTTACTCTCTTGTCAGGGCTATACGAGAGAGAGAGAGAGAGAAAAAAGTGCTGAAAAACATCATCAAAAGTGGAGTGTATTAGTGGAAAATAATTAATAATATGTTGCAGAATTTCAATTTTCCAAAGACAAAGTCCAACCGTGACCGTGTAAAAGACTCAAGAGACGACTTGGAAATGCACTCTCTCTCAGTAAACTAAAGTATTTGACACGCACTGAGTTGCAGTCTCACATATAGTCTTTATATATTTCGATGTATTTCAAAACGTGTATTTTTATAATGTAAAGTATGTAATTCAAAATCGTTGGTACATACAACTGTTTTTTCCAATCTTCCTTTTAGTCCTTTATAACTTATTAGTCAGATGTATTTATTATACATAATTATTTTTATATTTTTTTGTAAATGAGTCCATACAATTCATTAAATGATATGTTTTTATTTTTTTAGACATGTTATATCATTAACTAAATTATATTATTTTTATAAAAAAAATCAAAATGAAAGACTAAATTTGAGATTGAGAAAATGTTTGTGTTGACGAAGATTATCAAAATAGACAAGATGACATATTTTTTCCGGAAAGAAATTGACAGGCCGACTAGTGGTGTGGCTATAGTGCTATACGTTTCTCAAAATAGAACGAACACCATACGAAAAAACATTGGTTTTATGTGATTCTCCAATGAGGACAAAATCAAATACAGTTAAGATACAAGACATAAGATACTCAGTCACCCCTCGTCTCTTTGTTCATCTATCTTTGCAGGATCATTTATAGATATTGTTAGATTACATGCGCCGGATCTCTGCATAAATTTTATTTCTATTAGTCGTCTTTGTGATTCTGGTTTGACAGTTTCTTTCATTTCCTCTGGTTGTTTTGTGCAGGATCCACGTTCGGGACAGAGGATTGGAGTTGGTCGTAGGGTTGGCGGCTTATACTTCGTGGAGTATCTGCATCTTCCAGTTTCAGATCCTTCTGTCTTTTGTAGTAGTGTTACCTCTCATACCGACTTGTGGCATAAAAGGTTAGGTCATGTAGCTGAGTCTCGTCTTAAAAGCCTCTTTGACTCTGGTGTTTTAGGTTCTGCTTCTTTTTCTCATTTATCTGTTTGTGAGGGATGTAAATTGGCCAAACATGTAGCCCTTCCTTTTAGTTCTAGTAATAGTCAGTCCACCAGTCTTTTTGAGTTAGTACATTCTGACATTTGGGGTTCTGCTCCTAAGCAATCTATGAGTGATTTTTCATATTATATTACCTTTGTTGATGATTATTCTCGGTTTACTTGGGTGTATTTGTTACGTAATCGATCCAAGATTGCTCACATTTATGATGTCTTTACCACCATGATACACACTCAGTTTCAGGATCGCATCAAAACTTTTCGGTCTGATTGTGCTACAGAGTATGTTTCCTCTACCATGCATTCTCTTCTTCAATCACATGGTACTCTTTCTCAACAGTCTTGTCCTTACACTCATGAACAGAATGGTTTGCTGAACGTAAATATCGTCACATTCTTGAAACGACTCGTGCTCTGTTACTCTCTTCTTCAGTTCCCCAACATTTCTGGGCTGAGACAGTTCTTCTTTCCGTTCATCTCATTAATATCACTCCATCCGCAGTTCTCTCTGGCATGTCTCCTCACGAGCGTTTTTATTCCTCTCGTCCCGATTACAATCGTCTGCGTGTTTTTGGTTATACATGCTATGTTCTTCTCCCTCCTCATGCTCGCACCAAACTTTCTGCCCGGTCAGTTTGTTGTGTCTACTTAGGGATCAGTTTCGAGCACAAGAATTATCGTTGTTACGATCCCTTCGGTCGTCGTTTTTGGATCGCTCGACATGTGTCATTTGTCGAGGATGTTCCCTATTTTTCTTCAATCTCCACTGAGTCCAGTCCTGAGTCTACTTCTATTCGGTCATCTCCACTTGAGTCCCTACCTCTTCCTGAGCTACCTTCCATGTCTTTACCCTCTCCTAGTCCTCCTCCTATTGAGTCTTCTCTAATCGAGTGTGATATTTCGACCTCCTCTCCCATTCCTCCTACAAATACTTCTCTTAATAATGCTCCACCTTCTGCGCCTGATGCCCCTCTTCCGGATATGGATCCGAGTTGCGTAGCTCGCTATCCTCGGCGCGAGCGTCGTCCACCTACCCGCTTCAGTTTTGATGATAGACCCCGTGATCGGTTTGGTTTTGCTTCACTGAGTTCATATTCTCCACAACTTCTAGCTTTTCTTGCAGCTATTCATGCTCATCGGGAGCCACAGTCCTACCAAGAGGCAGTTCAGCACCCTGAGTGGCGACAAGCAATGGATGAGGAGTTCCAGGCGTTTCAGGAGACCCATACATGGGATGTTGTTCCTCTTCTTGGAGGTGTAGAGCCTATCAGTTGTAAATGGATTTTTAAGGTCAAACATCGACCTGATGGATCCATTGAGCGACACAAGGCTTGTCTCGTTGCGCGCGGTTTCACACAGGAGTGTGGGATTGATTATGAGGAGACCTTCGCCCCTGTTGCTCAGATGACCACTGTTCGTACTCTTCTTGTCGTTGCAGCCACTCGTCATTGGCCTTTATTTCAAATGGATGTGAAGAACGCTTTCCTAAACGGGGATTTATTAGAAGTTGTCAACATGCAGCCACCTCCCGGTCTTCGTACTCCTCCTCAGCATGTTTGTCATCTTCGACGTGCTATTTATGGTCTTAAACAGGCACCTCGTGCGTGGTTTGAACGCTTTCGCAGTGTTATTGTGGCCACTGGTTTTGTTGAGAGTTCTCAAGATCACTCTTTGTTTGTGCGATCGTCCTCAAGGGGTCGGGTTATACTACTTTTGTACGTGGATGATATGATTATTACAGGTGATGATTCAGCTGGTATTACTCTTGTGAAGCAATATCTCAGTAGTCAATTTCAGATGAAGGATCTTGATACTATTCGCTACTTCCTTGGACTTGAGATTGCTCAAAGTAAGCGGGGGATTCTTATCTCACAACAGAAGTACACAGCAGACATTCTTCATCAGGCAGCTATATCCGACACTCGCATAGTTGAGACTCCTCTTGAGCTTCATGTAAAGCTTCGTCCTACTGATGGAGAGCTTCTTCTAAACCCTACACGATATAGACAGATTGTGGGTCAGCTTGTGTATCTTTGCATCACTAGACCTGATATTGCTCATGCCATCAGTATTGTTAGTCAGTTCGTCTCTGCTCCTCGTTCAGTTCACTATGGTGTTCTCATGAGGATCCTCAGATATTTGCGTGGGACTGACACTCGATCGCTCTATATGTCATCATCTTCATCTCTTATTCTTCGGGCTTACACTGATGCTGACTGTGCAGGAGATCCTACTACTCGTCGTTCTACTACAGGCTTCTGCATTTTCCTTGGGGACTCTCTCATTTTCTGGCGTAGCAAGAAATAAGATGTAGTTTCTCTTTCTAGTATAGAAGCTGAATATCGAGCGATGGCCACCACGACTAAAGAGATTATTCATCTTAGACGTCTGCTAGTCGATCTCGGAGTTGATGTTTCCGGTCCTACTTCATTTTATTGTGATAATCGGAGTACTATTCAAATTGCTAGCAATCCGATTTTTCATGAGAGGACCAAACATATTGAGATCGACTGTCACTTTGTACGTCAGCACTTCCTTGCTCATACGATATATTATATATATAAACTACAAATCAAACAAAGTGGCAAAGTTGCTCAGATGTTAGAGCTCTTCTTTAACATGCAGAAGATCATGGATCGATACCTGGTATTTTCATTTGTTTTTTTTTCATTATATATATTTTAAAAAAAAAACACATAACTTATAATATAAATTCATAAATGTTTGAGTCAATTTATTTAAGTATTTAATAAAATAAAATAACTCAATGAATATATATATATTTACATCTTTTAAACATATCATTAGATGGAACTCAAAAATGAGATTTTGTAACTAATGTAATGGATCATCTGGTTAAATAAAATTTTCCCACTTTTATATTTTTATGTTGTAGTTAATTAGTTATACATTTTTATTTCATATCAAACCATTGTAAAATTATTAATATCTTCATATCAAATTATTCTTATTCATTTTCATTACTTTTCTCAATTTTCTTTTTTTTTTGCTGTTTTTTCAGTTATTTTCCATTCCTTTTCCATTAGAATATATTTTTTTTAAAAAAAAAAACACATAACTTATGGGAGAAATTCATAAATATGAATGAATCAATTTATTTGAGTATTTATTTTATAAACAATGCAATGGATTATCTATTTAAATAAAAAAATTCAATTTTATAGTTTTATGTTGTAATTAATAAGTTATGTATTTTTTTCAAACCAAAAACATTGTAAATTATTAATATCTTCTATCAAATTATTCTTATTTATTTTTCATTATTTTTTTATCTTTTTTTTGCTGTTTTTTCAATTTTTTTCTATTTTTTTTCCAAAAAAAAAAACAAAAAATGGACGACGATATATCGATCTGAGGCCAAATCGATATATCAAAAAAATCGATATTTCGAACATTGACCTTAATAAACAATTTCAACCTTTTATTTTTAGAATAGTAATTAAATCTTATTTTAACTTATTCAAACATTACTATTAAAGTTTATTCTAACAAAACAAACATTTTTTTAGCTATTCTCCTGGATCTCTCTATTCCTTGCTTATGTTCCACCCCAAACATAACCCGAACTGAAATCGCCCGGAATAGCTCTCTATTCCACAATACCAATCTATACCTGATAAGGTTAAGGCTCTGTCGCACCCCCAATTAGGGTTAAGTGTTTTAGGAATATACAAAATCAAGCCACGCATATCAAACCAACAAAGTGTAGCTTTTGTCTTCTTTTTTTTTTTTGTATTAAAGGCTCCATAGGATACAAGTTCCTGAAATACACAACAACAGGCCATAGGATGTCTGTTTGACAACAGGCTGGGCTACTGCCCAGGGAAACCAAGTCCAACAGGGTTTATCAAACACTTGGGCCCATGGCCCATCAACCACTATTTTTTCCCTTGCTTAAAGCAATATTTGATACTCCCATATTTGATACTCCCACCTCTTCATGAGGTGGGGTGTCCCTTCACCACTCGAGCAGGTGCTCGTGGGACACAAAGTGTAGCTTTATTCATTCATTCCACCCAAAGCTAGATAGAGATTATTAGAGAAACATAATGGACATAGGTCAATTACCCGGTGTCACATCATCATATATCTATTTTTAAAATCAACAAAATTCAAAGTTATAATATGATGCATTTAAAAAAATGAAAATTGTTATTCCACACACAGTGATCAACTAATCAAATAGAGATCCAGGTTGAATAAACAACTTCTGTCTCATTGTCTTTTCAGTTATTCTCATTGAAAAACGTAAAAATGATTTTTTTGTTGTTTGATTCACCTTAGATAAAGTGATAATAAATGATTGATAATAAATGAATAAGAGTTTATAACTTTTTAAATGACAACTATATGTATGATGATTTGATAGTTGTGACAGTTTTTGAAATCAGTGTGAGACTGTTAGATGAAATAAATTTTTTAAAATGACAGATAAGAGTATTTTTATTCATTGACATAGATAAACCCTAATAAACAATTCCAATATTTCCTTAGAATAATTATAAGATTTTATTCTAACTTATCCGAACATAACAATTTTTTTAAATTATTCTCATGTATTCTTCCTCATTCTTGCCTTATGTTCCACGCCATTAGGTGTGTTGGGGTTTGATGTTCACACACATTGTCCTAAATAGATCAGATTAAACCATCCATCTTCCTAGTAACTGTTATTCCTAGACATAACATTAACCATCAAGTTATTAAGGTTCACAATCAAACTTATAGTGGCACTAGGATCAATGGGAGGCATGTGAAAACTGATTTCAATTCAAGCAAACAAAAACTTTTGAATTGTAAGACTGTCAAACAAGAAAATAAAGACTAGTATAACCCTTCTGAACCCCTCAAAACATCCCTATCATAATTGATAGTTTTCATTAAATATTTTTTTTTTAAATAACATAAAATTCCGAGAAATGACTTAATGACATTCCAAGCCAACATGTGACCTGAATCAAATGACAGAATCCTTCAGCTACTAGATTACATCATGAGACCTGAATAATATGAAGATTGTCTGGCCATCAAAACAAAAGAGAAACAAAGAGTGCTCACTTTAATATTTCCTTCTCTTCTCTCATGTATTTTTTGTGACTGTGCTACAAGTTCAGCAACTTCTGAATCAAAACTCTCCCCTCCTTCCCCCAGAAAAACCACTACACGTGAGAAAATGCTTGTGGCATTCTGACACACCTACATGATGACACTTTTAAATGAATGTCAATTACTTTAGTATTAAAAAAGAATACTTTTAAAAATCCCCTTTAACAAACGATGTCAATCATTTCCTCGTTGAGGTAGATTCACTCTCATAGACTCGTATCATTTTACAGCGGCAATGGATTCACCATCTGACACAGCAAGTATTCCCCACAAATATTCCTATTCACCACAAATAACAATCAAAGAAATTAATCAATATGTCATATGTTGAACAGATTCGTACATTTCTCCTCCGAATGTCAAAATGTTAAACACATTGGTACCTTTGAAATATCTCAATCTTTAATCTTCGCATGTCAAAAAGTGTCCATAAAACTATACCCACCAACTTCATTGCTTTAAAACTTCAAACAAAACTTCATTGCTTGAAAAATAAAACAATACCATTATTCCTAATGCTCTCATTTGAGATAATATCATCAAATAGTGAGCAATTACTTTCAATCCATTCTACATGCACCTTTCCAATTCCTTAACTTGCTATGCAACGAATTCAGCCAGCCACAGTATCTTGGAATTTAGTCACAGTATCTTGGAATTTAGTCAAAATACCTAGAGAACAATCCAATGGTACTTAGTACATGCATGCATACATCATAATAAAATCAAATTGATCATCACAATCAATATTTCGTACCATATAGAGTTATATAGAGGAATATCATTACCTAATGAAACAGTTTTGGATTTAATTCTTTCACTAAAGGTAACATATAGCTACTCTGGGGCTTTCTAGAAATGAGATCCTATTCAGGGGCTCTACCCCATACCTCAAAGATTCATGAGAATCAGTAGTGAAATTTCAAGGACTGGAATCACTAGTACCTGGGCTGAGTTTACAGGATTCTATTTTTATTTTGTAATGGTGCAAATCATTCATATCTGCTCCTTCCAAGACACTAGGAGTTCATGTCTAGTTTTGAATAACAGTGGACTCCCATCTTTAAATAAAAAACGAAACATCTAACCCCGACTACCTGCAAATTACTTCAACCACCTCATCACTATTCATTACATTGTGCTTTCTCGTACACGACAATGACAGAACATGTCATGTTTATTAGTGAATCTTGCAACAAAATTGAATTTTTTAGTGAAGAGACAATAGCATTTGCACATTTCCTCTCATCATCCATAGAGAATATACTTCTTGTGATTCCAATGCAAAATGACAAATGATGACGAAAAACCTAGAATTAAAAATGTCAAGTATGGGATAAAATAACGATGATGACGGAGCCTAGAACCAAAAATGACAATGATGGGATAAAACTTTACACCCTTACAGGCGAAATGAGAATCAAATCTAAAAAGCAGCCCAATCTATTGATGAGCATGTTCCATGGTTAAGAACTGGTGATATCAACCCGTCCCCAAATGATCAATAACATTAGAACATCCAGGCACTTATCAAACCATCATGACAGAAAACTTGAGAAGGCACCAGGACATAAGAAAGACAGCAATTGAAATTCCGATGGAGTTGTCATTCAAAATGGGATTTTAGAATGATAAAAATACACAAAAGGGAACCAGGACCCTAATCTTCAACAAACCACTTCCAGGTGACTGATTAAGTTATGTCATGTATTGCAACAATTAACCGACCCTCTACATATAGAACCAAACAAATCCCACTTGGACTATAACACAATGCAACCCAAACAAATCGACCCAAACAATATCAACAAAATATAGTACATTACTCTATCATATCATCAATTTAATCAGAAATTCATAAACAATATCAACCCAAACTAACAATTAACGACATTGACAAACAATGTCACAACACATGAATCATGTAAACAACCAACCACAGAAGACAGATACCAAAACATCACACCCCCGAAAAGGCCAAACAACAAACCGATATGCCTATTAAACACAATGGGCGAGTTCCCTCGGTTTCCAGATAATAAAAAAATAACAAAAACATATATAAAATGTCTCATTTTAAGCATTGACTCACAAGTTCAAGCTAATAATTCCTTCCAAAACAAAACAGAACCCTAAAAATCACCACATTAAATCAAACAAAACTCCATATAGGTTCCAACAAAAAACAGAATCCACTAAAACAAGACAATAAGATCAGATCGGATAGATCATACTAATCGGCTCAGAATCTGAGCTTGGTGAAGAACCACCGGTTCTTGCCCGTCTTGAATCGCTCCTCGAGCTTGGCCTTGGTCTCCTTGCACGCCGTGACCTTCTTGTCGCGGGACTGGAGCGCGTCTCCGGTGACGACGTCCTTCAGATCGACGTCGAGGGTGTACCTGGTGGGCATGATGTGGTTGTAGTTGACGAGCTTGATGAAGGCCTTCACACGGGACTTCTTCGCCGTCTTCTTCGCCGAGTCTTTGCGGATCACCTTCTTAGGGTACTTGGAGATCCCGGCGACGAGGCAGTGGCCGTACGGCCTGTCGCGGGTCCCCTCGTCGAAGGACCGGATGATCACCGCCTTCCGCCCCGCGAAGCGGCCCTGGAGGATGATCACCGCCTTGTTTGGTTTCAGGAACTTCACCATCTTCGCTTCCGCGCGCACAGACGCCCTCTCTCTCGGTCTAAGGTTTTTTTTTCTGACGGCGGCGACCGAAGCCCTAAGTGGGAGGTTTTGATTATATAGGAAGGGGTGTGGGAAAGTGTCCTCGGTTTTGAGTGAAATTACATTGTTTTGCCCTAGGGTTTCGATGCAGGTTTTCATGACTTTCGAACGCTTGGCCCATGCCCGGCCCGGCTTTTGAGCGGATGGGATCCTTGAGCCCAGTTTGGATAGAATAATAACTAATAGCGAAATTGAGTTATTTTAAATACAAAATTATGTCAGTATAGATAATAAATCTATACATGAATAAGAGATTTTCTGTTTGGTTGTGTTTTTTTTTATTCTCATTCAAAAACGTAAGAATAAAAGTTGAGTTGTTTGGTTAATAAAGAATAAAATATAAATAAAGTGTAAAAAAATTGATTTGACATGTGGACCCTTTGATGTATAAGAGGTGTTGATAGGTGTTTGATGTGATAAGATGTAAAAAGTTGATTTGACATGTGGACACATTAGAATAGATAAAGTGATTATAGCTTATCCTAGGGGTTACTTAGAATTGTTATACTCTCTTATACTCGTTTAAACTGGCTTAGTAATACCAAGTTATACTCTGCAAACAAACAATCATTTTCCTTATTCATTCTTATACCACCTTTATACTACCCTTATACTACCCTTATACCGCTTATTCCGTTTCCCAAACGGGGGGCAAATAGAATAAGGTGGAACAGGATGGAATAGGCCTCAAAAAATATGTTTATTTGCAAGTGATAGACGTACATATAATTATGTGAGAATATGTTGATTTTTATATTTTAGATCCCAATTGGCCTCTGTGTATATGTGAAATAGGGGGACTAGATAACATTAAATAAAGGAATTTGGATGTTTGGATGCATTGAATATATAGGGATAATGTATGTTTGAATAAACTAGTATAAAACGGTATATGGATTCCAATCAATCTTGAATTAAAGTTATTCTAGGTTATTCCACCCAAAGAATATGTGAGTCCACTGTCAAATCAATTGTCATCATCTCTTATAAATTGAATAACACATAATAATATGTCTATAATTATAATGAGAAGTTTCAATCGAATAATTTTTTACTTTTTATCCACAAATTAATGTCTTAATTGAATAACATTTAACTTGTTGTTCACGAAATAATGTTTTAATCAAACAACGCTTGACTTTTTTTTCACGAACAAATGTCTCAATCAAATAACATCTAACTTTTTGTTCACAAATTAATATTTCAATGGAATAATGCTTGACTTTTTATCTTGATATTGATGTTTTATTAAAAAATAAAAGATTTACAAATCCATGGAGATAGAATTTTTTCCATTAAAATCCTAAGGGTCTGTTTGGGGTGTGACATAAGATTATTTGCCCTTGATAGCTATACTGGAATAGATAACAATCCATGCTGAATAAGTAAATTTTTGTTTGGTTGTCTTTTCTGTTATTTTCATTGGGAAACGTAAAATTAATCTTTTTGTTGTTTGGTTCACCTTGAATAAAATAAGGATAAGTGGTAGACAAGAGATGAATAAGAGTTTATGACTTTTTAAATGACAATTACACCCCTGCATAAATTATTTGTGTTTGGAAATAAATATAAGAGATATGAGTGTGATATGATAGATATGACAGTTTTTGGAATGTGTGCAGAGAGTGTTAGGTGAGATAAATATTTTAAAATGACAGAGAAGGGTATTATTATCCATTGACATAGATAAGCCCTGATAAGCAATTCCACCATTTTCTTAGAATAGTTATCAGGCCTTATCCTAGCTTATCCAGACATAACCATCAAGGTCTATTCTTATCAAACAAACAGCTGTTTGGAGCTTATTCTACTGTATTCTTCTCTATCCACCCTTTATTCTCCACTCCAAACGGGGGGTAATAGATTACCCGGGCATTATTTATAGATCCAAATATCCAATCACAAACTACCCTCACTTAACATAAATCAGCCGTAAAACCTTCCATCATCCAACGGTCATGATCATATCAAAACAGACTCCCAAGGATTCAAGAAAAAGAAGAGATAAGGTGAGCGAGAGAGAGAGGGAGAGGGCAACAATGGCGGTCAGTCTCCAGTGCTCATGCTTCGCAGGTCTCCCCGGAAAACCCAAACCCATCTCCGTCAATCGAATCTCCCTCTCATTCAGCTCTCTTTCATTCTCCACCAACGTATCCCAACAGTTCGTCAAAGGTAACGCCTTTCATTCCCTTTTTCTCTTCACAGTCCTCGAAGGGCTTGAAATGCGAGTCTCCTTTGTTCGCCTTGTTTAAGGGGGGGTTTCGATCCGGTCGGTCGATGGACCGCAACGTCGATCGGTGGTCTGTGAGGCGTCGCCGAACAAGAAGCCGGACTCGGCAGCGAAGAGGGCGCGGCAGTCCGAGAAGAGGAGGCTGTACAACAAGGCCAAGAAGTCTGAAGTCAAGACTCGCATGAAGAAGGTGATGCTTTTTCTCTCTCTATCTCCCTTTTGTGAACATGGGTTTTGTTTATTGTGTTGGTTTATGCATCATTAGTTGCAGATTGTGTTGTTTGTGCGGTGATTTAATGATTTTATGTTGGGGATTTGATGGGAGCAGTTCAGCACAGTATGTGTTTGAAGAAATGTCTGATCTTGTCGATTCGCCTAGTTAAGATTGTTTGCATTTGATGTGTATTTTTAGTTGTTGTGCTTAATGGTTTCCCCAACTGATATGTATGTGTAGCTTTACCGTGGATGAATTGTTAGATTTCGTGATCAGAGAATTTGTTTTCCTTGGTATCCTAAAAGTTCTCACATGTTTATATACCAAATTTGGAACACAATCGGGGCTATTTGCATTAACTTTCGTGTATAGGATGTCGTTCCTTCAGTGGAAGAAGGGAAACTCGTTCGCCACTGGATCAAATGGGATCTTTTAACCCTTGTCACCTAAAGCTCTGAAATGTTGATTATTTTGCATATTAATCCTGCAGTTCTTCTTGAAAGTTAAATGCCCTTTTAAATTACATCTCATTAAGCATTACATGCATAATGCATTGTTCAATAATTCGTGTATTAAACTATTTAGGTATGTATTAAACACGTAATACATATTTTACTTGTTCAACAAAACCATTCTATCTACCATATTTTAATGTCATGATTTTGTCTGAATTCAAATGTTGCAACTTGAACTCACAAGTTTTTTGCAATACTTCAATGTTTTGGCATTACTGGAGATCATGTATTTGATGAATTAATATTGGTTATTTTGCATGTCAGAGTTAATTTTCTATTTCTTATAGATTTTTCAAAAAATTTCTGACCTTTTACTGAGCTTTTCCTGAACTTGTATAAATTATACTGAATCGTGAAATTTTGCCCTTGCTGGCTTATTCCCTGAATTCTAAACTGTTGACAAGGCTTTTTGAAATTGTGATAGTTTGAGAATAGTGTGAATTCAGTCTGTGAGAGATTCTATTTGAGCCATGGATATGGATTATGTGATGCAACTGGTTCTTGCTGCATTTGCATTGTTCAACAAGTCAACTATATAATTCAATTTGTCCATGCCTATTTGTTCTTAGTCACTATGCACGTTTCCAGCAATAAAAATTCTCTACTGGTCTTCCATACTGAATGTAATTAGTGAATTTTGATGCAGAAGTTCCAAACCGGTTTTTTCCTTTCATGTTGAACAACTGAAGTTTTCTGTGGACCAATCACGGATCTTTTGTTACTTTGCATTTGCATGTTCAGATTGAGGCACCTTTGTCATGTATGATCTGCGTAAAAGGAGGTGGAAAAACACAATTAAAATCTATGCATTTCTTTCAGGTCTTTGAAGCACTCGAAGTGCTCAAAAAGAAGCCAGAGCCGCAAGCCGAGGAACTCGTACCCGTTGAAAAGCTCATCGGGGAAGCATATTCAGCTATCGACAAGGCGGTGAAGTCCGGCACCCTTCACAGGAACACTGGAGCTCACCGGAAGAGTCGGCTGGCAAGGAGAAAGAAGGCGGTGGAGATCCACCATGGCTGGTACACCCCCACACCCATTGCTGCCTGAAGAATGATTGGATAATGTTTTCTGTTTGTAATGCCTTGTTAAATTTGTGAATTGTTTTTATCAATGTCATATACTGTCAATGAGCATGGATGGAATTTGTGGTGATGAATAGAAATAGTTATTTCTCCTAGCTACTGTTAAACATACTTCTCGTGCTCCTGGTTAGGAACCGGCGAACCGCAGTAGTGAATTATAGAAACGATTTATGTAGAATAAGAGATTTGTTGTTTGGATAAGGATTTATAACTTTTGAAATGGAAATTCTATCCATATATCAATCATGTGTTTAAAAATGTTTGTAAATTTGAAATGTTTTTGGGATGTCTGGGAGTGTTATGTGAGATTTTAAAAAAAAAATGGAATACTTTATTCCATTGATATAAATATATTATTCCAACCCCCTTCATTCAAATGTAATTATCCTGATAATATGAACAAATTTTCTGAGCTATTGAAACAATGTTCAGGTTTGCATAACATACTGATCCGAAACTATTACAATTTCTCGAAATCTCAATTTCTACAGGACGCTCAGCCTTCAATTCTTGTTTTTTTGGTAAAAAGGAATCCCAACATTAGTTGAAAAAATCCCAGAAGAATCACCCAAAAACCACGTGCATTACATCTTCTTGTGATCCGGTCTCCGCTTCTTTCCACTCACTATTCTCATTCAACTCAACCTCTCCCTCACTCAAACTGCTCCTAGCCTCCGAATTCTGCACTTTCAAATTGATAGCCTTCACAACCAAATAGGTCCTCTTCTCAGGCACCATCCCCTTCTCCTCCGTCTCCTTGAAATACCAAAGCGCCTCCCCCATCCTCCTGCGCTCGCACAACCTGTGAACCATAATCGTATATGACCTCTGATCGGGACCCAAACCTTCCCTCTCCATCTCTTCCCACACCCTCTCCGCCGCCCCAAAATCCCCCCATCCAACATGCATTTTCAACACCATATTATACGCATCCCCTGTCATCCCGCACCCGCTCCTCCTCATCCTCTCCAACACCTCCCCAACCTCTTCCGTGCTCCTTGCACACTTAATGAAGTACCCGAACGTCCTCGCATCCGCTTCGCACCCCTTTGCCTCCATCTCCTCCAACAGCCCATACGCCTTCTCGAGCCTCCGAATCCTGCACAGATGCTTTATGAGGCAATTATATGTCACAGTGTTCGGGGCGCACCCCTTCCCATCCATCTCAGCGAATACCTCCAGTGCTTCGGGGACCCTCTTCTTGAAGCACAGCGCATCGATGATGCAGTTGCATATCGTCACGTCTGGCTCGCTCCCTTTGCGCCACATCGAAGTGAACAGCTTCACCGCCGTCCCGAGTTTCCCGGCCCATGCTGTTTATGATGGTCCCATATGTGATCAGGTCAGGCTTGCACCCGGAGACGACAATGTCGTTCCAGAACCGCTTCGCCTCGCGAGCGCTCCCCACCACGCACCACCCGTGGAGGATTATGTTGCGGGTCTTGATCACTGGAGGGAACTCATGCTGCTTCTCCACGAAGAGGGACTCTGCAACTTCGACATGTTTGTATCTGCACAGACATGTCAACAGAGTCTGGAAGGCAACGAGGTCGAGCGGGAGACCGTATTGTGGCCTACTGTGGAAGAGTTTGATCGCCTCGTCGACTTTGTGGGCGGCGCAGTATCAGTTGACGACGATCGAGAACGTCTGCTTGTTGTTCGGATGGTTCAATTTGGGTATCGAATCGAGCAGTCCCCGCATCGAATTGAGCTTTCTCATGCGACCCAATATGTCAAGCATCTCGTTGTACGGTTTGGGACCGTGAGAGTGACGTTGGCGCGCGGAGGACCAGTTAAAGAAGGCGAGCGCGAGCTTCCAGTCCGAGCGGTGCCTGCGGAGAACCTGAAGTACTAGCTCTTCCGACATCGGGATTTCGCATCCGTCGAGGGCGGTTTCGATCTCCGCTTCGTTTGTGAGGCATTTGAGCGTGTGTTGGATCATCATGGCGTGTCTCGTGATCGGGTCTTCGTTGTTCTTAGATTGCGAATCGACATTAACGAATCCGAAACGTCGTCTTGTGAATGTACTGCAGCGTGTGATCACTGATCAGAGGAACCAAACTTTGTCCTTCGATGGTGTGAGTGCGACCATCGAACATGTCAAAGACAATTGAAATTATTATATATGAGATGATTATGAATCAAATCTAAGGATATAAATCATATAATCATCTAAATTTTGAAGTCAATGGGGGAGGTTTTGGACTAAAAAAAAAACAGTTGAAGAAAGCAGAGTTTAGAAAGAAAAAAAATACAGTTGCGGGAAAGAGACATGAAGAAGAATCTCGCAAAGATCATCGCTGCCGGAGAAGTGAAAATTATTACATCCAGATTTCGGCATATTACATCCAGATTTCGCCTGTGCCTTTGACGATTGATCTCTAAAAACTAGATTGATTTAAGAGAAAATCTCATATACCCCCTCACTTTTTTGAAATTCTATATAACCCCCTGCAAACACTTATGAAAATCTAAATAAACAGATAAAAGAATATTACGCGAATATTCTTTTAGGTTAAACCTGGTTGAAAATATAATATATCAAAAAAACCCTACAATATGAAAAACACATGTGACATCCATTTTGAACTATACAAAACACTGAACATTTTCCAAAATAATTTTAATGACATGATAATTTCTATTCAAGCTCATTTAGATCCGAGTTGGACAGATTTTGAGTTTAAAAAATATAAGATTTTTTAAATGCGGATTCAAACATATTTCAACATTTAGCTTTTCAAACCCTCTCTCTAACCTAGAAAAAAAAACCAGGGATGAAAAACAAAAGAATAATGTCTCACACAGGCCTTTTTCAAATTAATTTTCAATTCATGACAATTTTAATTACTTTTTAAAATTATTTTTACATCTCATCTAATTATATATATATATATATATATATTTTTTTTTTTTTCTAAAAGAAATTTCACACATTTTTAAGATATCGAACTGCACCCATTGGTGGGTCCACCACATGAGTCCAACCAAAGGGTAGATAGACTGATTCCCAGTTCCGAGGTTTGTTCGAACGAATTGCATGCACATCCCCATTTACATGAACTCCCACATTTTCACTTCAAATCAAAACTCGTCTCCCCCTTCTTCACAGCTTCACTTCCCCAACCCAACCCAACCCACCATGCCGAACACGGTCATCCCCTTCGCGTACCAACTCGGCAACGTGACCTCTGCCCGGTCCGGCGTGACAGAATGGCTGAACAAAGGCGACAACGCGTGGCAGATGATCTCGGCAACCCTCATGGGCGTCCAGAGCGTGCCCGGTCTCGTGATCCTCTACGGCTCCATCGTCAAAAAGAAATGGGCCGTCAACTCGGCCTTCATGGCCCTCTACGCCTTCGCCGCGGTCTGGATCTGCTGGGTCACCTGGGCCTACAACATGTCCTTCGGCGAACAACTCCTCCCCTTCTGGGGCAAGGCCCGGCCCGCGCTCGGCCAGAAATTCCTGATCGCGCGCGCGAGACTTCCCGCGTCGACGCACTTTTATGAGGGGGGGAATAAAGGCGTGGAAACGGACATGATCGAGCCGTTTTATCCGATGGCGACCATGGTTTACTTTCACTGTGAGTTCGCCGCGTTGACGTTGATCATGTTGGCCGGATCGCTGCTCGGGAGGATGAATTTTAAGGCGTGGATGATGTTCGTGCCGCTCTGGCTCACCTTCTCCTACACGGTGGGGGCGTTCAGTCTTTGGGGGGGTGGCTTTTTGTTTCACTGGGGGGTTATTGATTTCTCGGGTGGGTATGTTATTCATCTCTCGTCTGGGGTCGGTGGCTTCGTCGCCGCTTACTGGGTTAGTATTTCTTCTTCTTTCAGACCTGATTTTGTTTTATTGTTCAAAACACAATGTGTGTGTGTGTTTTTTTAAATTGTTCATCTAACTAATAATATGTTTTTATGAAAATTGGAAGTATTACACTACAATAAATTTAACAGATACATTTATTATTAAAAATGTGAAAAGTTTTGAATGTATATATGTGGAAAGGGTTTGAAGTGTTTTGATTACTTGTTTAGATTTTATTTTTATGTTTTTTTTTATTTCATTTGATGAGGGACTTGGGGGTAAAAGTGCTTGTTTGCAGATAAAGACAAATTAAAGACTATTTTAATTAGGAAATTTGAGATCAACTATTCTTTCTTAGATGGAAGAGATTAATTTAATAAGAGCAAGAACGCGCATACGTTGGCTTGTTTTAATTAGTTTTATATTAATTTACTTAATTCATTTTATATGTTGGTAATTATGCATAGACAAGAAGTACACATGCCCATAGAAGTTAAGTAAACAAAAAATAGGAGTGTGATCTATTCACTTTTCTTTCTTTTTATTTTTATTTTTTATTTTTAAATTAGAGTTCTCTAGTATTATGAGTGAGTGTAATACATCTAACATTCAAAAGTATTGCTGAGATTTGTAGAATCCAATAATAAAAAAAAGAACATGCTTAAAATTTAAAACCATAATCAGCATTATCATAATTAATTAATAATTAAAATTAATCATGTCAATTAGGTCAACCCCCACCTAACCAGCCCATGAGTCTCGGATTTGAGACACGAAAACTGATAAGATTAACATAATTCATCAATAATTAAAAATCAATCATGTCAATTTAGGTTGGCCCACGCCTGACCAAGGACCGCCAACGGTTCACCCCAAACAATGTGCTCCTCATGCTCACCGGCGCCGGACTCCTGTGGATGGGATGGGCTGGGTTCAACGGAGGCGACCCGTACTCGGCCAACGTGGACTCCTCCCTCGCCATCCTCAACACAAACATCTGCGCTGCAACGAGCCTCCTCGTGTGGACATGCCTCGATGTCATATTCTTCGAGAAGCCGTCGGTCATCGGAGCCGTCCAGGGCATGATGACCGGCCTCGTTTGCATCACCCCCGGCGCCGGTAAGGACTTCCTAAGTGTTTTTTTTTCTTTCAAATTAATCTATGTTTATGTGGCGCATAGAAACATGTTTTTGTTGCTCATGATTTTTATTAAGATAGTGAAGTGTCTAGTGGATGTGCTTTTTTTTTTAATGTGGATCGAATGTTTATGTTGCACACACACACAAGGTTTTGTTGTTTCTAATGGTAGTTTATTTTTGTTGTTGCACGCACAAACATGGTTTTGTTTTTATGATTTTTGTTAATTTCTCGTTATAGTAAACAGTACAAGTGGTTTGGTTGGTTTTTGTGTGGGGGCAAAGCTATTCCCACTATCCAAGTTACTATTTTTCACTACTGAAAATTACGAAAATGTCATTATTTATTTTATTTTTTCGTTTCCTTTTTCCACTACCCAGTTCGACGGTGACCAGTCTAAGTGTTCTTCACTGGGACGACAAATGTCCGTCAAACTGTCTGAATAAGTGTCGACAGAGGTCCAGTCGAAGTGTGTTTCACTAAAACGACAGAGATCCGTCGATCTGTCTGATCAAGTGGCGACATGGATATGTCGAACCCATCAAACCAACAACTTTCTTCTAAGAATCAATCAATTATACAATCATTTAAGTCTTTATGAAAAATAAAAATGTCATTTAAGTTATTTAAGTCTTTTTGAAAATTATATATATATATATATATATATATATATATATATATATATACACACGCGACCGATGAGGTGCGGTCGTGCGGTCGCGATCGCGGGTCCATTGTATCCAACGGTCGACGTGATTCGCACCCGACCGTCCGATGCGATGGACCCGTGATCGACGACCCGTGATCGTGGCCGCACCGACCGCACTCATATATATATATATATATATATATATATATAGAAACAAAAATATCAAAAAAATAGTTATTTGGATCAAATAAACAATAAACATTTCATATAGACAAAAAACATTATTTTCTTTTCTAAACAAATGGAGTCTTTTCTAAACAAACTCCACTTGTTTAGAAAAGAAAATATTTTTTTTATATGAAATGTTTACTGTTTATTTGGTCCAAATAACTATTTATTTGATATTTTTGTTTCTTATACTTAAATAAATATATATGTGAATGATTTTCAAAAAGACTTAAATAACTTAAATGACATTTTGTTTTTCACAAGGACTTAAATGATTCTTACAAGAAAGTTGTTGTTTTGAAGGGTTCGACACATCCATGTCGACATTTGCTCAGATAGATCGACGGATCTCTGTCGTCCTAGTGAAACACACTTCAACTAGGCCTCTATCAACATTTATTCAGACAGTTCGACGGACATCTGTCGTCCCAGTGAAGAACACTTCGACTGGACGCTGTCGAACTGGGTAGTGGAAAAGGGATTGAAAAAATAAAATAAAGAATGACATTTTCGTAATTTAGGGTAGTGGGAAAATTAATATGGGTAGTGGGTTTATCCGTGCCCTTTTGTGTGTAGCTGAATCACCAAGTGGGTTGGTTATTGGGGTTAACGAAAAGGGGAAAAGTGAAATTTGATCTATGGTGGCGTTTTTAATTCCTTGATTATTGTGAATTGGAAAAAGAATATTTTTGTTCAAATTTAACAGTGAAATGAGTTGTGTGACTACACAGATTCTTAGATGATCATGTCGGAGACTCAAACATACAGTCTCATGTATTTTGATCTAAGTTTTTTGAAAATATACAAAGCTTGCACAGTTTGTTCACTTTACAAAATTTAAATTTTCAACAAAAACATTGTTAGTGAAATGAGACTACATGCAAACCTACATGTAGCATTGTGTAACAATACTCATATGATGGATTTTACAATTGATATACTTCAATCTTTTAAGAGTTTTTCCTATTAAAGGAAAGTTGATTTTACCCAACATGTTTTCCCGGACAGACTCAAATGTCTTATTCATGGCTAGCGTTTCTTTAATCTTGGAAGATATTTGACCCGGATACCTACCTACCTTCACCAATACAGCTCCATCCATATTCAAATTTTACTTTTGAGATGACCCTTCAAATTAATCATTTGTATTACTAACTTAATGTGACACTAAAGGTGAACCTAAGTTGTTAAATATATCTGTGGTGGTGCAGGTCTCGTCCAAAGCTGGGCGGCGATCGTGATGGGGATGATGTCGGGGAGCGTCCCGTGGTTCACAATGATGGTCGTCCACAAGCGCTGGACCCTCCTCCAGAAAGTTGACGACACCATGGGCGTCTTCCACACCCACGCTGTCGCAGGATTCCTGGGCGGAGCCGCCACAGGCATCTTCGCAGAGCCCACCCTGTGCAACCTCTTCCTCCCTGTCACCCATTCCCGCGGCCTCATCTATGGGGGTGATGGCGGCACCCAGCTCATCAAACAGGTTGTCGGAGCATTCTTTGTGATCGGGTGGAACATCATGGCCACGACGATCATCTGCCTTGTCGTGCGCCTCGTGGTGCCGCTCAGGATGTCGGAGGAGCAGCTGAAGATTGGGGACGACGCGGTGCACGGGGAGGAGGCATATGCGCTGTGGGGTGACGGGGAGAAGTTTGACCTCACAAAGCATGGGCATGGGCAGGACATCGAGGAGATGCCCAGTGGGGTCACTCAGATGGTCTGAGAACATAATTTTAGAGGTTTCAAAGTTGTTCAACTATGCTAGAGTTATGACATTAGTCCTTAACCAAAACAAGCAAAGTTAGAATTTATCCAAGTAAGCTTTCAGAATCTATCTGCAGTGACGACGACAGGCTGAGCTTCGATGTGCCTTTTAGCAAGATAAGGTCCCCTCTTAACAGCCTCCTGCAGCTGAAGTTTGAAATAAAAATCTTGATTGTCAATTGTCTTTTTTCAAGCAGTGGTAGTGGTTTGTATTTTTAAATGGCATGGCATATTAACAAACCTTCGCAGCGATCCCAGCAAGAGCAGCATCATTGAGTCTGTTTGAGGTGGACAATGCATTGCTGATCGCTGCACAACACTCATGTCGTGCTTCCATACCTGGAGTGTACGTATCAGATAACATACATACGAGGAAAGTCCAAACAAAACAGATTATCATGAAATAGTATCATAGGAACCATTAATGATAAAAATTAATAAATTAAGCACTAGAAACACATGGCGTGAGGAACTCTTGCATACTTAGTTTTAAACTTGTTTTTAACTAAGCATGCAAAGACACGTGAACTTTGAGGGGTGTTCGGTTGCTTAGTAGAGAGATTTCACCACTTCTCTTCCATTGGGGGGGGGGGGGGGGGGGGGGTGAGGATGGAGGGTGGGGGAGGGCGACGAAAGACCCCCCTCCAGCACCCGACGCCACCCACCCCCTCCCGGGCCTTTCCCTCTCTCCTCTCCACACCCCGCACAGTTGCCACATGTGGCCCCTTCTCTCTCCCTCCCTCTTTTCTTCCAGTTTCACCCCCACCCTGAAATATTTTTTTTTTGTCAGGGTAAGGTGACCAATGAACAAGATGGGGCTAAACGCCCTCATTGGTATAAACGGTAGTATAAAACCAAAATGGTATTCTGATACCATTTGGCAATAAATGTGGTTTTAGAATACCATTTTTCTTTTATCTTAAAATAATGATTCAACTGGTCCACCTGAAAGATGAATTAAGATTTATACCATTCTTTTCATCCGCTGTATATATATATATACAACACCTTTGCGTAAAGTATTAAATATTAATAAAGAAAAACTGCATCAATTACCCATCCCTTCTCTATTATATTACCACAAATTTCAATCATGGGTAAATTTGATATTTAAAAGAGCATACAGATTATCACCGAAGACCAACCAATAGAAGTGTTTTGTATAGCAAAACTAGCTAATTAAGTTCCAAAAAATAAAGTGAATTAACTTCATGGATATCATAATACCCTACAATATTATATACTAACCAAAAAAAATCTTCACCCGCTGCCAAAGGGCCCCTGAAGCATTTGCATGATCTTAAAAAATAATGGACTTCTTTCTCAAATATGTAATCAGCAGTACAATCACATATGTAATGACTTCATTGACGAGAAATGCTGACCTTTTTTGGTGGTTTCCATCTTCGCATCTGTGACCATATTAATGATCTCCTGCTTTGAGCAGACCTCCATCAAGCTCCATGGGCGAACAACAAGCACAGCTATCAATCTGTAGGCCTGAAAAATAACAAAAAAGTAAACATTGTTCTATCCTTCTTAAACTTCATTTAAGATGAGTACAACTGGATTGTTTCATTGTAATGTGAATACGCAACATAAGGTTCTTTTAGGAATCCATGGCATCAACTACAAGATTTTCCTGGCGACATGACTAACATCTGTGGAGCATGAACACAAGCACGAACACGAGAAATAACACAATACAAACATATTAAATTTTGAAAAATTAGGACGCAGACATGCAAAGACACGTTAACCATTAAAGGGGCAACTAAGCCACCCCTTGATGATGGAATTACCAACAAAAAAAGACAAAAAAGGGGGTGGGGTTCCATCCTCAAAAAAAAGAGGGAGGGGGGAGGGGGGGAGGGTCGGGAGGATGCAGACCATCCCTCCATCTAACCCTCCCCAATCAATGAAGTAATTGTCATATTATGATTATCTGGAAAGAAAAAAGGGCATATGGATAAACTTTAAAAAAAAAATGCAACTTCTACCAAAAGAAATAGTAGTGTCAATTATCATTTCCATTAAGATTATACATCTTTTGAATTTAGTTAATAAAAAAAAGGACACACTATTATTATCTGTAGCGTGTCCACGCTATGTCCATACTGCATCCAATGCGAAATTCAGAAAATTAATTTTAAATATTGGACTTGTATGAGACGTGTCCAATACGTGTCATGTTCCGCGTCCGACACGTGTCGGACACGGGTTGACACAAACACGACATGGTCATTAAAGTGCTTCCCAACTAACATAGGAAATAACCGGCAATCATGTATTTAACACAATTCAAACAAAAAGAATGACCCGATGAGGTCGGACGTTTCAAATAACCAAGCGATACAGGCATGTAAGGAAAAAAAAGTAATTAACACACACACACACGGAAAGCAGTGAAAAAAAACATACAAAATCAGAGGATTAATAGATAAAAATAACATATTTTGAAAAAAAAAAATCAGACATTAAAAAAGAACAAAGCCAAAACCAATGGAACAAACAAGCACGAGGATGGTGTCCCACCTATTGCTTCCATGAAAACAAATTTCTAATGCAATATACATTGAAAGATGTGTCACTGCTAAATATGAACTGCATTTTCTGTATCATCTTGAACGCGCAATGATCACATATCCCCATTTAAAAGGAAAGTACTTATGCTTACCGCCAACCGTACTTCTGGATCCTGTTGCAGTACTGAGAGATACAAGCCCTGTTACATTCGCAAGATAATCAGAACTATTGAATAATTCTAGGTCAAACATCCATCATCCATATAGAAAAAGAAGGAAAAAAGACACAAGCAAACTCAATTATCCATATACGAATGTGGTATTTTTGCGATTACCGTCTCAAGCAATGGTAATGTCCAGTTTCCAATTCGGGGAAAAAATCGTTTAAACTAGGTTAAACAATTTAATGTTTTGCCGAATTTAGCATTGACATAAGCTTAGGGAAGGTTGACATCAAGTCAACAACCAATCATAAAGATTTAATGCCAATCCCATTAGTCCATAACTAAAACCCACAAGATACGACAATGCATGACGCTCATGTTCACACAAAACTATTGAGTCTCAAATTCCTTGACACATGCAAAAGCTCAGTGATAGGCATTAGTGGTTTCATTTACTGCACCAATAATTCACATTATATACACATGCAATGTCAAAGCCATGCCATCCATTCAACTTGTGTGAAATAAATGCACAAGGAACAATATAACATGTGATTTAGAGAGAGCATTGAGCACTAACCGAGGGTGTTAGCTTAGAACTGTTGGCTGCTGTTGCATAGATCAAGCGCCGAAGGCATTCTTCAGCATCATCTTTTACCATTATGCTGTCATATGATCGATCGGCTCCACAGATACTTCCAAGAGCAAGCAGTGCAGCCTAAATTCATATCCAAGAAGAGCAGAGAAAAGTAAATAGAGTAGCTTCAAATAAAGAATGCAATAAAATATTTGAAATGCTTAGAAACCCAGCTGATTGAATATAAAACAAAACCATATTTAGCATCATTTTGAGCTTACTGGCCGGCTTACCTTGTCAGAACAAGAACTGTTAAATTTAGGGTCTGGGATAATATCATTGAATCTAAAACTTCAGGAGGCATGGGTCTAACAATTCCTAAACGATAAACTCTCTTACAACATCATGAGGTTCCTAGATGACAGATTTCTTTCAGTAGTCAATAGAGATCAGATATGAGAAGCAACAGGAACCAGCTGAACATGAAGAAAAATTTCCAGCACTCAATGATTTATGTATCCACTTTCAATGGGAAAGAACCAGTAAATCAACCTGGAACAGATACATTATTTTCAATATATCAAATCAACCTGGAACGGATACATTGTTCTCCCAATATTTTGCGTAAACGGTGGAAGTGTTAGCAGGAATTTTATTTTACAACATGTGGGATGAAACATTCAAACCATGAAAAAGCAGAGCAGATAAGGCATCTCCTACACAAAAGAAAAACAGATAAAAGAATGGTACACACCAAACAGTACAACAGCCACCCCCCTTATTCAACATGGATCTAACCTGAGCATTTTATGATGGTGGGTTTTGTTTTCTAATTATGCACCATGAACAAAGGGGGTAAACAAAGAATGAATAGCACTAGAAAACTATAATTCCATGCATCAAATTAGGAGTGAAAACATCAAATAGACAAATCCAATACCAGCTGAATTAGTAATTTTTTTTTTTTTTTTGAAAAAGGACATCATAAATTATATATATATATATATATAGAGGGGTGATTACGTGCGGCGAACGGCGGGTGCGGCGTCGATCACGGGTCCATCGCATCGGACGGTCGAGTGTGATTCACGTCGACCGTTGGATGCGATAGACCCGCGATCAAACGGCGGCCCACGTCGTCGCCGCACCCGCCGTTCGCCGCACCTAATCGCTCGCGTGTATATATATATATATATAACATCCCTACAAATTGATTTCACTATAGCATCATATATATAACTGTCAACAAAGAAAGTAGGAGTGGAATTCAATACCCATATCTTTCACAATGGGGCTCCGACCAGTGTTCAGGTGACAAGGGTGCACCAACTACTGTGATTAATACAGGTTTATGATTTTACTCACGATATGGAGCAAATGAAATATCATAGGTTATATATCACTAATTACTACATTCTCCACTTTCACTTTTGTGTTTATGTATTAGTGTACTTTCTTGGATGGAGAAGCAAGAGACTGGTGATCAGTGAGAAGATAGTGGGGCTACATGTTTTATAATTAATAAGTGGGGATACATGTATACATTGCTTAAAGAACTGGAAGGTCTAAGAATGAAGATGATAATTCCTGCTCACCATTTGTTTACCTCTTCCATGAGGATAAAATGCCAGTTCCACCACGTGTTTTGCCGCAGGGGATGGATTTGCAAGTAACAATTGAGCTCCTTGAATGGCTAAAGGCATTAAGACAGAAAAACGATTACCATAAATGTTTTGAAGTAAAGGCTGATGGAAAAGACGAACAAAATGAAAATAATAAAATGCATTCAATTTCATTAAAAATGAGCACAAAGATACAAGGAACAGTTGACATGAACTATAGAGCATAACTGGTACAGCCCTGAGTCCTCACACTCTACATATGCGTTTGCACTTTTGGGTTTTTCATTTATGTTTTGTTTTAGTTGGTGAATCATACTTCCTACTAATTTACATCTAGGGAGGTGCCCCAATGTATACAGCTTAAACCCAAGGGATTGGTAAATTTGACATTTTGATATATTGAAAAGCCTTAGCTCCATTCCAAGTTTGGTTGAGACCTCCTAGCCTTTGTGATAGAGAGAGATTTCCCTCCTTGAGAGGTTTATGTAAGCACTATCTCAATGCTCAATCCCATATTTGTTTCGCTTTCCTTTATTCCAAATGTGTTTTTGTATTTTCACTTTAATCACCTGTATGTGGTTATTGATTCTGTCCAGCTGTATTTGGTCTGTGACCCAATCTACCTTACTATCGAAGCAAGTCTTTCCCGTTGGCATTTCAGAATGGAGGCTACAAAGATAGGGGCATGTCGTAGAGGATGGTTGGTGCTTAAGTATGCCACCACGTCTCATCTGTGAAGCAATGAAAACGATTTCTCAGTGACAAGCAGAAGAGTTTGCCTTGAGTTTTACATGAATCATGAGCTTGGTGAGTGATGCTGCCCGCTCATTCCGCCACATTCCCCAGTTCGATCTTCAAATCTCATGGAATGATCGTGCCATATCACAAAAAAAATGCATCCAAGCGATGGCATTTATTCAAGTAAGCAGCTACATGCTCAAAAAGTTTCCCTCTTCCCTCGACAAGGCACCAAAAGTTGTAATTGATTGGAGTTTCCCTCATAATTTTGATATCCCCTTCCTCTTCACTAACAATGAGGTGCTCGAGATTCATCAATTGGAATCTTCCAATAATCTATGACAAAAAAAGATAGGCACACTGTGTGGTGAAATTCTGCTTTCACATCTCCCCCTTTCCTTCCAATATCTTCCAAAGCGCTTGTTTGATAAAATTTCTCTTCCATCCCATTTATTTCCTCTTCATTCAATTCATTATTTTCCTCCACTTATGGTCTTCATTGGTCTTGCATATTTTCACTACAAGGATTTATTCTTTCCATCCATTTTCTATGCGCATGCACCTAGATTTCCCCATTATTGCCAGCAACCATGGCTCGAGGAGTATTGGGCATATTGACGACCCATGTCAAAGGAGATGCCTTAATGTACAAGTTTTTTGAGACACACCTTTTTCTTCTGTTAAAAGGATTAGAACATTCATTTAAAATGCCCCTCAAACAAAAAGGAAACGAGGGATCTCCTAATTGCAAAGAAAAATGGTGAAAAAAGAAGTAAAACAAAGAAAATATAGTCAACAGCAGCATCCCCAAGGAAATGAAACCACCAAACCCAAGGCCACAGAGAGTATGGCCCTCGCCGAAACCTTTTTTTTTTTGTGAAGAAAATGTAAGGCAAGCTACTCGATTTGGAAGAAGATGCCCATATTCCCCTCTCCAACTTATCTCCATAATGGTAGATGCTCATTCTTTGCCAAGGATTATCATAACGGACACTTCCTCAGAGGCCCCGTACCCATGTTGAACACGGCTCCAACCGTGTCTACCTTCATTTTGTCTTGGACACTCCTGGGACACGGCTAGGACACAGCTGAGACACGGCCCAGCCAGTTTCAGCCCAAAAGTAAAAAAGGAAAAAAAAATGAATGCCCAAACATAGCCCACAAGTATTCAACCCATTTAAAATGGCCTAAAACAACTCATTTAAACCAAATGTATTTCTTAATGTTAAAAAAAATAATGATTTATTAATTTAAAACAATTATTTAAGTTTAAAACTGTGATTTATAAAAACAGTGGTTTATTATTTAAAACAGTGATTTATAAAAACAATGATTTATTAGTTTATACAATTTGTTATAAACAGTAAATTAAATGAAATGTGTTTGTTTATATAAAATAGTGATACATATTTATTTATTATATTAATTTATTTGTTGCCGTGTTCTAGCTGTACCCGTGTCCTATTTTTTCAAAAATTGTCGTGTCGCCGTGTCCGTGTCCGTGCTTCATAGATCATAACCCTTGGTCTTCTGGGGCACCCCGTTTAGATACGAGAGGGCAAAGAGTTGAATTATCAACCATGTTAAGGTTCCACATTATCGATCTTATAAAATGAGGAAAATGAAGGCCATGTATCTCACCACCTTTGAATACCAAGCCAAACTTGAGAATAATTTCCTCCCTACATGAAGAGAAATATTTAGCCCACTGAGAACTCCTTAAGGTGTTTTCCATTTATGTTTTGTTTAAGTTGTTAATGTAACAATCCATTGACTCTTAATGGTTAAGATTAATCTAGCAAGGTGTCCCTCATGTACAAAGCTTTTTTGCCTGATGAATGACTAGGTACTTTTTGACATTTTCAAGAAATTGAAGAATCTTAGCTTATTCTTCCCTAAATTGTAATTCAAGCTCCATCAAGGAGGAGGAATTCAACTGCCTGAGAAGTTTATGAGCACGATGTGGATGGTCAAAGCCACATCACGATTTATTTCTTAGTTCTGAAGATGCTCCTACTTCAATCACCATGCATGGTTCGTGATTCATTTGTGTCCATATTCAGTCCACAACTTTGACGATCCAAGCTACTTAGATATCTTCTATCCAGGAGGAACTGAAGTGAGGAATTGAAGTCTACAACGTGAAGCTCAAAGTGACATAAAGACAACCATGGTGATTGTATAACAATGAATAACTACATAGAAAATGTGGAGAATGTATAACACAATTTGGGAAATCATTGTTAAATGCTGCAAGGCACATTTTGAAAACTCATGAATAGACTATAAAGAGCGGTAGTATCCATCAAGGGTACCAAATACATTAAAGTAAAAAACACAACTGGAAAATCTAAAAGAAATTGAGCCGTCTTCCATCACAATATCACAAGAATGGTCTCAAGAATTCAGTTGACATAATTTTTTAGTATGTTTCTCTTATAGCAATACACTTGATGGGAGTATTTCGGAAGTGGTTTAAAATCTAGTTTGTTGAGGTCGCATACATCCCATGGGAAATGATTCACATATATGTGATTTAAAAGCAAAATATTCCAGAATGATGCAGCTTTAAAGCCTCTGTACTCGCATTTTTTACCATCCATTTTAACTTCTTTTTTCAAGAATGTAGACAGTGTACCCATCAAAATAAATAAATAAATAAAAGAATGAAGGTAGCATGACCTAAGGTTTCATGTTTTCATAAAACAAAATCACAAGGATATTGTAACTCCTTGTATAAATTAATTAAGAAAATGATATTAAAAAAAATGGAATTCCATCCACAAGTAGACACAAACTGTGCATATACACATCAGGTAAGTATGCAATTTGTCTAGACTACACACACACACACACACAGGAAAGCTGTATGTTTATGAGTGGATACATGGTTGGAATTCTGTGGCTAGCTCTAGCAGCACTCTTTAATTGAGGAAAGTGCAAAGACCAAATAATGCACACAAATAAAAGCAAGAACAAGCATTACTCCACCAAATGGGCGTACTTACATGACCCAATTTGACCCAAAGCTTCAAGCACATTCTCACATTCATCTATATCTTGGTTTTTCAACAATTCCAGCCTTCCATTTATGACCATTATAGAAGATGCGATGCCTGACAATCAAAGAAAATAACAATATAAATAATCTGTTTGATAATCTACCACTTCTTGTTGGGATATGGGGGATGATAAATTATATCTATGGGAGTGTGGTGTTGTATGTGCACAGGTGTGTGAACCTAAACTACAGGATTACTCAATATAATATCACAGGCCCAGCAAACAAGCTGACTCTATTGAAATGTTTTAGATTCAAATTCCAAGTTAGAGAAGGCTCTCATACTAGTCTCATCGATGACTGAAAAAGCTTCACTTGAAGAAAGGAGCCTTCCACAAATCTGAATTGCTCTTGATCGTAAAACAGATTCAACTGACGTATTACTGGAAAAAACAAAGAAATTAGTGGAGAAAGAAAAGCAGAGGGAACTTTCAAATTATGAGAGCCTAAAAAAGCAGATAAAAATTAAAATACCTGATCAGAGAAGTCAAAAGCTGAAGCAAAGTGGTCCTCAACAGAAAATTTGTACCATGTGGAGATTCTGCCAACTTGATTCATCAAAAATTAAACATTAAAAATAGATGAGCTGACAGACATATTAAGCAGTCATCATGGAAACAACTTGTTACAAAAATGACCAAAGTCACCAAGAATATAAACCTGGACCTGTTAATAATCAACAAAAAAAAAATTGAATATAGAAAGACTTCTGCTACTCCATTAATTTGGCTGTCATGCAATACAGCACTCAAAAACATCAAAATTTGAGGAGGCACAAGTTTTCATCACATGCAACCAGAAATAATAAACTGCAGGGACAGCTACCATGCTTAAACATCTAGGTGGAACAGTGATCCAATTTCTATATGGAAAATCTCACTCAACTTGTCAGTAACTGATGACAAAGAAATCATGATTTCATTTTATTGCATTGCTAAATAAATTGAACTATTTATGAAGTTCACCAAAAAAAAATACACATTAAATCACATATATTCAGAACCCCAGATATATATACAATGCTAGAGTATTTTATAATTATTGTTACATAATATCCAATATGTGGCACAACTGACCCTAAAAGGAGTATTTGTTTCTACTCACTGCACTGATAAGAAGGTTAATGCATAATTATTGGCTTCACACCCCTCCATACTGGTCTAATTCTACATAAACCAGAACATGGGGAACTTACCCCTAAACACGGTGCTTTAATGCACAATATATTGCAAATACCAAAGATCCACTAAAGAAAAAAAATCATATAATAGAGAAAATCTATTGTGCTAATAAAATTCTTGACACACAAACAACTTATATGGATGTCTAACCCAAAGATGTTTCCTAAATAATAAGTATTTCCACAAATAATTAGTTAGCTCTTCAACAAATTTGCAGAGCAGTTCTTCTAGTGGCATTTGCTCATGGAGTATGATAAGTCATATCTACCTGTTTATGTCCTTCCAGACAAGGATGTATCGTTAAGGGTGACAACCAACAAGAGCAAAGAAATGTTTAATGTCACCAACTTCCCTCCCATCAATTCTGACATGGAATGGGGGTGTCTGTTATGAGATATTGCATGACTCTTGCAACGATCAAAAGGTACAGCTTAATCTTACAAAATAATTCAAACACAAAATTTGCAATAACTCTTACGCCTGGATATGACATGCAAACTTCAAATTAAAAAGGTAAGCATAGTAAGGTGTTAATCACTTGTTACCTCATACAAGAGTTCCAAAGCGCTCATCGTTGAAAGCATATCAGTTGAATTACTGATTTCTGCCTCAAATAAGCTCAGGAGATTTGAGTTGTATACTGATGATGCCACAGGGCTGGAAATTGCAAATAATTTGGCTATAAGAGCCAAGATCCTAATCCGCGCCTGTGACATACAACTAATTATTAGCAAGGAACAGTACGATAAGTCAATAACAGACTTTATTATACGAAGTAAGACTACCCAAAAAAAAAAAAAACAGTGGCTGCTGGAACCCATGTGTAGGTTGCAAATCCAGCATTTTCTTACCAGTTTTTTGCACTGCTTATCTACTTTGATTTAACAATTGAAATAGTAATAGGATACCAACAAACATAGGGTGGAGTGATTATCATTGAGAAATAAAGCATCTAAACTATCATTTGGGAACTAATTAAGACTTTGTAACCCAGATGATTATGAATAAAAATTATTTTAAAACTTAAATGATGAATAATTTGCTAAATATAGGATTTTATTGATTCATAATTTACAACCCAACCCCCCCCCCCCCCCCCCAAACCAACTTTCAGCATATGTCAAAATATATCATGAAAAGCAGTTACAGTTACAGGCCATAAAATCACATTCATTGCTTACTTTTATCTATTACAGTAATATTTTAAAATTGAACGGTTCTTACAACACAATAAATGGGACCTTCATTATCAGAGCACAATTATAAATAATTTAGACTGCTCCATGGTTTTGGGTGACTAGTTTTGAAAGGCAGATGCATCCAGTACCATTCTGATCATCTAGTAAATGTCATGGAATCAGTAATGTTCCAGTCCCTTGATATACCTGATAATATTTTGCTCTATAACAATTTTTCAAATCACTGATCAATCTAGAAAACAAAAACATCTACTTTGGCAAGATTTAGAATAGAAAAGGCACAAATATAAGTAGCATAATGTTTGTGACTCAACATAGACTAATTTAATCATAGGAAATTAATAATCTAGTGGAATGATAAAGTTAAGGGCGTACCAATGATGAACAGTGAGCTGCTGCATTTTTCAGATGAACAGCATCATTATGATTTACCGGAAAGATGAGACTCTAAGCAGAAAAGATAAAGTTAACTTAGTTTCTGAAAAATTTATAGTATATTTTGTCCCCTCAAAATAATAGTAAAGAGACATAGCCAGAAAGAACAATTATAGCACTTACAATCCCTTTAGGGAATTGGGCAAGATTCTTGATAGCCTCTGTGGCAGCTGCTGCAACAACTTCATTGCTGGATTACATGAATAGTTCTTTCATTTTTTGGGAAAAAAATGGTGTCGCCGATTACATTTAACAGGTAACAACAGAGAAAGGACAAATATAAAGGAAAGAGGAAAACACAAACAGGGATGGTAATGAATGCCCCCCCCCCCCCCCCCCCTCAACCAATCCAGGCCACTCAATACAACCTCCTCACTGTATGAATAAATTCCTTCTCTTTAAAGTGAAACTGTCTTACCTAAGAATACAAATCAATCAAATAAAATAGCTTTGTATCAACTATCAATTTTGTTCTGGTACAGTTTCATATTATATAAAATCCTCAAATTAGTTTCAATATATTTCAGTACATCAAAATCAAGCCTCAATCTCCAACAAATCGCAAATGAGGGAGACTAACAACAGTAACAACATGGGAAGACAACGGGTGGGGTTTGGTAAGGGTTGGTTTAAACCGAACCCAATCCCAACCCCATTAAGAATGGGCCACCTGAAAGGCTGAAACTGTCCCAAAACCACCTCAATTTGGTTACCCTGTCCCAAACTTGTCCCAACTAAGTTCTAAGAAACCCAGCCCAAAGCAACACAGCCTTTATCATACTTTGATCTGGGTTTTCAAACTCTTTCTTTCACTTCCATATACACATTTCTGAAGACACAAGTTCTTTCTTGAAATACACACATGAATTTCTATACATATCACTGCATACACAATACAAGTAAACTGAATACATATATGACCTTCTACACGAAATCTGGTCAGGTTCGGAAGAACTAACCTGCCACAACCCAACTGAAACCTCACTAAAGTTCCAAAAACTCCCAAAAGGCCAGAACCGGCCCCAACCTGTTTAGCATGATCCCAAACCATCCCAATAGGCATGGGTCAGGATGGATACCCAGGAAAAATGAGTTACCTTCCGAAACCAGTGATAGTGGATGGGAAAGACTCAATTGCCAAGATGATGAAAATTGAGATGACAAAGGATGTGGGAAACATGGAAATAGACATGAGAGACAGATTGTGGTGAAAGCCTAAGAGTGAGATGAGAGAGGTGGGGCTGAAGCCTTGACAGAATAAGAGATTGCAGATGAGACTTGACAGGGATCATATAGATATCCCTAGGAGGTGGGAGAACAAGAAAGACAAATTCATTAACCAATGCTATATAAGTTTACAAATCCACTTCCTAAAAAGTTTAGAATTCCACTGAAGAGACACATTACTAGTAAGTTGGCACGTAGAAATATGGAAGATATTATCAACATGACAAAATTGACAAATAATTCAAAAAAACTATATTTAGAAATGTCATTTGAAGGGCAAGTGAGATAGCTGCTGGAATGCCCTCATGTCAAGACACTTGTCCATAAATTTTAATGATAAAACAAGCCATGGAATTAGAGAATTACCCATCAATCAAGTTTCCAAGCAGAAGTGGATACAATCCATATTCTATAATAAGTTGAATTGCGTGTTCGTCACCGTCATGAGCATTCTCCAAAAGATAATAAATCTGCAAAATTACATCTCTGGCATCAGCATTTTAGAATTAATAACAGCTAAAGTTTATGAGGCACCGATTATCCAAAATAAATGCAAGCCTTAAAAACTAGATAGGCTTCTCATTGGTGTAAAAATCCATTAAATGAAACAACTCTAGAAATGCTTCAGGTGATATAGTAACAGATAGAAATTACTTCAGGTGGTTTTCACCAGATAAGATTTCGAGTAAATTATAGCTTCAGAACAAATAACTGTTAATAAGATGGTCAACCATAATGGACAATGGAGAAGCATCAACTCTCCATGTCTTGCAATTCACCACAACTTATTGAACATGATGCATATAGAACACCTAAAAAATTCCAATAAAAATATAATAACACCCAGAAATAAATAATGCATCTTATAGGAGAAGAAGGGCTTTGCAGAACCACAAACACAATCATAGTGTAAAAAAAAACGAATTAGGGAACAAAAGTATCACATGAACAGCAATCAAAATTAATAGGCACCTACCACATTACATGCCAGGCATCTGATCAACTGAGAGTTCGCCTGAAGACCAACTTGCACAAATTGCTGAAATAACATCGAATCAGCACACCCATTCAAGAACCATAAGTAAAATACGCAAAAAAAGGGTCTCATGATCTACATAAAAACCAAGGGTGAATACAATGCCAATGCAAAGCCACGATTAACACAGTTCATTGGCATCTGAAACTACTGAATGAGACCCAATAAATGAAATGCCACACCACTTCAAAGAGTAAAACCACATTTCTTACACACAATTGACTATCATTTGATCACTAATAAAAGGACTTCAATAAAAATTGCAAAAACCGGTACGCAAATTCATTGAATCATACCATGTAATGCGGGATAAGAGAGGCGCCATGTCTCGTCTTGAATATCCGATCCAAACAATCAACCAGAGTCCACTCGTTCTCTTCCCTCTCTAATGCACTGAAAACACCCTCAAAAATCTGCATCTCTTAATAAAACCTTGCTAGAACAGAAAAACCAAAAAACCTACACAAAAAAAAAATACCCGAAAACGACAGGCAGAGGGAATCGATCGAGGAACTTCTTAACAGACTCATCGTTCTGCAACCCTAGCATCAAAAAAACAAAACAAAGAACACAAGCTTCCAAATGAGGGGACTCGATTGCAATTCAAATAAAAACTAGGGTTTCGTTGACAGTCTTTGATGAGAAGAAACCTGGATACGATGAGAATTCCGAAGCGGCTTCCATCAGTGGACCTAAATCGGGATTCAAATTCGTTGAGCCTTCCATTTTTTTTTTTCCAGGATTTGTGAGTGGTTATGGAGAGGTTTTTATTTATTTTTTTCAGGTTGAGTATATATAGGGGGCGAGGCGGTCATGTTGCAACGGCACTATTGTGTAAGAATTTTTGTGCGTTTCGCAGACAGCGAGGATGAGACGTGGCGAGCTGACACCGTTTTTAGTATGTGAACCGTCAGATTAGAACAGTTATTGATCGGACGGTTATTAATTGGATTTGACCACTCAAAAAACTACGTTGTGTCAAACAAATAGAGGAAAAAAAAATTTCCTCTATTTATCTTTTGCACTTTTATCTTATTAGGAGGGGAGGGGAGATTTTTCCATCACCCTAGAAGAGAAAAAATGAGTGCAAATGTGATTTTCTCTCTATATCAACAAGAACAATCCAAAAAACACTCAAGTAAGATCTTTTTTGTCATCTTTATTTAAATTTTTTTCTATTGATTTATATTTGATTTATTGAATGGATCTAGATTTTTTTATTTGTTTAATAGAGATCTAGGCTTTTTTTGGTATATTGTTTTTGTTTAACCTATCTAGATTAAAATCTTATATCTATTTTTATGAATTTTTTTATTTGTTAAATAGATCTATGTTTTTTTTTCATTTGTCGTTTGATTTTTATTTTTTATTTTTTTTGGTTGGTAGAACGCTGTACCTGTGTGTATAGGGTTGTAATGAATTAATGAAAACCTATCGAAAGTATTTAAAAAAAAAGGTGAATATTATGGGTTGATGTATGAACAGTACAACATATAATCTCATCAGCCGATGGGTTTTTGGTTTTCTAATTTGAAACCGGCAAACCGAGGGTGTTGATAGATGATAAAATGATCTTGTTTTTTTCTTTTTGTGTGTTTTATTTATGTAAAAATATTTGACAAGTGATTTTAGATTACTTTTATTTTACATTTAAATTAATTGTCAAACAATATATTTTATATTTTGTCAATTTTTTATCACTCTGTCATACTACAAACAATACATTTTTATTTTTTTTCATCAAAGATACAAACAACAGTTTTTTTTCTATTATTTTTTATGAGAGGCACAAATAACAGTATTTTATTTTTCATCATTTTCCATTACAGACACAAACATCATAAAAACTTGTCAAAGGGAAAATAATATATTTTTCATCAGTTTCTCTTTGACTCAAATTCCTTTATTTTCCTTCTTTTTTATTTTGAGATTGTGCACAATACACCCTAAATCTTCATCCGAAATTTCAATAATCGATTACGGGTTGATTAAATGACTTATTCTCTATTCACAAAAAAAAAAATTGCAACCAATTCTTTATTAAAATATTATATCTGATGTACAAAAAAATTAGATTTTGTTACATTAAAGTAATGTTATGATGTTAAGTAAAAACTTAAAATGCATTTAGATTTAAAATTTGTTATGGATGAATATTAGGATATATAAACTGTTCGGAAGATTGCGTGAATATCGCTCTTTTTTAACTTTTATAGACCCAGGAATTTTATAAATAAATATTTATATGTATATTTATTTTAATTTATCAATTATCAAAAAAAAATTGGTTACAAAAAATAATAAAAATACAACCAAACACAAAAAATAGCATTGGCAATGTCGTAATGATATGTCCCTAGTTTTGTTGTCTGGATAATCTTAGGAAGATGTTTGACGTTTTTACTGACCAAAATCAGACCATATAAGCTTTTATAAAAAGTATATATCAACCCTATTTCAAATTAAATGAAACCATTTTTAACGAGATACATGTTTTACTGGATTTCTAAACAACATATATAGGATTGTATTTTGTGCTTTAAAAAAAATTTGAGTGTAACAACGCCTGCCCATAATCTTATAGATAATGTTACATTCAGCCTCATTTTCAGCTTCAATTCTAGTTTATATGTGTTTCGAATTTTTAAAAATATATACCTCATCTAATGAGATACATGCTTTTATAAAAAAATGAAACATATACTAAAATGAATTGCATAGATATATTTATAAAAGATGTAAAAAAATTATTTCGAAGCATATGCTTTGTTAACGTGAACATATGAGTTGATAGAAATCTATTAATAGATATAGAGGTGGAATCAGGGCTGGATATAGATCTGGGTGTAACATCACCCTAATCTTATTCCTCATATCCAAACTTGGCCCAACAGATTCACTAGTGAAAGCCCGAGACCGGTCAATTCAGTTAGTACCAAACTGGACAACGTGTAAATCGAACTGCACACCTATAAATCAAATTGCACAACTAATTGTTGGATATATATTTTATTCTTTCATTGGATACTGATGATACTTAGAAATTCATATTTTCTCTAATAATTGATTGAATCTAATGAGAGAGTGAAATATATATCTAATAATTAATTGTAGTACAGTTGGATTTATAGGTGGTGTAGATCAGTTTTAACGTAGTACATTTCGGTGCCGACCAAATCCTGTCCCCGAAAGTCCTCCCTCCCTCCCAACAGTCCAAACTCCAAACATTGACCAAAATTCATCTTTGAAAGCGTAGTGAGAGAGAGAGAGAGAGAGAGAGAGAGAGATGGATGGGAGTTCCGGTGATCGGGCGGTACACCCGGCGATAGCCCCTCTCGCGTACTTGCTGGGCACGTGGAGGGGAGAAGGCGAGGGGGGCTTCCCCACCATCCACTCCTTCAAGTACGGCGAACAACTCACCTTCTCCCACTCCGGCAAGGTCCAATCTTTCTTTCCCTCATCTCTTCATCTGGATCTCTCAATCTCTACTTCCTTTGATCATTCCATCATTGAAATTATCGTGGGTTTTCATCAGGGTATCCTAATCTTTTGTTAAAATTCATGTGGGTTTTCCAAAACCTTGTTTTTCTCACTCAAAATCCAAACTTGGTTTCGAATTGATGCAATTATTCATATGGGTAATCTCTATCTCCACATACTTTGGTCGCTTGATTGATAAATTTTATGTGGGTTTGTGTTGGGGGAGAGTAGCCTGTGATAGCATACACGCAGAAGACGTGGAAGTTGGGGTCCGGAGAGCCGATGCATGCCGAGAGTGGGTACTGGCGGCCGAAGCTGGATGGGTCGATTGATGTCGTGATCGCACAAAGCACCGGACTTGTTGAGGTTCAGGTGTGAAAAATCAAATCTTGCATTCTGAATTCTATGAAGTATGAATTACATGTGATGTAGATGAAGGTGCCCTTTGAGGGGGAACCAATTGAGAATAATCTGTTGATTTTGAAAGTGTTGGTAATAATGCATTCAGAATTCCAGGAAGAAATGACCATTTTTGCGTGAGTTTCTCAGTGAAAAATTTAGAAATAGTGATCTGAAAATTCTTATGTTTTAGTTCTTCCTCTGCTTATGAACCAATGAATTAAATATTTGCTTTCCTTAGCTATGAATAACATGTGGTGAATCTCTTGCCTAGAGTTTGGGCAGTTGAGTGTTATTTGCCAATTTAGATTGAGATTTTGTGTTTGACAATAACCAACACTAAAACACGCATTAGCGACATTGTCACACCCATGCACATTCACAATATCTCTAATATATCGCTTTGATATGAAGAGAAGTTGGAGTTACTTCTTGGGAAATATAGAAATGGTGATGTGCAAATGGCATTTTTTATGTTCTAATGGTTCCTTTATTTTAGAACCAAGAAATCTATGGAAGGAATATTTTTCATGGGTGATGAATTCAGATCAATGCTTGTAGATGTAATTGGTATCTTTTTATGGATGAATTGTGCTCATTTATCGTTCATGATTTGTAGAAGGGAACATTCGATGCAGAGAGAAAGATTGTGAAGCTTCAGAGCGAACTTGTAGGGAATGCATCCAAGGTAATGCTCACACACATTGTGAACTCTGCAGCAGATATGTTTGGTGTCATCTGCAATATATTGAAGAACAACATATCCGAATTGTACATTATGGAAAGATCCGAATTGTAGAATTGGGCATCACTTTTAATCAGATCCTAGAGTATTGTTATTCATCATCAACCATTTCATTGCTTGATTAGCCTTATCAGTAATTAGTGTTGTTACATGGCATACTTATATGCTGTCCCACTTGTAGTCTCATTTTTCTAATGAATTGTTAGATGAAGTAGTATAGGATTTTTTAACTTTTGCAAAAGGAGTCCTCATATGCATTTAGTTCATTATAGTATATACTTAAATAATACTTAGTACTGTAAATGAGGCTGCAAATAAGAACTGTTTTTAACTTCTTTATTTATTTTTTGGTGGCAGGTGAAAGAGATAACAAGGGTTTTTGAGGTGATAAATGGTGAATTATCATATGTGGTCCAAATGGCCACCAATCTGGTTACCCTTCAACCTCATCTTAAAGCCATACTCAATAAGCTGTAGCACATATCATTGTGGCGGAACTTAGGGTTGGCAAACAAAATGATATATTTCATAACTTATTACAGTATGATTAGTAATCCATAAATGAGTTTCTTCGATTCAACCAATCACTATGTCTGTAAACGCATGGATACGGAATGCGGAATGGAAGTTTTGCTTTCATGAATATGTCTACATGATCATGTTATTAACACGTTCCTTCAGCTGATGCTTCCTCTGTGGCTCTCTGCTTTAATGACAATTAAATGTGAATCAGTCTTTTTCTTTGTGTTGTTTATTCCGGAAATCTGTATGTCATTTCCTAATAAAATGTTTGCAAATCCAATCAACTTCTTGTGCAGTTCCATAGATATTGCAGTCCCTTTTTTGAGTTTATATTTAGTGATCAAATGTAATATTGTGGTTGCTTTTTTTTGTCATCACTATTACTTTCAAACGTGATGCGTATGACTTCATAGCTCAAACATCTTTTGCACATAATTCACATAATTAGAGACATGAAGCATTATTCTTTGATGCTCTAGTTTTGAACATGCAAACATGAAGTCTCAAGGTGTAGATCTCTGGTAGAGTTCTTTAACTAATGTTGAGGAAGGTCTCAAATGGTGTCATCAGGTTTGTATAATATGAAACCTCAATATCTGTGTAGGCATATCTAGTTGATGCTTCTGATGAAGCTGCCCCTAAGCCACTGGTCCGGGGGGGGGGGGGGGGTAACTGCAGCAAAAAGAGCAGTGTTTTTTTAAAAAAACCCAATAGTGAAGATCTGATGTTCCAACACTTCTAAGCTCAAAGGGACACCAAGGGGACATTTGGTCATAGGGTTTGGGGGTGATTCTACTTTTTAATTAAACAGAAAGCTTAAACGTGTTATCAAACGCGTTTTAAAAAACAGACTTAATTAATAAATTATTTCCAGTGAAAAAATATTATTTTTTAAAAAGTACAAAAAATGCGTTTTTCAGAAATCAAGTCTATTTAAACCACTTTACTCAAAATCTTATTTTTCAAACGTGTTTTCAAACGATACACAGGCCTACATCTCATAGAAGTCCCACTCATGCTATTCCAAACTTACCGTGGTATTGCTTAAGACATTCAAAGCTCAATTTTCAAAAACTTGTCTCAAAAAGTGTGTTATAGACAAAGCATAGACCCCTGCATCATAATAATACCTCAAATAAAGCATGCAAAGAATTCTGTAAATTTGATTTTTGTTTCCTGATACTCTATCCAAGAAATGGTGATCCATCTAAAAGGCAAGCAGAGTGCAATTTGTGTTTTAACAACATAACATTTGAACATCCAAGAACACCAGTCACCAGACCTTCAACAAGGGTTATATCAAATTACACCACCATCACATTGAAGTTTTTTTTTCTCAGTATAACCTCAAACCAAAATTAAGAGGATCAACTCTCTGTCTGCTCCCTCAACCTTCGGATGGTAGACCTCACAGTGACGGCACTGGCAGTGCTGTAAACATATATTAAAATCGAAGATCACTAGGTGAATCAATTTTTACATAAATTTTAAAAAACATTTGAAGGGAGGTCATGTACTCACTTCAAGGTGTAAGCTCCACCTGCTTTAACCTTTCCACAGTCTTTGCATCCCCAAATACCGACTGTTTTTCTCTTGACAGCATACTGTAGCGAACAATGCTCATTAGAATGAGCGACTATGAGCCTAAAAGAAATGAATTGGAGTTTGATGTGAATATGCAAGGGGGAAATACTAAATGCACCGTATGTAAACTTAAAGACTAATCTTAAATTCAGTAAAAACTTTTCCTGGCTTATCAGTGCAACTCCTGTTATTTTAGACTAACAAAGTTACTGGCAAGAAGATTCAATATGATAGAAGTACAGAAGCCAGAATGAACGCTCAGAAATTTTTTTTTATGATAAGACAATGACTACCTTCCCACAAAATTCACAAAAACATTTTGCATGTTGGCTGACTTCCATTTTCTTTATTTGTTTCCGCAAACTGGTACCTGGGTTCAAAAAATGAGAGAGAAGTAAGGACCAGGATAGGAAAAGAAGTTGGTGGAAGCATAAAGACAGGTGACTGGCGAATTTCCAATGAAGTTTATACCATATTTTCCCACAATTCCTGCCTTCTTGGTACGCTTTGTCTGCATAATAACAGGAGCAAATCATTAGTACATGTCTACAATATGTATTAATTAATAAACACAAATGACATTATCACAAAGCATATAGCTTTGGTTCAGAGCGGGGGATCTAAAGCCTTGACCCAACCCACTACCAGGATTTTTTAATAAAAAATAAAAGATGACAAGGCCAAATGGTCTCTCGATAAGGCAACAAGGTTCTTTCAAGAGTTTTTGGGATTTTCTTAAGCATGACATAAAGGAGATGGTGAATGGGTTTTACTTCAACTCAGCGGAATGTGGAATTCTCAATGCTACTTTCATTGCCTTGGTTCCCAAATTCCTCTAAAGATGCTTGTTAAGAGATTGCAGTCTGTGATTAAAGGGCTTGTATACATCGGGGTCATACAAAGTTTGTTAAGATTTGATTAAACGACTCTCAAAAATTTAATATCATAATCCTAGTAACATAACTACTCATCTTAATCTAATCCTAACAGATTCAACAAACTTAATATCAAATCCGTAGATAAAATCTACAACTACAAAGGAATAAAAATGAGTATTTAATTATCTAATTGAATTATCTAGATAAAATAAGAAATTAAAAATTTGGAATTTGATATGCATCATTTTCTCTGGGTTATAGAATGAAATCAAAGGTTTGGTGTTTTCAATAGATGAATTTTGGGAACAGATTGCTTCATCATGATATGAGGTGAATCCTGATGATGGAAGGGTCACGCCATTTTATTTGATGCTCCATGGAGACATCATCATGACTCATAAGCAAAATGAATCAAGGTACTGGCAATGATAGTCCATGGATGCATTTGCCTAGCTCAAAGTCAATGAAGTACAAGCCCCTTGCATTGTCCTTTGATGGAAAAGTAATAATCCTCCATGTAGTTGTTTAATCCTATTTATCAAAAAAAAGACCATCACCCAAAGCGATCCCACATATGGCAAGGTGTTAGGAGGGAAAGATTTAATACGGTCCAAACTTTGGTTTTTTTGCATAAAGTGACCACTCTCAAGACACAAATCTATAACTTTTTCATTAGCTTGCACTTTACTATTGTTCCAAACAATGACAACTAATTTTTATGAAAAATATGACAATATTTCATTACATATGAACATATGTCTAGAAATGACACGGATCTGGCCACCTCCCGCTTGGAGGTGACCGGGTCCTAGTCATACCATGTGCAAAAATAGTAAATAATTTCTATTTTTTAAATTTGAGAGGGGCCCCTCACCCATGCAAAGGAGTAGTGGTTGGCCCCAATATAGATGTGAAGAGTCTGGATGACTGGATCTCTTGTGAAGAAGAACACAGAGGATCCCTGTGACATTCAATAAGGTTATACATGTAAGATTTTTAAAAAATATATTAAATAAAGAGGGGATATTTTTACCAAGTGAGTTTCTGTCACTTATGTAGTATTTTTCTATTAGATGTTCCAGGAATCCTCTGTGTTCATCACACAGAGGATTCAAACATGGGTGTAAACACCCAACCCGTGATGTCAAGCCCAAGCTCGGCTTGCACCTATAGGGGTCCCTAGCCACTACCCCATTATGGGGAGTGCCTTACCCCTCTCAAACTTATGTATATAGATTTGGACTCATTTTGACTGGGGCATAGAAAAAAATCAGGCTCGACTCAACCCATCACCCCTACCCTCATACAAAGGAGATGAAGGATTGTTATTAAAAACAAGCAAAATTCAAAAACACAAAATCAAAGTGTTCATTTTGACCCCCAACTAATTAATTGATTGGCCTTCACAAAAATTATTTAGAGATTTGACCTTTTTAAAGGATAAATTAGAAGCTTCTTATTAAAAATAAAGATGTCCCCAAACAAAGAAGACAAGAGATCTCCTTCCATAATTAAAGAAGATTTGACCTTCTTAGCATCTCTAAAAGACTCCCTACACCACATTTTTCTCTATATAGGGAGTCAAAAATCTTAAAATTCACCTCCAAAAGCCTCCCCACACCCCTCCCTACCATATTTTTCCCTACAAGGCTCCATACATCACTCCCTACCATATGGAGCCTTGTAGAAAAAACTACAATGCAAGATGACCACATTGCCCTTTCAACAAAACCTTTTTTTTTTCAACAAACACTCTCTCCTCTCATTTTTTTTCAACCTCCTTCAAATGTATCCAAATCTTCCTTTTTGTCTTGCAAACCCTAGAAAAATAAAAAATCAAATCCTTTGATTTCATCTGCGGTTCGTTCGCTGTCCGTCCGGCCCGTCATCTGTCCGTCTGTCCCACCCGCCGTCGTCCACCGTCCGTCCCATCGGCGACTGATTCATGAGAAGAAGAAGAGATCGTCTGAAGGGTTTTTTTTCTTGAAGGGTTTATGAAACCATCTATATGAATTTAGTCCCACAAAGAAAAACCACCTCCAATGCATCACAAACAGGAGGACATTCACCACCACCACCACCACTACCCTCTCCTTCCTCTTATTGGGTTCACCTCCCTTTCTCTCCACTTCAACCACCGAAGTCGGAGAAGACCCAAAACGCTTCACCTTGGAAGGTTACACCGACATCGAACAGGGCTTCAGTCTCCTCAGGTCTTGCCTTTATGTCAAGGTATAGACTTTGCTCTTCATTGGGTGCCTGAATCTATGTTCAATTTGTGTTCTTGATAGGTTTTTTTGGTTGAATGGATCAAGGTGGATTGTGCTTTTCAATGTCATCACCATCGGCAAGTTTTTTTTTCTTTGAAGGGTTTATTGGTTTGGGTTTTTAGCATCTATTTTGTAGAAGATTAGATCAAGTTTTTTTGTTCCCCTGAATCTTTGATTGTTTATTGTTTGTTTTGATTCTTTAGGAGGTTATTTGTTTTAGGTGTTGCTGTTGGATTGTATTTGTGATTTTTTTTATCTTTAGAGATGTTGTTGGGTTGGGTTTGATTGGGTTGAAAATAGTGATTGATTCATGTATCTATGTAAAAGTGGTGTTTAAGTTGGTTTTTTAATTTTTCTTAATATATAGATATAAATTGGGGTAAAAATGTCATTTGAAATGAATATGAGGTAAGAATGAGGAGGCTTTTGGAGTGATAAAAAAAAAGCTCCCTACATGTTATAGGGAGTCTTTTTTTCTCCACAATGTAAGGAAACATTGAGGAGACTTTTGGAGATGCTCTTATACATTAGACAATCATATTTGCTAAGCTCCATAGAATCAAATGAGCAATTGGTTCTTAAAAATAATCATGTAACAAAGCAAATAATCCAGTGTTGTCAATCAATAAATTCAACCTTAGAAACACTATATCTTGAATTCAACAAACCTAAATTCAAGCTTAATACTTAAAAAATTTACCAAAGCATTATGAAATAGAATTCTTCCGATTTCCATCCTAGAGATACATACAAAACTACCAACTCTCTTTTTTTTCCTAATACGCTAGGTAATATACAACTGAATAGTTAAATTGTGTAAATATGTAATTGCACCTATTTCTTTGGATAAACCATGAAACCAATTAGTAATATGGTGAACATCACTGGGATCTTGTCTTGAATCCAACAAGATCATGAACCCCTTTTTTAATTTGGGCTCATAGCTTAGTAATTGAGAAGAATGTTTGTAACCAAGAGGTTGCGTTCAAGAGCAGCTTACCCATCAAAAGAAAAGACAATTAGGTGTTGACATTTAAAAACCAACGGACATGATTTTCTAACATGCCTACATGATACATCAGAAGGCCAAATCCTATATAATTTTTGACAATGCCCAATCAATCAATTGTTTTAGATAAAATTAAATAAAGAAACCTCCTTTTACACATGATAACTACAAATGCAAAAGCACAGGCCCCCCCCAATCAAGACCCCAACATCTATATCTTGCATTTGACCTATTCTACAGTGAATTCCAAGTAGAAGTTCGATACAAAGTCTCCATGCAACATAATAATAATTAAAAAAAAAACTATGATCCTACTGGTCCAAATATAAGAAAAATAAAGACATTAATAACACAGAGACAAAAAAAAATACAAAAACAATACATAGATACTATGAGAGCATGCTGATGCTATAGAATTCTGGCAGCATATATCATAAGTTGCAAAAGAAGCATTGCAGCATCAAATCCAAACAAAGTAAATCTAACAAATGTAACTGACTTTCAAAACAATAAACAACTATTCAAAATCACACTAAAAACAACAACTATGCATATAAAATCAGATATATTTAAAAATGTAACTTAATTTTAAAACTTTAATGAAAAACATAAATTGCATAAAAGGTAAAAAGAAATTCAAAAATATAAAGCATATAATATTCAGTTATATTTCCAAAAAAACAAATCTGACAATGTAATTAACTTTCAAAAAAAAAAAATACTGTTCAAAATCACACTAAAAAATAAGTATAATGCATATAAAATTTAGTTATATTTAAAAATATAATTGAATTTTAAAACACCAGATTCATTATAAAAACACTAGATTCAACAAAAAAAAAAAGTAAATCGGTGTGATGATTAACCCAAAGTTTACATGCAACACGCGTACACCAAACTTTGAGAAGATGTGAGTCCCTAATTAGGTATTATTTGGATAGAGACATAAACTACCTGGGGTTTTATGACTATTCTACGAATAAATAAATATATCAATGAAATAAATTTAGTTATTCTCATTGCCGTAATAATTAAGTTTTTGTTGTTTGATTACCATGGATAAGTTGTTGATAAAATATGAATAATGATTTATAATTGGTATAAAAATGATTTGACATGTGAGCCCTTGATTTATAAGAGGTAATGATAGTTGATTTGATAGTAAGACTCATTTATACTAGTGGAATAGATTAGGTTGAATAACACAAATTCAGGAAGGATCTGGAATAAAAATATCAACTTTATTCTCATCTATTTTGTCATAGTTATACTCATCTATTCCTTCTAAACAAATAACTTTTTATACATATCATCTCCCTATCTATCTGTATACTAATCAGAAGAAGTTTTCAAGTTTTCCTTTGTAACATTTTCAATGTTATCCTTAATTATTATGATATTTGATTTTATATTAAGGATAAAAATAAAAAAATACATATTTTAATATTTTAAAGGATAATATGAGATATTTATCAAATCTATTTTTTGAATTCTACATATCCTTAATTAAAAAAATAAATTTATAGAAATATTTTTCATGTTAAAAATAATCAAATCTAATGAAACGTTTAGATTCCCTGCAACCGATGCATTCACTGTTGATCACGTTGATGAAAATTGCTCTCTTCGTATGAGAATTAATGAGCATACTAAAATTAATAAGGTAAAAATATACTATCATCCATAATTAATGTTTATTCGTCTAAGAAAAATATATATTATGGTATATGACATGTTATTTATTTATTTTAAGATTTTGAAGAATGAAGCAAATGGACTTATAGAGAAACAAAATGAAAAGTGAAACTCAAAATATGGATTTGTTTCCTTCTCAATTTGTTATGTATGACGTTTATTTTAAAATTTGACCTTTTCAAATATTATAAGCATTAGTTTATGTTTTTTAAAATTATTATTTTATATCATTTGATTTAAAAAAAAAAATTAACATTTACATGATTATTACTATTTTTATTTTCACGCGCACACTGCGTAGGGAAGACTAGTTTCCCTCCTATCATCGTCAAGACTAGTCATCGTCCAATTCATCTATCATTCGAAGTGTTTTGGGATGGAAAAAAATGTAGCCACCCATCGAATGTATCTTCAAAATGCCAAACCATCACAAAAATTTCATTTTCCACCTCTCGATTACTCTCTCTTTTCTTCTCCCCCCACACCAAGCAATGGAGCTTGGAGCAAGTGCAGCTGCAACTACAATTCAAAGTGGCTGCACTTGTCTTCTTCTCCATTCTCCCCTTCAATTCCTCCTCCCCTTACACCCCTCCCAATCCGTATTACCTCCTCAACTGCGGTTCCTCGGCCCCCTCCACCAACCCATCATCCGATGACAACCGCGCCTTCCTCCCCGACACCCAGGTTCCCCCCCCCCCCGACCGGTAAGCACATCTCCGTCGGTGACACCACCGCCTCTTCCGCTCTCTACGCGGCGGCGAGGGTCTTCACCGACACTTCGTCCTACGAATTCGACATCAACCGCACGAAGACACACATGGTGCGCCTCCACTTCCAGCCCCTCACCACAGCCAAGTACGACCTCTCCGCCGCCGTTTTCAACGTCTCCGCCAATGAAGTCAATTTACTGAGCAACTTCAGCGCCACCAACTCCGCCACCCTAGTGAAGAAGGAGTACTGCATCTCGTAAGGCTCCACTTCTGCGACATGACGCCGTTGACGCTCTACGAGCTCTCCTTCAGTGTCTACATCAACGACGAGATAGCCTTTGATATCGAGCCGGGGTTGGAGGTGGGACAGCTCGCCTCCCCCTTCTATAAAGATTGCACTGCTGACTCTCGTCGCCTTTCGAGCACAGGCAAATGGTTGATCCACGTGAGGGGGCTCCACTACCTCCACTCTGGCTTGGCTCACCCCATCATACACCGCGATGTGAAATCTTCCAACATACTCCTTGACGATGACTTTAACGGAGAAGGTCTCCGATTTCGGGCTATCGAGGGTGGTGGGAGTCCCACGTGAGCACTGGCGTGAAGGGCAGCTTTGGATACTTTGATCCGGAGTACGTTAGGACGCAACAATTGATGACGAAATCTGATGTCTACTCTTTCGGGGTGGTCTTATTGGAGGCATTGTGCGCAAGGCCGGTGATGGGGATGGACTTGCCCAGTGAGGAGATCAACTTGGCGATTGGGCGATGAGTACTTGGCATAAGCAGGGGTTGCTCGGGCGGACTATCGATCCAAGACTGGTTGGGGAGATCAACCCAAACTCCCTGAGGGTGTTCGGGCAGGTTACGGAGAAATGTTTGGAGGAATATGGGGCGGATAGGCCTACAATGGCGGATGTTGTGTGGAACCTGGAATACGCGCTTCAATTACAAGAGACTGAAATGGCAAGAGAGCCTTATGAAGATAGTACTAGTCGCGTTACCGAGCTTCCTCTGCCTCCTGTCATTGGGAGATGTGGCCTTCGATTTCGAACGTTGTGATGATCAACTCGTCCGTGGCTCGTGATACGGAGTCAGAGAGCACGGCGTCTCAGGTGTTCTCGCAATTCATGACCAGGGAGGGTGGATGATTCTGCAATGCAGAGTTGTGTGTTGGTGTTTGCATTGTGATATTTGTGATGTTGATGGAACAACCAGTTCTCCAGAAAATGAGAATGGTTTTATAGTGATTGTTCCTTTTCTTTTGTCTATTGATTATCAATTCCGGCTGCGGATCTTCAAATTCTACTGATCGATCAAGTAGTTCATTACACGCTTGATTTACCATGATTTGGTGGGTGCAAGATGGAACATTTGCATTTTGTTTTGTTAATGTTTTGATATTGGAAGACTGGTGCTTCAAGGGCTAGTTTGTTAAGGAGATAAATATTTAGAATAAGTTAGCTTAATCATGAGAATAAAAATACCATTATTTTTATCTAGATTTATATTTAATAATGCATTTTGTTATCCTTTAATTTTTTTGTGTTCTTATCGTCAACTTTGCATTTGAATAACATGAACTAAAATATAGGATAACTTAAAAAAAATTAAAAAATACCAAATCTACTTGAAGAATATGTGGGAGATGATGTCGCTCTCTATCATTGAGTGAGGCCGGGGCATTGTAGGGGCTACGGTGGTTTCACTTGACAGAGGTCAATTTGGTCATCACCTTGTAGTGACATAGAATAGTGGGGTCTCTTGGAGTAACTGGGAGAAACCCCACCTATTGATCACCCACCAAGCCACTACCCTCTCATGCCTTTTTTTTGTTCTTGTGCCACGTTGAGTGGTATTTGCTCGCAACAACATAATGGAGGCAGTCGATCAATATAGATTGATCCGAAATCTTATTCAAATCTATTCTTTTTTTCTTATTTATTTTCTGTATCATCTCATCCTCAATTCGGACTTGTAACCCACTTTTAATAATAGAAGTGACGGTAGCAAGATCTACATTTTTTAAATAAAAAAAAAACTTGTACAACCCCATTGCAGTCCATAACTTTTTTTTAATTATACACCCTCTCATTAAAATACATATTATTATACGAAATAAAGTATATATATTAAAATACAGTGTAATTTTTTTCTCCTTGAATTTTTTTTTTTTTTACTCCATACCCTATGATATGACAAAACTTCATACACTATGATAAATGATAATGTTATATATATTACACTATGATGGTTTATGAGACTATTAAAGTACACGGGTACGCATTATGGTTTATGGATATAGTCTGCCTGCCCTTTGTACATGAGCTAGACGAAAAAACTGCAGCAAAAAAAGTTCTGCCAAGAAAAACAAAAACAAAAAGAATGCATGGCATATGCATCTGAAAGATTGTATAAATCCAATTGATTAGTGTATATTATTAGGGCTGCAACCATCATACTTTTCTTTGCTCCAACAAGAACACTTTGAGCCTTAGATATAGTACTTACCTATTGAACACCTTCATTTCATATTAAAGATTACAAGCCATTGTCAATTTCAGCTATATAAACTCATCATTCATCAGGAAACAAAAATTGCCTGCTCAGATTGAGAAACTCACTTTCAATCAAAAACAAATTCAGGGTTCCCATATATCAAAACTTCTCTGCCAGTCTAGCAGAAACAGCCCGGAGCTTGGAATAGACTTTACCGGCAGGCGATCCCAATATGAGGCTACACAGAGAATCCCGAGCGACCTTTATATTCAGAAAAGATCCCAAGATGTGTATCTTGGAATCCGCAATCACAATCCGAGTCCTCGTGGAGTTCTCGATTGCGAATTTTGTCTTCCCGCCTTTGCCCGATAGCCGTCCAATGGCTCTGGACAGGTGCTCGCCACGCAGGGTCTTGACGTCCTTGATTTCAAACGTCTCAATGTATAGGTCATCGAGACGTAGAAGGGCAATGGCATCCATGGGATCGAATCCAAGCATGAATGCGTGGACGAAGTCGGCGCATTTTTGAAGGTTGCCAACATCGGGAGTGTCTGGTCTGGTCTTCATTTCAACCTTCCGGGACTAAAGAAAATTCAATGTTAAGCACCGAACACGAGAAAAAATAGGTATGCTAAATAAGGAAGTTTCAAGAAAATGTACATCTCAAACAAAGCAAAACATATTAATCCCGTGAATAATCACACTGTTCAAAGCATTTTAAACTGAGTGGCAGCCCGATAGGCTGTCCCAGTGTCTCATGGTCAAGGACAGCACAAAACAGTCCAATAATAGCCAAAACAAGACGTATGAATCAAGAGACCAGCCAAAAGTACAGATTTAGAAGCCTTGACATTCATTCAACAATAACAATCCAGCCAGGCGTGTTAACAGGGTCTGGGGTGAACTGTAAAAAAAATGTCACTCCAATCGTGTAGGAAACTGAAGTATTGAACTTTTTGATACTTTTAGTTGGACAATTTGACAATGTTGTCATGTTTTTCAAATTTCAATGAAAAGTATTGAAAACAATTGCTAGTAAGGTAAGATTTACAAACAGATCATATACCATTGTAAGAAACCAAAAGCATATAATAAACTGCTACTAGAAATCTCCAATGATGACACTGTAGATGTTCACGAAATTTAAATTTCATCATATATTACTACAAATTATTATTATATATATTATGTATTCGTAAAGGCAGCATTTCCATCGAATGTAAGACATGTTTTCAAAATACAAATTATCATAAAGATGAATATGTGGACAACAAAGCATTGATCCAAGATATAAAACTTACAACCATCTTGGATTTTTCTGTAGGTGGCATATAAATGTCAATCATATGAATTCACCCTTCTAATCGCCAAACCAATGGGTAATAATAACTCCATGATAGAACTTAAATACAAGTTATTTACTTTCAAACTGCTGATTAATCTCAAGACATCACATGTATAAAAAGAATTCTGGGAAAATATTACAGTATATGATTTAACCTAGTGATCACTAAACGGTCCATTTGTGTGTCTCTAGACTCTCCACATGCTTGTTTGATTGTTATTTAATTAGTTATTTTAATCTCTTATGTGTTGTTTGTTTCTTGACAATGGGTTCATACAATGGAGCCTGAACAAATGCCAAGGATGACTGTGTGAGCATTTTAAGGGACGTACTGAAGAGTCAAGTTTCCCTATTCTGGGCATTGCATCAAAATGGGGCCTTAGTGCCAAGGCTTTAAAATATGACAATAACTTGGCTATAGTATATCTGGGACCCTTATTGGCCTTGAAGGCAAGGAGTTGCTTAATGGATAGCTGAAGGTTGTAGGATTAATCAGATTCAGATCCAACCATGGGATATTCAGCAGCGGTAAATTCTAATCTCCTCATGAATTCTAAGGCTGCACCTATAGTTCTACACATATGTTTACTTTGCAAACCACTTACATTCCAAGATAATGGATGTAAATGGAACATGAATGCTTATGATTTCTTCTTATCTATAGAAGTTTCACCTTAACTTGTTTGGGAATGGTAAATTTGACTCGAAGGGGCATCAAAATGCATTGAGAGAAATGAAGCAAAACAAGGAACTCTCAGTGCAGCAAAAAGGCAAAGTTCATCAGTAATAACCAAGCAGCAGCATGAACAAGAAAACAGACAAATCACTACAAGGCAGAATCAGACTCTAAACAGCTAAAACTTAATAATTAGCAAACACCAAAAAAATTAATAATTACCAAACACCTTGAACATTATCCCACAATTGCTATGCTACAATCATTACACCACAAAAAAAGACTGCAACCCCGATATAACAAATTTCAGAAGCAACTACACTCATTTCACAAATTTTGGAACCAGTAAAAAAAACCTCAATAATTCAACTAAGATATACTTCAATCCCCATTTGTTCAAGTTATCGAAAGCAGCAACTGAAAGCACCTCAATTTCCTTTTTTTTCCCTTTCTTTTGGAGCAAATCTAGAGACTGTTACCTCAATTTATATTACTTTAAAGTGAAATACAAATTCCGAACGGGGATTAGAGGAGCATAGACCAACATGAACCAATAAACAAAGAAGAGAAAACACCCAGTTGAAGAGATATCACCCAGGTTTAATGTGGCTAGGACGGCCCACCCTACTCCTCAATATGGATCCTACCACCCCCAAAGAAGATGCATTTGGCCCCCTGCAAAACATCAACCTCAATTTTTCATACCGACGCAGTCATCTTCCACATATTTTCAAGGTATGCTTTTGGACCCTTGGAGACTGCCTGGTGAGTCAGCCAAAGAGCCCACACACCCATCAAGACGCTCTACAAAAGTACATCAGTGTTCTTGTGTGATTGTTCTCAATTTATTATTTTAATTGGGGGTGCAAATGTCATATTCCAACTCTGGGCATTGCATTTAATTGCATGCTTTAGGCCAAGGGTTTTTTATGAGTATGATATCAGATGTGTTCAACAGAAGGGTTATCTCATAAGATGGTTGGAGATAAATCGAGATCAACTCATCCACATCCACATATCAATTATTGAAATCCCAGGGATATTAAAGTCTGGCACCAGATTAACCTGCAAAGATTAAGAATGGGCATGCTTTTGCTTTCTTCTTGACTTACACTTCAAGTCGCAATGGAGTCAAAATGCACCAAGAAAGGAGGAAGACAGGTATAACTCAAGAACTCATCAATTAAAAGTAAGAAACAGCAATTATGATCCAAAAGGCAAAATGCGAAAACCGAATACAGCCCAAACTTATTCACAACCAAAGCAATCTAAAAAAGCAAAAGTAAATATCAGCAAATATCCAGAATATTCACATGATTACAGAAAAAAAGGAAGTTATACACATTGATAATGGACCCATCAGTACACTTGAAACTACTGCATTTAATCAATTAGCTCAACCAAACACATTGAAAACAATCTATACTAAAAAAAAATCAACAAAAAAAAGTCATTTGGATACTTAGAATTGTGATGAAAGACATACATGGACCATTTTTACATCAATAAATCATGAAAATGTTAAATTTTCTTATGTTATTCTATATTCAAACAATTAAATTAATCATTAACCTGAAAATTTTCCCATAATTGATACTAATCATTCCACCGCAGAAAACAAACCCCAATCCCAAGTTCCCATAAAAAACCAACTCCAAAATTCTAATCTCACGACTCGTCATGAAATTCTGAAGCTGCGCCATCCCCATGTTTTCAAGTTATCAAAAACATCACAGTTACACAATCCACAATAAAACGGCATATAAATATCAACCCGACATGTATACAAACACTGCAAAGGTAAACTATAAACGTCCAAATAAACAAGGCATGCCAAAAAAAAGACAAAACCCTAGATTACTGTGATTCTTTGGAGGGAATCGATCGTTCACCTTGAGATTCATACGGATATCGACCTTCATCTGATCATAGACCGGGGTGTATATCTCCATCCAAGACTTCTTTAATGGCGTGAACCGGTGAGCCGGGACGTTCACCTTGCGGAACTGGACCCCGCCTTCGGACATCTCGTGAGCTTTCAACGGCTCGAACCTCGGCTTTGGCGGGGCGGTCTTGTCCTCCTCCATTGAAGTGGCCCCAGTTGATGCCATGATCGACTTGAAACCCTAGATTTTGCAGGCGAGTGGAAGGAGCGAAGATCAAAAGAAACCCTAAATATGGGAGTCAAGTAGAACAAAAACAAGCTAGAAAACCCTAAAACCCCGACGGTCACGATTGCACGTCACTTTTAAATGGGTTTTTTTAGGGGCTGGTTTGAGAAAGAAAAAAATCCAACCAAATCAGAACTATGTTAAAATATTGGTTTTCAATTAAAAAAATAATAATTTAAATGCATCCAGTACCTCACAAAATGCATGAAATTCAATCAAATCCTCTCCTAAAGTCGAAATATTCATATTACATTTTGTTGTTGGGCAAAGTTATTCCACTATCCTAGTTACTATTTCCCACTATTCAAAATTATGAAAATGCTATTATTTATTTCATTTTTTCGTCTCCCTTTCCAACTACCTAGTTGGACAGCGTCCAGTCGAAGTGTTCTTTACTGGGACGACAGAGGTCCATCGAACTGTCTGAATAAGTGTCGACAGAGGCCTAGTCGAAGTGTGTTTCACTAGAACGACAGAGATTCGTCGATCTGTCTGAACAAGTGTCGACATGGATGTGTCAAACCCTTCAAAACAACAACTTTCTTCTAAGAATCAATCAATTATACAATCATTTAAGTTCTTATGAAAAACAAAAATGTCATTTAAGTTATTTAAATTTTTTGAAAATCATTCACATATATATTTATTTAAGTATAAGAAACAAAAATATCAAACAAAGAGTTATTTGAACCAAATAAACAGTAAACATTTAATATAGAAAAAAAAACATTATTTTCTTTTCTAAACAAGTGGAGTTTGTTTAGAAAAGACTACACTTGTTTAGAAAAGAAAATAATGTTTTTTGTCTATATGAAATGTTTACTGTTTATTTGATCCAAATAACTATTTTTTTTTATATTTTTGTTTCACAGACACATACACACATGAATGATTTACAAAAAGACTTAAATAACTTAAATGACATTTCTATTTTTCATAAGGACTTAAATGATTGTATAATTGATTGATTCTTAGAAGAAAGTTGTTGTTTTGAAGGATTCGACACATCCATGTCGATACTTGCTCAGACAGATCGACGGATCTCTGTCGTCCTAGTGAAACACACTTCGACTGGGCTTCTGTCGACATTTATTCGGACAGTTCGACGGACCTCTATCGTCCTAGTGAAGAACACTTCGACTGGACGCTGTCGAACTAGGTAGTGGGAAAGGTAGACGAAAAAATGAAATAAATAATGGCATTTTCGTAATTTTGGGTAGTGAAAAATAGTAACTCGGGTAGTGGGAATAGCTTTGCCCTTTGTTGTTTAGGATGGTCAAGTAAAATAAGTATCTGAATTAGTTTTCTATCAACATATAATAAATATTTGAAGAATATTTTGTGGATGTTTATCGAGTCATAACTCTTTGAAATTTTATAAATATTGTTTGTGATCCCTATGAATTAAGTCTGTCAATCGGACGGATACGGATCAGATATGCTAATATTAATATCCTAACTTTTAGATTCGGATACGGATTCGAATCCCTTTAGATACGGATTCGAATCCTTTTGGATACGGATCGGATACAGATATTTTTCAGATAATTGACATATTTGAATATTAACATTGTTTTGGATAATCAAGTAATAATTTAGAGAGATATCAAAATTAAAATTGATATTTTAAAGTTTATTATCTTTTTCAGATATCATACATTAAAAATTTAATAGTATTTATAATATATTATCATTATGATTAATCATACATGATAACAATATGGACAATATCTAAGACAAATATCTATATTTTTATAGTATATGTCGGATACGGATATTTTTCGAATCGGATAGACTGATATCCATATCCGCACTCCAGATCTTCGAATATCGGATAATTCTGATTTTTTGGATACGAATTCGGATCGGATTTGGATTTTTTTCCGATAATTAACATGCTTATTATGAAAAATCAAATTGCTCTCCATGTCACAAATAGAGAGATGGTTCTATTTGCACCCCTTGAATATTTAAATATGTCTTATTAAATAGATTATGATATATAAAATCCATTTAAATCTAAATACCTTTTATTAATCTTTCTCTAATTTGTATGCCCTCCCATATCAAAAAATTAAATATTACTTTTGCTTTGCACTGGAAAGAAGAATAAGTCTTACAGTGAAGTCTAGTATGACATCTTCTTCACCAGATTAACAAAAACAAAAACAAAGACGGACAAGCGGTCGATCGATTGAGAGAGTCAAGGTGGGTTTTTTTTTGTTCTTTAATTTCATGTGAAGAATTACAAATTATTTTTCTAAATTTTTAGATAGATAATTGATATCCGATTTTATTTATGAATAATCGAATTACAAACTTTGAAATGAGTGAGAGTAGACAAAATAAATTTAAAATAAAAACAAAGTCAGTTTGTACTAATCAAATGATGAATCGGTTATTGTTTGATTCAAATGATTAATAAGAGAGTTTGCACTGATGAAATAATTACAAAGAATTACAAATGATGAATAAGAGTTTTTTTTTGTTTGAATTTCAGAGAGTTCTTCTTGAGTTAGTGTCTATGGCACCATTTGGCAAGACGTCCGGGGACACTGCGTCGGCAGAAGCGTAGGTGCGTTAAGGAATCTATGTTTTGAGGCGTTGGAGAAGCGAGCAACAAATACACCCTAACCGCACAAACTCGGGGCAAACGCAGAAGCTGCGAATTCCGTTTGTTTGAGCGTCTGCGTCCGCAGACGTTCGCCACCACCAAACGGGTGGAAAGCGGATCCAAACGATGAAAGAGATCGACCAAAGGGAGAGCAGCGATGTGAGGGGTTAAAGAATTTTTAGGTTTTTTTTTTCGGTCTGTGACAATAAAATGGAGCGTGTAAATGAATCCAGTTAGGGGTTTATATATCTGGAGCTTTTAAATCAATGATTCAAAATATGAGGGGTGTACCAACAAAATGAGCGTACTCCAAGAGGAGATGGTGAAGCACTTCACATGTGTTTTCAGTCGGAGAAGGGGATGGAGACCCTTGTGGTATGATGAAGATCTGGGGCGCATTCCGGATCATTTATTCAATAAATTGGAGAGTGAGTTCAATGAAGAGGAGGTCAAGGCAGCCATCTTCGGGGGCTGAGATCGACAAAGCCCCAGGTCCAAACGGTTTTGGACTCAGATTTTACCAAGAATTCTGGGACACTCTTAAGATGGATATTATGGAGATGTTTGGGGAGTTCTTCTGTTGTTCGCGGGGGATAGAAAAGATGAATGCAACCTTTCTGGCACTAATTTCGAAGAAAGACGGGGCGATAGAGATTGCAGATTACAAACCAATTGCTCTTGTGAATGGGTGTTACAAAATGATTTCAAGAGTTTTGGCCAACCATTTGAAAGAAGTGATTAGTTTTCTTGTTGATGAGTCTCAATCTGCATTTATTCCCGGAAGGGTGCTACAGGACGGCTTCATGGCAGCGCAAGAATGTATATCAGTAGCGCAAAGGGAGCGGAGGGAAGGTGTAGTGATCAAGCTCGACTTCACCAAGGCCTTCGACAATGTCAACTGGGAGTTTTTGCTTCACCTACTCCGATGCCACAGATTTGAGCCGAATTGGGTGCGAATGATTTCGGCATGCATTTCTACGGCAAAAGCTTCGGTGTTAATTAATGGCCTTCCTTTCTTGCGGCTTCTTCTCAATAAATAATGGTTTGCGTCAGGGTGATCTACTCTCTCCATTATTATTTGTTATTGTTGCTAACGTGTTTAGCAAAATGATGAAATTGGCATCTTCTGCGGGATGGGTCTCCGGAATCCCTTGCGTGACCGGGGGGACTACGCATATCACACGTGCAATATGCCGCTGATACGGTGGTCCTGAGCGAGGCAACAGAACTATCTATTTGAGGGGTCAAGTTTGTATGCCGTATCTTTGAACTTCTCTCGGGCCTAAAAATCAATTTCAACAAAAGCGCAATGTTGGGGATTAATGTTGATCACGGAGCTCTTCTCCTTTTCGCGGGTATCTTTGGGTGCGAGGTTCAACAATTCTCTACTAGGTTACTGTGGTTACCACTTCACACAGGGCGCATACAGAAGGTGAAATGGTTACCACTTCTAAACCGTTTTGAGAAACGGTTGGAGGGCTGGTTGAACAAGTTTCTTAGTTTCGGGGGTCGCATCACCTTATTGCAAGCGGTATTGTCGAACCTCTGCATATATTACATCTCGTTATTCAAGATGCCAAGGGGCATTCTCCAACGAATCGAGGTTATCCATCGTCGCTTCTTGTGGAAGGGGGCTAAAGAGGTTAGTAATAGAGTGCATCTAGTGAAGTGGGAAGTAGTGTGCAACAGTAAGCAGTCTGGAGGGGCAGGAATTCTAAATCTCAAGGACATGAACGAGACATTGTTGCTGAAATGGCTTTGGCGAGGGTTGGCTAATCCTAATCTCCTATGGTGTCGAGTGGTTCAGGCAAGATATGGGTGCAGTGACTCGTACACAAAAAGATTCCTGAGGCGTAACAGCAGTACTTCGAGTATATAGAAAGCCATTCTCGATGGACTGGGCCCATTTACAGAAGCTCTAAGGTGGAGACAAGGCTCGAGGTCATTGATCAATTTCTGACATGATAACTAGATAGGAGAGAATGCTCTCAAGGTGAGTTTCCCTTATATAGAGACGGAGCAGTGCAGAACTTATGGGCTATCCGGGGTGAAACAGGCTTCTGGGAGGTGCGGGTTTGTCGCAACCTAAACGATGATGAAATTGAGACATATATGTCATTGCTGGAGCTTCTCCAAGAGTGTGCGGTAGACCCAATGAGGATGGACGTTCCCATGTGGAATCCCAAGCCGGTTGAGGGGTTTTCAATGCGGAGCGGCTACCAATGGTTGCGAAGGGCCATCCCATCCACGGTGGTAATTGTTCGAAAATACAAAGAAGTACGGAGAACTCACATCCCTCTGAAAATCAAAGCTTTCATTGGCTTACTTTCCTTGGGAAGGTTCTCACTCGAGACCGAATTGCTTGTTGGGCTCCCGAGATGGACAGAAGGTGTGTTATGTGCAGTGTAGAGGACGAGTCTATAGCTCATTTGTTCATTACTTGTCCGATCACTCATAGGGTGTGGGACTGGCTTTAGGCAGCGACAGGGTTGCTATGTAATTTCAGGACTACAGAGGAAATGTAGGAGGCTGGTTGGGCACTCCGTAGACCTGGGGACAAAAGTGTGCGGGCTAAGCTATCTCAAAGCTACATTCCGGCCACAATTTGGTCGCTTTGGATCTCTCGGAATGGTGTGATTTTTCGAGGTGAAACACCGTATGCGGAGAACGTGTGGGAATTGACCATCAGATTCATTCGAGATTGGGGAAGGTTTTGCACAGGGGTGGTGACTATCTATTTGTAGGGGAGGGAGTTAGTAATTCAGGAGTGATCCGGTAGAGTCTTGTGGTGCTTCGGTTGGATTCTCTCCGACCGCCCCTTGCATTTTTTTCGGCTTTAAATATTTTGTATTCCCATTTGGGCACTTATCCCTATTTAAATAGAAGATGAATGCCTACCGCTTTTTCAAAAAAAATATATTTGAGAGACACAAATAGAGACCATGATTTTTTGCTTTAGGTCGGACCGGTTGTAAATGCATCTTCAATCCTATACTCAAACTTTTACTCAAATTTAAATTTGAGTAAAAGTCACCTAAAACACTCTTCAACTATTTACTCATACTCATACCAAATCATGTTTTTACTCAAATCTTTACCCAAATCAAGTTGGACTCAAATCTTTACCCAATTTTCAATATCTCTTTTTTCCTTTTATCCCCACATTTTCTTTTGATGTGACTTTTTCTTCTTTCAAGTCCAGTTTTAGTTGAATTTTATTAAATGTCTTCTCACCTCCTGAAATTTTCATTCTCTCTTGAAACCACCCCCCCAAAAAAAGGGTTTTCTTTCTTAAATCTTCATTTTTTTAACTTCTTATTTTTATTATAGTAATATTTTTTTAAAAAATTGGATGATTATAATTTTTAAATTTAAATATCTTGAAGGAAAGAAAAATTGAGTAGCAAATTTTTTGGAAAAAAGACTTTGAAAATCTTTATAGGAAATAATTAGAAGAAAATGTGAATTTTTAAAAAAATTTGAGTAAAACACAGAATGATGGTTGGAGACGTCATATCAAATCAAGTTTTTACTCAAATTTTAAATAAAATTTAGATATAGGTTTGAGTAAGGGCGGCGGATGGCCTAAGGGTACATACGTAAAAACGTATATACCCCTTTGTCTCTCTGTCCAATATTAAATTTTAGGGTGCTGCTACACTCAGTTTATAATACCGACCATTTCTCAGACCCCATGTCAGATTTCCCACGTGGATTTTTTTTAAAAAAATGCCATGTCAATTCTCAAAAAATTGTCCATGAAAATTTTCCCCCAAGTTTCCACCCATTTTTCGATTGGTACCCTGTTTTTTAACTTTTCTTTGCCATCGTCCTTTTTTATTTTCATTTACTATTTCTGTTCCTCTCTCTCTCGCTCTCATTAGCAACAACCACCATAGACCAACCACAGCAGCTCCATGAGAAGGCAGTAAATATTCCTCGTTTGCAGTCATGGGACAAAAGGTTGGTATGTGCATAGTTTTCATAAAATTCCTCTTTTTTCGTCTTCATCTTCTTTTTTATATGCTTTTTCGTCATTTGTGACAACCTTTTCGTCGAAGATAGTTGTAAAGTTGATGATAATAAATTCTTCTATTTACCACTACGTATCGATGGACTACTTTTTCTTTTCGTTTTGGAATCGTATATACAGATCTTTATAACGTATATACTTACTCAAATATCACAAGTAAATCGCAGATGATTATCATGGATCAAATGGAGACGAATGATTTAGATCAAATTGGAGAGAGCATTGACGTTGAACCCCAAACTGAAGTAAATCGCGATAAAGAAGCTGAGGACATTAGACATTACAAAGCGAATGAAGAGTTGATTATTGGGATGGAGTTAATTAGTATTGAGGAAGCATTTTCTCGGTACAAGGCATTCACTTTTCATTGTAGTTTTGGTGTCATGAGGAGCGGAAGAAGATTCACTCCCAATGGTGATTTGAAGGCACACGCCATGAAATAGTTGGCTATTAATGTTTTACGTTTTGAACTTGACAATTTGTATTCAACATGAAGAAGTATTTAACTAGTTTTTAATGGCACATGTAATGTTTAATTGAGCATGTACCTCGATAGATTCTTGTTTTAAAGTAGTTCATTTATTCTCAAAGGTTAAACTTATGAAGACACATACTCTGTTATTGATGGTACATGCATTACTTAAAGTTGTATATACTATTCAAGTTGGACGGTACAAAAATTTGAAGGATTCTCTTTGCAGCCTCGTATATGATTGTTTTAAAGCTGATGAATTTGAAGTTGGGTGGTAGAATATGATTGAGGGACATCATATGGAGGATAATGCATAGTTAAACTCATTGTTCGAGGATCGTCATCGGTGGGTGCCAGTATTTGTAAATGACACGTTTTGGGTTAGCATGTCCACCACCCGGCACAGTGAGTATGAATGCTTACTTTGATGATTATCTAATTTTAAAAATTACACTGAAACAGTTCATAATATGATAAATCAAAGCATGAATGAATAAACATCAGCTGTCACCACTTACCAAAGCATATATGTTATTTACACCACCTATCAACGTATATGACTTATCTAACGAAGCATATACCTCACCATCCAATCATATAACCAAAAATCACATCACACAATAATGTAACACAATAATTACATCACACAATAACATAACATTTAACACAAATAAAATGATATCATTGTATATGACAGCCAAAACATGACTGAATAAACATTAGCCAAAATAACCCTACTTGTTCTAATTTTATAAAATTCATCACCCAAAAATACAGTTACAATCATAGTATGCTTATAGGCCATATCGTCTTTTGTGTTAAAATGAAAACGGATCAGGGACATCAAGAACAAGGGGGGCACCCCTCTGCTTCATTTAGCTTCGTCTTCTGCAATAACTTGACAGCTCTCTCTACCCACGCATCATGCTCCTTGTTGTGGAGGGAGTCATACGGGAGGAACTATTTGTTCATCATGTTGATCATGAGTATGAACCAATGTGGTGACTTGAACATCGGAACAAAAGATAGTAACACATTGTTGAGTGTGACATCATCCGCCTTCCATTTGTAGGTATAAAAAAAGCATCGACATCCATCCATCCCCGCTCAATGTATTGTTGTAATAAGTAAAATAGTGAGATACGCTCAGTTACAAATATGATAATCCAACATAATTGAAATGATATATTACATTTAAAGCTGTCGAGATGTGCAAAACTCTCATATTCACTGCAGCTTTAACCACAACTCTCGAGAAGCATCAATCACCTACGACATGGAATGCATACGCCTCGTAAGAAAAAGCGTATACCATATAATAAGTCGCATATACCTCTTAAGCGGGAGCACATAACTCTGAAGCAAGAAAAAACATAACTATGAAGCAAGAAAAACATGGAACATATAAAAAATCAAAAAATATCATCTACCTTTTCTCCCACAAGGCATTTGATCTCCTTCACGATGAATCTCTCCCCATTGGGGTTCTAAAAAGAACAAATCGTCCCCAACAAAAATTTCTCCATTTTGAACGAAGGGATATCGTCTCCAACAAACATTTCCCATTCTGCACGAAGGGATGTGTTTTATTTACAAAGAATATAATAGATGATGTATAACATAAGCACAAAGCAAATGTTTATGAACGACGAATATAGCAAGTCGCCATGTCCAACAAAAATATACAATAAGATTTAAAAAATTGAAACACCATAACATAGAAGGGAAAAAATTGATTTAAGATTAAAAAAACTATTTTAAGAATAAAAGAATTGAAACAAGATTTTAAAAAAATTAATTTATGAAACTATTTGCTAAAAAAAACTAAATAATATTAAAAAGAAAAGAGAAGGTGAGGTGATGAAGACGATGAAGACGCAGAGGGACCCCACTTGAAAGACGATGAAGATGTAGAAGATGCCGACGGTAAACCAAATGGAAGAGATAAGAGATGGTGAGGTGGAGAGAGAGAGTTTGTTTTGTAGAATATAAAATGTTTGGTCAAAGAGAGAGGGTGTGTTTGTTTTGTGGAAGATGAAATGAAAGAGAAAAAAATTACATTGGAACTCAGATGGATCTTTCCTCGATATCCACCCCACACAAGCATGTATTCAAACAAATCCGTGTTACGAGGTACACAGGCTCATGTGTTTTTGTCAGAAGGTCTTTTCGACCATTTAATGTGGTGTCAGATCAAATTTTTCAGATGAATTCAAAATTCAAAAACTCAGAATATTTTATTAAAAATATTATAAATGGAATTTAAATTAAAAAATGATAGTCATGTAAAATAATATAAAAGCCACATCATTTGGGTACGACACGTCGGATCCAACGTCTGTCTGATTTTTTTTTTAACTGAGAAACTGACTGAGTGGATCATTTTCCTAAATTTTAACTCATCAGTCGTGACCCAACCCATTTGTCTCTCTGTCAATATTAAATTTTTCGACCTTTAAGGGGTACATACGTAAAAACGATTCTTCGGTGGGAAATACAAATCTTATATCGATCGGACGGTGTGTAGACTCCCAACCCAATCGAACGGTCATCGGGAAATAAACATTCAGCTTCTCACGTGCCATTTTGGCGCGAAAGGAACCTCCCACACCTCATTTTGCCGCCAAAAAAAACCCCCTTTCGTCCACTCGCACAGTTTCAACTCCCGAAAGAGACGAGGGTTTCGATCGATCGATCTCACAGAGAGAGAGAGAGAGAGAGAGAGAGATGGACGCGTTTGGTGGGTTCTTCGTCGATGAAAAGGCCGTCCGAGTGGAGAACATCTTTTCGGAGTTCCTCAAGAGGTCTGTGTTTCCGATTTAGGTTTTTTTTTTTTTTTAGAAATCGATTTCTTCGAGAGAGAGAGAGAGATTTTGATTTGCTTTTCAAACTTTTTCAATTTCTTCTTTTCGACCCTCAGCTTCAAAACCGAGCCGGATCTCCCGCCGTTCTACGAATCGGAGGTGGAGGCCATGCGAGCGAAGGAATCAACGACCATGTTCATCGATTTCTCGCACGTTATGCGGTTCAACGACGTCCTTCAGAAGGCCATATCTGAAGAGTTCTTGAGGTGCTTCCTCATTTTTGCTATTTCCACCATTGTATGATTCACTGTATTTTGGTTTTGTTAAAAACGGGGATTTTTTTTAAAGGTTTGAGCCGTATTTGAAGAACGCTTGCAAGAGATACGTGGCCGAGCAGAGGTCAGCTTTTGATACCGACGAGAATTCAAATAGGGACATAAATGTCGCCTTTTATAACATTCCCCTCTTGAAAAGGTAGGGTTTTTATTGATGATTCAGTTATACTTGTATCCAGGTTTTTTTTACTGTGATAAGTTTCAACTGGGTTTACCTTTGTTTGTGTGTTTTTTTATTATTTTTTTGTAGATTGAGAGATTTGACTACTTCGGAGATTGGGAAGCTCGTGTCAGTGACTGGAGTAGTGACCCGGACTAGTGAGGTCCGGCCAGAACTTCTACAAGGGACCTTTAAGTGTTTGGAATGCGGAGCTGTCATAAAGAACGTTGAGCAGCAATTTAAATACACTGAAGTGGGTTTCTCTTAAATGCCTTGTAAACACATTATAGAATTTGTTTTGCCTAATGGTTGTTTTTTATATATTTGCAGCCAATAATTTGCTTGAATGCCACATGTAGCAAAGCCAACTGGGCATTGATTAGGCAGGATAGTAAGTTTGCGGACTGGCAGAGGGTCCGGATGCAAGAAACCTCAAAAGAGATACCAGCAGGCTCTATTCCCCGCTCCCTTGATGTTATTCTCCGACATGAGATTGTTGAGCAAGCCAGGGCCGGAGATACGTAAGTTCATCATCTACTTATAGGTTCTCTGGCTGTGTACGAGAGTTAATTTGCTGTGTAGTTGAGCTCATTTGGATTTTGTGTCAGTGTTATTTTTACTGGAACCGTGGTGGTTGTGCCGGATGTAATGGCATTGGCCTCTCCTGGAGAGAGAGCAGAGACTCGCCGTGAATCACATCAAAGACAAAATAACACTGGTGGCCAAGAAGGTGTTAGGGGTCTCCGGGCATTGGGAGTGAGGGACCTTTCTTACCGTATTGCATTTATTGCAAATTCAGTGCAGGTTGATAATGCTTTTGATATTATTAACTGGATTTGGGGCTAAAAAAACTTTCTTCTTTATAAGAGTTCTGCCTTTTGGCTTGTTTAGGTGTCTGATGGTAGGAGGGATGACGATATTAGAAATAGGAGGAAGGACATCGATGATGATGATGTCCAGCAACAATTTACGGTAATTATCCACTTATTATTTCATAATTATGGACACGCATTGGTTGGGGTACTGCTCTTCAAAATTTTGAATTGTTCTTTCTATAAACCTCTAATGGATATTAATAACATCCTCAAGAATTTCTCTACCTGAAGGAACAAATCTTGCTATCCAGTGTGCTTTCAGTAATTTTTTCAAAAAAAAAACTCAAGAATTAAAAGACAAGACATTTCCTCTGCTCTGAGTGAAATTTATATTATGAAATCTGGTCCATTAATTGATGTTCAAAGTATTTTTGTTACATAGCATAGCAATGTGATAGGTATAGATCAGTTTGTATGGACAATATGACACTACCAACATCATAGAAATTTTATACTCTCTCCATTGTGGTGCATTTTTATCCTTCGGGTGGTTCTATGTGGTGCATTAGTAAATTCTTGATTCATTGACTCTTTTTCTTTAAGTGACTTTCGATGGCTTCTTTCACATCTCACCTGCTCTTAGATGAAATTCATCATGCCAAAAATTCAAAATCTTATCTGTTTTCTGTGACAGGAAGAAGAGAGAGCTGAAGTTGAGGCGATGAGAAACACGCCTGATTTCTTCAACAAGATAGTTGACAGCATTGCTCCAACTGTCTTCGGGCATCAAGAAATCAAGAGAGCCATCCTCCTTATGTTGTTGGGGGGTGTTCATAAGATAACTCACGAGGGAATTAACTTGAGAGGGGACATCAATGTGTGTATTGTAGGAGATCCCAGTTGTGCCAAGTCTCAATTTCTCAAGTATGCACTTGTCTATTTCATTGTTTGACACCTTCTACATCACATATACATTATCTGAAGCTCGACTTGTTTGGGTTGTTCATGTTCTTTTCTCTATATCCCAAGTTTTTTGTTTGGATTGGGGTGTAGGGGGGTAGATTGGTGTTTCAGAGTTTCTCTTTACTTTCATTTGTTGAGGGTTGACCAGACTTTCTTTCTTGACAGGTATACATCAAGATTAGTTCCACGGTCTGTGTATACCTCAGGTAAGTCTACTTCTGCTGCAGGACTGACTGCAACCGTGGCCAAAGAGCCTGAAACCGGGGAGTTTTGTATTGAGGTAATGAGGTTTCCAGTTCATAATGTCGTGCAGATACACATTCTCCCAAATGATGGCTAATGAAAAACATATACATATATTTTAAAGATGCGTTCGCATAAGCATAAAATCTTGTGTTTTTCCATGGTTAGGAGTGATTTATACTTTTAAGAACAGATCAGACAATAGCTGTCATTAAAAGAATGTCTTCTGGATTGAAGAACTAGGATTTATTTAATTAGCTCACATGAAAATGAGCAATACTAGGAATTTCGCAAGTTTATCAAGTAAATGTTACATTTTGATCTCAGTAGTTTATATGATATGTGTATGCTAATTCAACCGAGTTACAGGCTGGTGCATTAATGCTTGCTGACAATGGCATATGTTGCATTGATGAATTTGACAAGATGGACATTAGAGACCAGGTAACTCTTATTTGTTCTCTGTCTATCAATTCATTTTGGGCAAATCAACAACTTCTGGGACCCTAACATGTGCATAATTCCAATCAAAGGTTGCAATCCATGAAGCCATGGAACAGCAGACAATAAGCATAACCAAAGCTGGTATACAGGCTACATTAAATGCTAGAACATCAATTCTAGCAGCTGCCAACCCTACAGGTGGTCGTTACGACAAGTCAAAGCCACTTAAGGTGATTTCATTCTGTCATGTTCCATTTCAAGATTCTGATTCTCATAGCTCACATATTGTTCCAATAATTAATAAGTGATATTTCAGTTGGCTGAAAATTTTGACAAATGATCTTATTGTCTACCTTGCAGTATAATGTCGCGCTCCCTCCTCCTATTCTTTCAAGATTTGATTTGGTTTACGTGATGATTGATGAGCCTGATGACCAGACAGACTACCACATAGCCCATCACATTGTGAGAGTCCATCAAAAACGTGAAGAAGCTTTGGCCCCAGCATTTACTACTGCACAACTCAAGCGCTATATTGCATACGCAAAGACTTTTAGACCCAAGGTTTGTTATGGTCTTACTCCATTATTTTATATAAATAGCTTTCTCATCCACCAAGCAATCAAAGACTGTTTTCATGCAGCTAAACTCCGAAGCAAGGAAAGTGTTGGTGGATTCCTACGTAACACTTCGAAGAGGAGATACAGCTCCTGGAAGTAGAGTAGCATACCGCATGACAGTTAGACAACTGGAGGCATTGATCAGGTTGTCTGAAGCCATTGCTCGAAGTCATTTGGAGAGAGAGGTACATTGGTTCTTTTTTCTCAAACAAATCTTCACATTCATGGAAGCCTAATTGAGCTTCTCTTCCAATCCAGCAAAATTTTCCAACCACCAAATATAAATGATTGTATGGCATGACCTGAAAATGATGATTAGAGAAATCGAATGACTAGATGATGTTAAAAACTTCTTTCTGAATTTCTCAGAAACTTGCATCAAACTCTCAAAGAATAAAATAACTGTATTCATATGATTTTATTACATTCTATTGTTGTTGATATTGTTTTAGCTAACCACATTGTTTATTCCCATGCATACAACTGTACACTGAAAGTAATATATAAATTTGCAATTGTGAAAGTTAAATTCCATGGAATGCATGTGTACTTGATGATTATTGATTACGGGACAGGAAGGCCTAGGGAAATGTGGATGGATGCTTCTAAATGATATGAGAATTAGCAAGCTTAGCACACGAATAACAACCAACAGTTATATTCATAATGGTAATGGATTAAATCGAAAGGGTTTTGAATGTGAACAGATTCCCACTACAACCAATGGCTCATAAATAAATAAAATTGTATGACTTGAAAGCAAGTCCATGCATATTTCCCCTGGGATAAATGTTTTTTAAACCTGTATATGTAAAAATTATATTATCAAACATTTCAAATACTTTTCTAGACCATAAAAGAATTCCCAATCCGAAAAATGTATGTCTTCTCATTTGTTAAGATCCACCAAATAATTCTCCTATAATTGAAGCAGTTCTTATTGCTAAGTTATGAAGTGCTACGCTAAGAAATTCAACTATGTTAATTTTCATTTCAATTTATGGATTCTTTTAGGTGTGAAATGCATCAAATTGTAGGATGTCAATTGAAAACTGTAGGATCCTAACAATGAACAGAAGCACAATAATTTCTATGCAGGTACACCTAACCAATCATTATTGCCTATATTGTGGTTTTGAAACATTAATTTCAATTGTTAGTGGGATTTGATGAAGAGAAGATACAAGCCATTAGGGGTTTCAAAAAACATATGAATGATCCTCATGATTCCATTCATCTTGTTCAATATCACTCTATTCCCACTACAACAAATGGCCATTGACGAGATGCAATCATCCTTTACATGTGCTTTGAGCCAGCAGTACACGAGAAAGTTATCTTTGTTGTTAATATAGCTTGTTTACCATTTCAAACAGATTAATCACAATGCATGCCCTTAATATTTGAATGTAATCTATTTTCTGAGGAAGCACTCATTCAGGAGTACATAAACTCAAGTGGGTTATGAATCATTTTTCAAGTTAATTTTTGAAGAGTGTTCGGTGATGTCGATAATAATCTTTGAGCTTGGATTTTTTTTATGAATATGATGGTATTACAAACTGTTATCTGTTAACAGCTCGTTTAATAGATTTTGTGATGCTGATAGGTGCGTCCAGCTCATGTCCGCGTGGCGGTAAGGCTTCTAAAAACTTCTATAATCAGGCAAGATAAGTTCCCAAATTTTTTTTTTTTTAATGTTTTGGTCTTTCGAGTGTCAGTGAAGACTAAGATATAACTGAACCTTGTAATCATTGTGCAGCGTTGAGTCAAGTGAGATTGACCTGTCTGATTTTCAAGAAGAGGAAGATGGAGGTGATGGGAACAGAACTGCTGATCAAGATGATGCTCAACCATCTCATAATGAACCAGGGTATGCTTCAGGAAATGCAGGTGAAGGACTTCCAAAAACTGGGGAAGGGGCTGAGGGTGGTCAGCAGAAGAAAAAGTTGGTGATAACAGAGGAGCATTTCCAGAGGGTTACTCGAGCTTTGGTTATGCGTCTTCGGCAACATGAGGAGGCTGTCATGCAGGATGGTATTTTGCATTCACTTTTCATGCAGTTATAAATCACTGTTGCCTAACAAGCAGGTTATTAAGAATCAATGTGCACAAGGCACTGCAACTTAATAGATCTTTATTCCTTTTTAAATATGATAAAGATTAATAACATAGGATTCTGCAGCATATAGCATGATCGGGCAATATTTATTCTTGCATTATTTTTTGAAATAAAGTTGGGATGTCCCTGATTTTTTTTTGAAGTCATCCAAATAAAAAATATATAGAGGGAATATGTTAACCTTTAGACACGTTGATCCAGTTCCCTCAGCCACCTCAGAAGCCCCCAACATTACCAACAAAACAGAGCATTTTTCTTTTTTAAATCACTATTTCTATGTTGACATTTTCCCCCTGCAGAGTGTTATTACATGATAGCTTTCACTTTACGACTTTGTCTGTTTTTTCCTTTGTTTCTCAAATCTTGTATATTAAATTTGCAGGGAGTGGTTTGGCTGGTACGATGCAAGGGGATTTGATCATTTGGTACATAGAGCAGCAGAATGCCCAAGGAGCATACAGTTCACCTGATGAGGTTTTACAAGAAGTCAAATGCATTAGAGCTATTATAGAGGTAAAACCAACTAATCAGGGCAACAAGGCAATCGTGCAACTATTGAATTTTTATGGTCCAGGTGAATTGAAATCATAAAATTAGAACTAAATAATGCTAAATGGTCATGTTTGCAGAGGTTGATAAAAAGGGAAGGACATCTGATTGTTATAGATGATGGAAAGGGTTCCGCAGAAACAGCTGCAGAAAGTGGGGAGGGAACGAGGCAACAACCACCATCATCCAGTGAGAGAAGAATATTGGCTGTGGCACCAAATTATGTTGTGGACTGACTTTACAGAGATCTCCATTTGAGTTATTCAACAAAAAAAAAATCACTATTTATCCAATTCATTTCCAAATCTGACAAAGCTATGCAGTTCCCAAAATGGCATGTATGGAGATGGTCTGCTTTTTTACACGATGAGTGTGTGGATGTCCTCTTTCGGTTGATCTGGTTTTGTTGCTCGCTGTACTGCCAAGTAAGTTAACAGTGTAGTTTACTCTCACATGAATTGATGTTTCTCAGATTGTAGGAAGACTGGCTTCCTTGTATAATAAATTTGTACCCATTAATATCATTGCTACCAGAAAAGCTTCTTGAAATTCACAGCATCAAAGCATGAAATATGTTTTGTATTAATTTTTCTCCTGGGCATTAAGGCTAATACATATAGATCAAGTGACTTATTTAGCAGGCCTTTTTACCTATCTCCTAATTTCTTAAAGGAGACATCAAAAGCTGGTGCTGTTGTGCAATTATGATATTTGAACAGGCAAACCAAGAAGAGATCGACATTGATTTTATCAAGAGAAACAAAATATAGGCTCACAAAAATCAAGTCAGACACTATTAGATAGAATCTTTAATACCTGGCATGACAAAGATCTTAACTCTTATTTTTGTAGCATATAAAACTTCTGTTCTTTAGTGAACTGCGTCATTCAATTTTTGAATTCGAAAACTATTGTTGACCGGTCAAGAGGCAGGAAATTTGGTTGTACCATAATAAGGGACATGAGTTTTTACATAATCTGAAGCTCTGTGATCCACATAATTAAGATAAGCATGACTAATGTGTCAACAGTGAGGTTTGGCACAACTAATTCTCTTGAATTCAAATAAGAGATTGGTGTGTGGCGTTATGTTTGTCGCATTCTCTTTCACCCACTCCAACAATATCTAGATATTTTTTTATGTATCTTTCCTTGAGAATTGGTTCCTCTGATTATCTTCTGTGAGTCAGCCAACTTAAACTTCCTTTTAATTATAGTGGCTTGAGACTGATCACTAGAAGGAATCAAAGATTCAATTATTGGCTTCTTCTGAATCATAGGTCAATTTTGATGTGCTCAGATGATATAAAAGATTCCATGGTGGGGTCTGGTTTTAGGTGGCACAAGTACATCCATGTGATGTTACCCTTTGTTTTCCTCTCTTTATCAAGTTGGAGCCCCCCTTTAGCACATTATTAACTAAGCTATCAAGACATTGTTTGATTAAAGGATTTACACCACTTTATTCAAACAGCTTCTTCTCCAGCTTTTGCTGTTTGATTGACCGTTCGATCAAATATTGGGGGACAGGTGTTGCCATCCAAGTGATGGTAGCTCTTGTTTAATACCTGAACAGATATGAAGGTTTTGCTGTTCTTTGCACCACCACAGCCAAGTTTAATGGCTCATGTTTGTGTGAATGATTTAAGTATCGAAACATCAGCAAAGTTGTCCGACTGTTTCTGTAAAAAAATTCCTTCCATAAAAGGTTCCTTGGAAATCATTATCTGATTAACTATATTATGACAACAAACTAAACTTTTTGATGCTTGGATTATGTGTATGAAATCAGAATAGCCTGTCTATGGAAAAAAAAATCATAAATTGCTCTGCATGCAAAATGTATGAGTAAATCTTTGTATAATGACTTTAAATATGCATAGATTGGGTGTTGTGATACATTAAACCAATTTTTGAAGTATGCTATTTTTTTAAGTAAAGAAGTACATCTAAAGTATGTGAGGACTACAAAACTGATCAGACTGTTTATAACATTATTAATGTAAATTATAACCATCCAATTGTTGGCTTGTTATCTTAAGTAATCTTGGGATTTTGATTTTGTAATTCTTTATTTGACAAGTATTAAAAACGGTTTACACTTGTGTGCTAATAAAAGTTTTAGGTCAACCCCAAATCTTAGAAAGTGTATTGGATTAAAACTTTTTATTTTTTATTTTATATTGTCTAAGGAGTTTGTTTGCGTGAAGTAGTTGAAATGATTTTTTTTATTTTGGAAAACGAAGTAATTGAAATGATGATGGCAATTAAGAGGAACTTTAAAATGAAGGCTGTGTGTAAGGGAAAGCTTGATTCATTGGTTGATGTTGCTTTCACTTCCCCCACACATTTAATCAAATGAATTGACCTTCTATCATCTTTTTTGCATACATAAAAGATGGAAAAAAAATTGACTTGAAACCTTTCTTTAAATTTGAAATACTTAGAATGTTCATATAATACAGAAAATGGTGGATGGAAATGGATGGTTTGAGAGGGGAAAAAATGTTTTAGTTAAACATAAATTGTACTAGTCATTAATGCTGGAATCTATATATTTGTTGCGTTCTAGATCGTTCTGATATCACTTGTTGAAAATATTTACAAAAGTTGCACTTATATTAATGGTAGAAATAGTCTTGAGTGCATCATCATGCCCCATTTTATTATTCTTAAAAATATATATTTTATGTAATGAACATGGAAGAAACGTATATAATCATTTACATTAAAAAAAAGGGAACGTATTCTAATACAATGAGGTCACTTCATATGACTGAAGAAATACTTTCAAAGCTCTAGTCTAGCCAATCCAATTGATTGAGATGCAATACTGAATAATAATTCTTCTCAAAGACGCAATGTAATTAATTAATTGTCCTCAATATAATTCTTGGACTTTGAACAAGGAATAATAGGTGGTACTCTATTAAAAAAATATCCTTATCTAAGGATAATAACATTGAATAAGAGGATAAGTCCACTTGAAATCCGTGGTATCTATCACATTCATCCCTGTTTTTTTTTGCTTTTCATTTATGTGGACTCTCCTCAATGTACGTCTAAGGTTATGCCAATTTCAAACTAATAAGTATATCCACATCTATTACTAATCCAAAATCAAGCATAAAATTCAGATCATATAATCATATTTGGTTCATTCGTTTTGAAATTTATTTACTCTTAAAATGTAGACAAACCATATGGTTGTTTTCATTTGTGAATTCTTATAAAGGTTCTGATTTTATTTAAATTGATATACTTACATCTAGACATTTTTTTAGTACAATAAATTTATCTATCTAAAGTTCATTATTCCAAAGATATATTGATAAAAATTTTGTGGCTTTTTTGGTGTCACCCTTGGATAATCTAATCAACAATGATCGGATGAACTTGATTGAGTTAGAATTTGTTTTTCCTGTGTATTATAAATTTGTTTTTGATAAGGAATGATGGATGAAATGTGATATATTAAAAAAATCAATGATCAATAAAAAATTTATTTAGCTTAAAAAATATTGTATATATATAAATTTATACTTTATATAGTTCCCACAAACTGACTTTTCATGTTGTTTATTATTGAAATTCATTTAATGAAATATGCATGTATCAAAAAAATAAAAATATTGTGTTTCACAAACAGTCTCTCAAGGGCTATTATGTCATTTTAAATTGGTTCAAGTGGACTTTTGATCCATAAGATGTTTAGGTGTACTCATAGTGCTAATTGTCAGTTTATGTTGTTTGGGACATGGTGTAGGGGATGGCAACGGAGCGGGTTGGGACGAGTTTGGTTAATCTTAATCACAAACCCGCTAATAAAATTGTCCCAAATCCGTTCTAAACCCGTGACGGGTTTTATTATTCTATCCCAAATCCGTGACGAATTTTATCATACCATCCCAAACTCATCCCATCGCATCTTATTTAGAAGGGTACGAATTTAAAAATCACAATTTTTTAAATATTTTAAATATTTTTATTCTTTGTTATATTAAAAATTAAATAATTATTTTTATTCATTATGTTATATAATATTAATTAATGCATGCTTAAATATTTTATAAATAATAATAATATATGATATACTGTTTAATTTATCTATCATATCATTTGAAATGATATAAATGATTTAAACAGGGTATAACATGACGGGGCGGGTTTTGCATTTGAATCTCAAACATATCCCATTTCTTCATTGGATTTGATCGGGTCGGGTTTGGGTTTCACATTTAGAAGACCAAACTCATCCCAATAGGGTCGGGTTGGGGCGGGTTTCCCGTTTATCCCCGTCCCACTGCCATCTCTAACAGGGTGTGGTCCAAATTTTAAAGGAAAATGATACGCACAACTCCATTTGCAGCTCTCTAATTGTTTTAATTTTTATTTTAAATTATATATTTGTCTAATGAAATATACTATTAGGAAAAGTGAAATTATACCTACATAAATCTACATTTTTTTTAAAGGAAAATCTACAGTCCTTTCATAAACTAAACAAGTAGAATTACAAAATGCCTAAATCTACATATTTTCAGTTTTATAAAAAAAACATTTTTCAATGGATCATACACTATACAGGACAGTAGTGAAATATATACTACATTAAGTCAGTATATATTTCATTTCACTGGTGGAGCGTATAGTATCACTGTCAGGACTGAAGATGAGACTCACTGTATCACTGTACCATCACTCAATTTTTAAATATAAATCAGTGCATGTTTGAGTGCTGGGGAAACCATAGTTGCATGTTGACACAATGACACCAACCCACCCTAGCTGTCTTCATCTCTCCCTTCAAAAAATCAAACTCCAAATTAACCAAACACCCCATGTGAACAGATACACCACAAAACACCACATTTTGTACTCTTGTTCAATAAAATAAAATAAACACAAAACACTTTGGCATTTTATAACAGTGAATTATATTCTCACCTGAAGCATGATTTGTAGAACTGCAAAAAAATGATATAATCAAACAATCAACCCCCGATTCAGACAATCTTGTGTTCCTTTCTCAACATACAATAATTTTTGTTTTCCCAAAAACATTACACATAAACAATAAGAAATCAATATCGGACATTTGGACCCCCAAAACTGCTAAACAAAAAAAAAACATGAAAACATGAAATGCAAATACATACACATCCCCACTTCACCCACAATTATCAAACAAAGTAAACAAAAAAGAATAACAAATCATGTAAAAACAGTAGTGGTTTTAACAGACCCATCTGACAGACTTCAATAACCACATCAACAACCACCACCACCACCACCACCTTTCATGGCTTAGGCGCCGCCGCCTCTGCTTCTCCCTCTGCCTTCACAGGCTCCACAGCTTCCGCGACGGTTTCAGAGACTTCAGCGACGGTTTCTTCCACCTTTTCTTCTTCTTTGGCGACTTCTTTTCCTTTCTCTTCTTCTTCGATGACGATCTCCTTCTCCTTGGTCTCTGTAGTCGTCGTGGTGGTCTCTGTTGGGGTCTCCTCTGTCACTACGAAGGTTGAGACCTTCTCGAGAACGAAGAAGACTGGACCGGACACGTAGGCCGGTCCGAACTTCGAACAGGCCTCCGATACTTGTTTTGATCCTGGAAACTCTGTATAACAAAAAAATCATGGCGGGTCTGATTTTTTTTTATTTGATGAATGATTCAAAACAGAGAAAAACTAAGTTGGTTTTTTTGTTTATGAGCCCTGTAAACCTCTTTTAGCCCCGTCTACTCGGTATGGTCATGTTTATTGCTGTTTAAATTTTTTAACAAATTTTCATTGAAATATATATTCTTTATAAAATACATACTCTATGCATGTGTTTTACACTGTAAAATTAATTGTGTACCGATCTTGACGAGCTCTTCGATGAACTTTTGAACCTCGACAGAGTGCTTCTTCACACCTGTGGTCGTACGTTCCTTCACCACTGTCTGTCACAACAAACAAAACAAAAAATATAGTTTTTATTTAATTTGTTGATTTCATTAATGGAAAACATACCCATAAAAGGTAGATTTATAGAATACTGAGACCTTGATATCGGTTGATGAGGCTTCATAGATTTCCACCACCTTTGGTTGGAGCTCGGTTTTCTTCTCTTCGAACTCCTTGTTTATGTCCTCCTGAGAAACAAATAATTAACAATCAATTAAATAAAACCATATATTATATAAAAATTTACATGAATTTGATACACCCAGTCTGAAAAATAGTCTTAAAAATCATATCCGAGTTATATATGACTCATATTATATATGTATAGAGTGAAAAGATTGAAAACACAAAAAAACAAGGACCAATAAATGAATAAACAAATAAAACCAAACTTACTTTAGCACCATCGAAGGACTTGCAAGCCTCAGCGGCTGCAGCTTTGTTGCCGTTCTTCTCGAAGACCTTCTTGATCTTTGGAAGAACCTTTGATTTCCAGTAACCCATCTTTAGAACCTTCTCTGTATAACATCAGTGGAAACCAAGTAAATAAGAGCCCAAAATCAATGATTTAAAGACATGGGTTTTGCTTAAAATACTTGTGTATGATTCAAAACAACAAGAACAAACAACACAAGGGATTCAAAGATATGGTTTTTTTTGTTCATGTTGTGTTCAAAGCCAAAAAAAATAGTGATGAAAGTGAAGACACAAGACAGACATACATGGATTTGATGGAGAAAAAGAAGAAAGAAGAAGAAGAGAGAGAGTCTCTGTCTCTCTGAGCAATCAAAGCCAAACCTTCCACCCAAAACCAAGCTCTACCAATGACCCTTTTTAATCCAATCTACAAAAGAATAAGATAAAATAAAACACAATCATGAGGGCAAGCATTCCCTTTTCCCAAATTACCCCTGAATGACACTAAAATGGCATGCCAATTATATAAAAAATTCAGGTTCTAATTCCATATCCAAAACACAATAAATTCCTAACGTTCAAGTTTGCTCTAAAAATTACATATTTATAATATATTGTTAACACGAGGAACAGGTTGAACGTGACGGAAATGTCCCAATTCGCGGAACTGCTAACCAGGTTGGAACAGGTGGAGTTGCGACCAGGGACGGTAGATACTCTCAGCTGGCAGACTCCGATAGTAGGGGTGTTTACAGTGAAACTCGCGTATAAGTGGTGGCGGGAGCAATCCGTAGGCAGTGGCACGAGCTTCCCGAAGTTCATTCAGGTCTGGAAACCCAAGATTCCGTTGAAGATCAAGGTCTTCATGTGGTTGCTCTTCCAAGGACGTCTGATCACGAAGGTTTATCGTGCAAAATGGGCGGTGACCACCGACACTACATGCGTGCTATGTGGGGCAGCCCCAGAAATAGTTGATCACCTGTTTTGTGAATGCATATTTGTCCATAGGTTCTGGAGACTTGTGGCACAAAAGACCGGGTTGGTTTGCTTGTTTCGGACCACGGATGAATTATGGAGGGCTGGCAAGGAACTCAAAAGAGGTGCGACGAATGGTAGTGAGGTGAGAAGTGAGGCGAGAACAACGCAATCCATAGTCCCTGCGGCCGCGTGGACAATTTGGAGGACCCGTAACGAGGTGCTCTTTCGCAGATGACGACCGTACCAGAAGAACATGTGGGAAGCATTCCAGGCGGCGGTGCGAGACTAGGAGAGATACATCGGGTCGGGGGGCGTGAGGCCTGCCAAGAGTGGGCTCCGGTTGGGCGAAACGTAGCCCACGGGTCTAGGGGTGCCCCGGGTTAGATGTCTATTCTAACCAGGGCGAAATACTCCAAGTTCGTCTGTTGTTTTTTTTGTATTTCTCTTACACTCCCTATTCTCCCCCCCCCCCCCCTTCCATCCCGTTCAGAGTTTGTAATCCGATATTATATTGTAATATACTTCGGGTAGCAAATATCTACCTTTCCTTCAAAAAAATAATATATTGTTAAAGTTTTTTTTTATATTGTATTATATGATCACTTGCGTTCTATTTCTAGGAGTAGAAGTACTAAAAAAAAAATATTTTAAATTCTTAATTTTTTGAATCGTTATTTCTACTATCCCTGACCATTTCGACACACTAATAAATGTCCATGTTTTGATTTATAAATTGTTTTATGTTTGAAAACTCACGATCCAACTTGAAGAATCTACTAATATAGATTGGATTGATTGATAACCTAGTCGGTGGACTCACTCGCTCCAGGTGGATTGAATGTAAATGTCAATCTTCTTTAGAATCCTCTATTCAGTTCATAATTCAACAAATTTTTTTATATGATCTTCCTGTATCTTTAACTATACCAAAAAACTACTTTTTATTAGAAAATTGTGGTGATTAAGACATTTTATTTTGTTAGATTTTATTTAAAGTTTGATATGATTGTGATTTATTTAGTTCGTATTAAACTTTATTGAAATGGATAAGAAAAGAAATTTTATTAGATATGTTCATAGTCCATCACATTTTTATATTAATTATATTTTAATTTGAAAATACTTTTTTGTATTAAAGTTTATTTCTGATAAGATATGTACATATTTTAATTTGGCTATATCAAATTGGTGCATATTTCATTTATTATACCTTTTTTATTATGTTATTATTTTTAATTTTTATCAGTGACCATGGGTGTGTCTGGTTGAACGATTGTAAAACTGATTCTACAGAAAAATCATCATTTAATTTTTTAAAATCGCATTATTTACTTGAAATTCCTCTGTAAAATCTGCAATAATAAAATTGTTTGATTGCACGATTATAAAAACAGTTTCTGCAATCATAAAAATTGTACAATCGCGCTATCAAAAATATCATATATCATAAATTAGCAAGCAATTGAGTTTTCAAGTTTGAAATACTGTAATTATTTCAAAAGCATCAGTATTCATTCTAATAATAATAATAAAAAGTGGAATTCAAACAGACTTGTGAATCGGAGAGTTAAAAAGGGTAGTATGGGAAATGCAGGAGCAGCTGAGCTGGCGATGACGTCATCCGCGCTGAAGGGGCAGCGGGAGACGGTGGGGAGGACGGAAGAGACGGACGGGAGTGGGACCCAGGGACGGGGGGGATGTCCACCTGGACAGGACGCGTCACGTGGCTTCGCTGTGTTGCGGATCCTGACAACGCATCCGTCTCGTTTTGACGGAATTGCCCCTCCTCCCTCATTTGCGGATTCGCTTTTGGATTCCTTTTTAATTTCTTTCCGAGTCTGTCCTTTTCGGCGACCGGTCTGTAGACGGAGCGTGCTTGTCGACTTATTAGAGATATTTTGGTTTTGGTTTTGGTTTTGAATCCTTATTACCAAATAGCTTTGTTATTTATTTATTTATTCCAATTCTTGTACACCTGGTTAAATAATAGGATCACAGCCAATATAATGGATTTTTGCGTATACACTTTTGTTAAATTTTAATTTTATCAAAATGTTATTGAAAAATTCACAATGCAAAAATATATCTAAAACACTTTAGAACAACAATAATCCTATACCACATACCGTGAAGAACCCTGGATTAACTATGGCTAAAAAGTCTAACTCCACATGTACATTGACCTAAATGCCGTTACTAATTCCTGGTAAATTCTTTTTTCTTTACATATATCCCCTCTTAAAGCCCATATTTTCATAATTACCCCTCTTATTTTCACCATTACATAAATACCCCTGAAATTTTAATAAGTCTTACAAATTTACACCTTCATCAATTATCGTTAGGAACGCAGACTGAACCATGGTTAGATTTTTAAACCCACCCTATGAAATAACCAATTTACTCCTCACTTAAACCACCCATCATGTGATATGTAAGATAGAGAAATGGTTGAAAAAATGAAAAAGGAGAGAAAGTTGGAGGGAGAAGGAATTGGGATTCAACCATCCAAACAGAGAGCGAGAGGATATTTTAGACTATTTACACGTGATTAACGATGACTAACAGATATATTCTAACCAATCCTCATAGACATTAATATCAGGGGCAAATTTGCATGATTTGTTAAAATTTCAAGGGTATTTTTATAATGGTGAAAATAAAAGGGGTAATTTCACAAATATGGGTTTTAAGAGAGGTATATATACAAAAAAATAAAATTCACTTCGACCTAAGGGTATATGGGTCATTTGAACGCCTCTAATGGAATTAAAACGGAGAATATTAATCATACCAGGCGGAATTTGACCACAAGAATCAAGGGTACGATTGCACTCACTTAAAGTTTTTTAGTGTTAATTTTACATTTGAAAAATCCATATAACCCCCTGTAAACTGACTCAAATTTATATAACCCTCTGAAAACACCTAGTAAATCCAAATAACCCCTTGAATAAAATTTACATTTACAGATGATGAATATTATGTTTGGTTAACCCTGTTAGATAACACAGTATACTAAAAAAACCTACAATGTGTTAAAAATGTGAAAAATCTTCTATAAATAACGATTTTACCCTTCCGGATAAAGTTTTATAATATATCCAGAGAGGATAAAATCATCATTTTCATATGATTTTTCATATTTTTAATGTAATCAGTGGCGGAGCCACATGAGGACTAGGGGGGGCATCCCCCCCCCCCCCCCCACCTTATTTTTTTTTAGAATTTTTTTTGTTATAGAAGGCACCAGTAGTCTAGTGGTAGAATAGTAACAATCCATCTATCCATTTAAAAAATAAATTTTTGAATCTTTTTTTTTATATACGTCTCAATTGTTTCTAATATCAATTTTCATCTCTGAAAAGATTCTTCTTAATGATGCTAATATGTATATCATAATTTAAGAGATTATGGTTTTATAGATTGTAAGAAAAAATGTATAAAAAATTAACAATATATTTTTATATTAATTTATATGATCATTACAATTTAAAAGTATGTATTGTTTACTAGAATTATGTTTTGACATGTTTTTTGTGAATCATTGCTGTGAATTTGACATATTGCTTTAAAATATGATAAATATCTTTTAAAATTATTAAGTGATATTTTATGTGAATGCGTTTATTTCATTTTATACATATTTATTTTTTAACCTGACAGAATCAGAATATTCATGAAATATTATGTTACCTTAACCAATCTAAAATGTAATAATCCAAATAATCCCCTCTAAACCATGAAAAATACATATAATCCCCTAATAATTACATTTTTACCCCTCTTTCCTTCTTCTTCCTTGAATCCCTTCTCAAACCGTTGATTTCTTTCGCTGTCAACTTCATCATCTTGTCCATCGACGTCACGGACCTCCCATTATTGGAGCCGTCGAGGAGGACGATCGGTTGATGGAGGAGGTCTCCGTTGGTGAAGGGGTGGACAGGCTTAGAATGGGAGGCATGTTTGGAGATCTCGGAGGGAGTTGTTGGAGATGGTGACAGCGCCGATGGAGAGGACGGAGAGGAGCAGGGACGTTGGCGCGACGGATCCGGAGGTGGTCACAGATCCCCCTCCAACGGATCCAGGAGAGGATTTCGGCAATGGATTCAGTCGGGTCATTTTCTTCTTCTTCTTCTTCTTCTTCTTCTTCTTCTTCTTCACTTTCATCGCAGATGATGTCAAGGAGGGTGCGGCTGGGGATCTTAGCAGCGGAGGAGGAGATGGAGAGGAGATCAGAGAGGTTGGTGAGGAAAGAAGCAGATTTGGTGGTGGTGTTGGTGTTCTTTATTTATTTTTCACTCTTGAAGATGATGATATGTAGAATTGAAGTGATGAGAAAAGGAGGAAACAGAGCTCTCCTGGAGGGAGAGGTTAGAGGAGGAGAGGGTGGTGAGGCGGAAGAGGTCGAGCTCATCGTGGCCGTGGGGATGGAGTGGGTTAAGATGTGAAGGGGTGGGATTGGTTTGTCCAAATACACAAAAATAATGGGGGCGGTTATTACAACCCCATTTTATATGATCCCCACCCCGTTAATTTATCCACCCACTACAAATGATAAGATACCCTATCCCACCCCAATATATAAAAGATGATTTAGAAGTTTCAATCCCACCCCCACTAAGTTTCTCATCTTCCTCGTCAGTCTCCCTTTCCCTTCCGTTTTTCTTTTCATTTTTCCCTCTCCCCTCCATCTCCAAAACTCCCTCCATCCTCCGGCGTCTGTTCCGATCCACCGATCTCACCGTTCAAAGGCCTCAGCGGAACCATCTCCTTCTTCCACCGATCCCAGTTCTACCCCCTATCGCGGCTCCCGATTTCAACGTCTCCTTTCACCACATTCAACAAAGAAGGTTAGATCCCCTCCTTTTCTTTTCTTCGTTCATGTTATATCCACTGTATATGTGATATTTGTATTACATTATGTCTATATGAAATTTTATATTAGAAACCCTAGATTGGTTTATTTCAAACATAACCCTAATCCCATTTTTAGGGTTGTTGGAGAACTTTTGTCTTGTAAAAAAATTGTTGGAGAAATGGTTGGAAATGGTTTTTTTGAAAGAGATTATTTTTATTGGTTGATGGAATGAGTAGCATTGGTTGTTTAAAGAAAAAATTTGGGTTATTAATGGATTATTTATTGTATTGTTTTTTTTTCTATTGATTAGTTAATTGTAAAATGTTACTAAAATCATTATGGTTTGGACTTCTAAATTTGTTTTGGTGGTTGCATTGTATCGGATGGGATTTTCTCTCCAAATCGAGCATATATTGAGCATATATGTCTTCACATCAATGCATAGATCGATTAAATTTCTTCACATGCACTTGGATGTGCACAACTTTTATACCAGACTTTCTTTGACGGTTCAGTCATGTGATAAAAAATGGGAAAAAAAGCACATAAGCCAGTCCTTTCTTTAATGGACCCTGAAATCACAACACCATTGAACAAGTCAACAACACACTTCACAAATACTTTTCAATTCTTAATTTATTAAGCCAAAACTCCCCACATGATCATAGTTTCAAGTTATTGTCACATTCACATGGATTCAAGGGTATAACTCTTTATCAAATAAACTTGAGTGAAAAAAAATGATGAAGTTCACCTGTTGTTGCTTGCCAACTTTTTTTGTGAAATGACCCTCCAACCAATGTCTTTCCAAAAGTAACCCTCCGTCCAGTCAATCTCTTCTTTAAATAGAGTTAAAGTCATGTTTTCAAGCTCTGTAGTGGTATATTTATGTGTATTTTTTGTATACTAATAGCACTCTGTATAATTTTGATTACATTGTTAAAGATTGCATTGTCAACCCCTAGCATATAAAGTAGTCAGCAGTCAACAGTAGAAGGTCCCATGATGAAATTGACACTATACACATCTAAATTTTCTCAGTGATGACTTTGATTTTTTTAAAATATATTTTAGCTAAACTTGTTGCATTGACGTAAATAATCTTCCACTGTGGCATTGGCATTTTTAGTTTTGATAAACTTGTTTGAGATTAAATATGCAAATGTCAAAAAGACTGGAAACCATTTGGATTGAGGTATTGATCTAATGCCATTCTTGCATCCATATATCTAGGAACAAATACATATGCTTTAGGAACCAGCTGGATGACAGAGGAGGTTTGCATTGTTGGTCTTTTTTTTTAATATATTGGCTAAAAGAAAAATTTTCTTCTAGATTCTGTGATGGAATATTCTTATTTTGTTTATTACCCATGACCTTTAGGAAGCATCCGTGCTGTGGAGTTTTGGATGTAAATTGTATTGTATAGTACATTGTTTTGTGCTTGAAGGAAATTGGGTTTTAAAAATTGTATATTTTCCTGGTTTTACATCTGACATAGTCTACTAGGATATGCATGATATGTAAAATAAGTTGTTCTTGATGGTTACAGTCTAGAATATAAACCTTGATGCCTGATGGTTGGTTCAATGTATTGATCGGCTGATTTATTATTTTTTTATAATCCAATTCCTTCCACTGGTACTGTGATAAATGGCTATATATGGGTTATGGTGTTCATTATTACATGGGATTAATGTTCTTGTGAATTTTGTGATTGAATGATTACATGTTCCCTCTATCCTCCTTCAACATGATTTCCTTATTTTTTCGCATATATATGGACACTAACTTAACATTTTCAATATAAAGGATGGCTTCGAAGAAACGCATGCGACCTACGGCTTCCAATCGGAAGACTAAATCGATGGATATGCCTTCAAGTTCTGAAAACATTGTTGATGACCCACCAGAAGAGGAAGTGGTGGTAGAAGAGGCAAAAGAAGATTCAGAGATCGACGAAAGCAGTTTGAAAGGTCCTTTTCAAGGTGGACCAGTAAATAATGATATCCTTGTCGATTATCGACACCATGTGGCATATAATATTTGGAACGGAAAGGTATATACTATACAAAGATTATTGTATATTTATTTAAATAAAATTATATTTTAACATTGAATTGGGTTTATTTTTTCACAGGAGCGTTCTGTGTTAAGGTGTCGTCAACCTGTTAGCCTGCTAGATAGCTGGAGATTAGATGATGAAGCTATCATCTTTGTTGATAGAGTGAGGGAGAGTGGACTGCTACCCTTGGTGCAATGTAGCTTCAAAACAATCAATTGCTCTCTAATATCTGCAATGGTTGAAAGGTGGCACCCAGAAACGAATACATTCCATTTTCCGGTTGGAGAGATGGGCATCACACTAGATGATGTGAATCAGATTATAGGCATTCCTATCATGGGTCGTGCAGTGTCAATCCCACCAATTGAATCTTTTGATGCAGCCGTCGAATTAGTAAGCGATACATTGCCTCTGATTCAACAAGGAGTCATCATCAAGGAACTAAATTCATCCAATGGAAGATCAGTTAGATTGTCTTGGTTGAGAGAACATCTTGCTTTGAAGACGCGTACCATGCCCTTACCTAGTATCGAATGTGCTGTCCGAGGGTATCTTCTTTATTTGTTGGGTTGCACTATTTTTTCTGATAAGACCGGCTCATATGTCTCAGTTGAGTATCTTCATATTCTACGGGATCTCAACAAAGTAAAAGATCATGCTTGGGGGGCTGCCACATTAGTGCACCTGTATCGTCAACTTGGGATTGCATCAAGAGCCATGTGCAAACAAATCTCTGGATACTTAACTCTCCTTCAGGTACTGTAAATTATATCGTGCATTACATTTCATAAAAATTTACATAACAGCGCGTTATAAGCCATAACTAATTGGTTGTCATCTATACAGGCATGGGTGTATGAGTATATTCCTTTATTTAGGCCTGTACAAAACGATCGTGTCATCCAAAGATACCCACGAGCTGCATTATGGAAGATGTGCAGGAATTCTCTTGGATTGCAAAAGAGCAATGTCATTACCATCAGGGAATTGATCGACTCATTGACTCCAGAGCAGGTAAAAATGGATCTAGTATCTTGCAAGAGTCAAGCGCGGCTCATACATTCTATAGATTTAGTGTTCTAATGTGTCTTTGGTTGTGGCTGTATTGCTCAGGTTGACTTTGATCCGTATTTGAATATACGGCAAGCATTTCCCTTACAAGAATACGCATTTTTTAATGGTTGCTTGGTCGCTAATAGAGTGTATGAGCCGTATATGCCCGACCGAATGCTTCGACAATTTGGTCACCTCCAAACAATTCCAAAGGAACCTATCCGGCCAGAAGGAAAGAGTAGACGACCACGCGCCGCTAGTTGCTACCGAGTCACTTATGGTGGTAGTGCGACGTATATGGAGCAATGGGACAATCACTTGTTGGGTCCAAGATCAAAAGGGCCCCGAACACAAAGTCCATGGGACACAGTTCCAGAATATATGGGGTGGTTTGATAGAGTAAGTCACAGATTCGTTCAAAACCCAGACCATAGGAGATATGGATTGGCAACCAGTAGTTCTATGGTTGATAAATCTTCAGATGAGGACTGGGTAAGTGTTCACTGATTTTTCAAGTCTCATTTTAACCTAATGTGTATTAACACGTCAACATTCTACTTGATGTAGCGATCTGCAATAGTAGAATACTTGCATCCCCTGGTCCAAGGAAGATACACTGCGGGTGTTTTACAAAAGCATATGCAAAATGTGATCGACTACATTCAAGATGGTTGTCCTCTGCCAGTGTCGATCCCTCCAACTACAATGAGAACTACGGAACGTCGCAGTAAAAGACTAAATGTTCGGCATTCGCAACACTAGTATCACCCATGTCATGGAAAATGAATGCATTACACCAATGTGTGGGGATGTATGTTTTTTTGGGATAGTTGTATGATTTTTTTGGCCTTTTTGTTGGTGATAAATGTCAAAAGGCGGATATATCTTTGCTTTATGTCAAAGGGGTTTAATGAGTTTTGAATGGCCTCAGAAAGGTTTAATTTGTTTAACTTGGTCATGAGCATGTGTTTTGAATGGTCCATGCAATGTGTTTTGAAGTGTTTAATAACAGGATGTTTGAATGTTTTGATTGGTGGTAGAATTAATGAAAGCACAGTGAAATCATGTTGTTGTCCTGGGAGGTTCGACAATGAACATGTCGACTGTTTTTTCTTATTTCGACAGTGATGTTATCGACTAATATTGCATTTGTTACATCATATGTACTGGGATCGACAGTAGCTGATAGGTTAAATTCGACATCATGAATGTCGACGTGTAATAGATTTCATCGACATTATACTTGTCGAACATGGGACAGTAGCGGACAGGTTACATTCGACATCATGGATGTCGATGTCCAATACTTTGGATCGATATTATACCTGTCAAGCATGGGACAGTAGCTGAGAGGTTAAATTCGACATCATGGAAGTCGATGTCAAATAATTTTGATCGACATTATAAATGTCGAACATGGGACAGTGGCGGATATGTTAAATTCGACATCATGGAAGTCGATCCCAAATACTTTTGATCGACATTATAAATGTCAAACATGGGACAGTAGCGGATATGTTAAATTCGACATCATGAATGTCGACATTTAATAGATTCTATCGACATTATACGTGTCGAACATGGGACAGTAGCGGACAGGTTAAATTCGACACCATGGATGTCGACGTACAATAGTTTTCATCGACATTATCTTTGTCGAATATGGGTCAGCAACTGGCCCTGTTCGATTCGACACTGATACTGTCGACAAATAAAGGTACCATCGACACTTGTAATGTCGAACGAAGGGACAGTAACTCACTGCTTTCCATCGACATTTATATTGTCGATGCAGTTAGCATTGATCGACACTGAACATGTCGACACGAGCAGGTTGCCATGTCAGAATTTTGTATCTTCCTTTTCAAAATGCTACTTGTAAGAAATTCTAAAACATGTCAATCCACACCTCATGCATAAAGGGTGTTCATCTTCAACTAACAATCAATCATATCTAATCAATACATAAAGTTAATAGTTTATAAGACCAACAACCAACCTTGTCTACTTTATACAATATAGAGCAAATGTTAAGAATATACAAAGCCACTAACTGCTAGTAGGAGATTTAGCTTGTCTACATGGGATATACAAGATGTCCTAACTTCTAGTAAGAGATTTATCTTACATATACAAGAGATACAAAATATTCCCTATACAAGATGTACCAAATAGACCCCCTATGATATCTGCAAGACTAACAAAAAAGTAAAGTCTTAGTGTATGTTGTGTATATATATATACACATACACTATGAGGATTCAAGAATGTCCACAATCGCAACGTCGGTGCCAGCAGAAGTCTTGAATTTTTTCATTTTGTCCACATATGGTGTTACCCAAGCTGATGCGGCGTTAGATCGGAAGCGCTCCCATGTCTTGGATGCAGGAGGTATCGGGGAATCCGAAGTCAATTCAACTCTAATAAAGTGGCATCCACTGACGTATCCAATGCAAAGGATTCTTTGTGACGATGCAGGAGGTGGAGGATCTTGAAGTGGGAAGAATGTGAGGCATTGAAGCTTCGATATGTGCACCACTACTATCTTGTAACATGAAGCAATAACGCATCCCATATCCGGCATCGACATCCAATGGCTGACATCTGCAAATGATGCTTGACATTGCAAACCCCTTTTCAACTCCTCCATACGATCAAGGCCATAGAAGACTATTTCATATAAATCAGGGTGTTCAACGATTTCCGTTAGCAGATCATTCCTGACGTCTCTCCAACCATCATTGGCCATGCCCAAAAATCCGGCAATCACGCGATATCCACAATGACCATCACCGGGAACATCACTTAAGCCTCTGATGAATGGTGATAGAAAGGGAGGTAATTCATTCAGGTACATGTCTGTATCAACCATCCTTTTCTTGAGGAGCATCGGTCTTTGGGCATTGATCTTTACAACTTTTGCTTTCTTGGGGATTGGAGTTTTATGGGCCTGTGTAAGAATGGTGGCTTCTAGTTGCTTTGATTTCTCTACGGATTGAAGGACATATTCAAATCCACTAGGATCTCTTTTAGTTGATTCCTCTGCAATGGCTTTAGCCCTTTTATTTCCACTCCTCTTGCGGCCCCTTGTAGTGATCTTGACTGATGGCTCCAACAAAAGACTCGCAGCAGGGTTACTCAATTTTCTAAGGCATTTTTTTTTCCTTTTGTTGAGCAAGGTTTCCATGCTTAAATCGATTGCATAGGAGCTCGATTTCCGGACCAATGTCGACCACATCAGTATAGTCCTCAACAAATGGTGAACTGCAGTCAAGCTTGCGCCAGAATGGGTGGATGACTGACAGTTGGATGGGAGAATCTTCACTCCTAAACTCCGCAAGCATATGCATGCATGGCAATCCACAAGTGGTTTGAAGTACATGATCGCAAATGTTTGGGTAGGGCTCCACTGTGTCACTCATCTCAATCTCAGCTTTAATTTTTTGAAGAGCGTATATCGAGACAGAACCAATGAGATCACTATACATCGAACCTCTGAACTTGTGGGGGATCTTAGTCAGGCTCTCCTCAAACGATGCTCTAATGTCACAAATCTGTAGCTCGAGTAGATTGTTAATGACATTCCATGAGCTAACAAAGTTTTGGATGGAAGTCTGCAGATACCTCTTTAGCTTAGCATGATGGCCTTCAACCCTATTAGTCGAAGCGTTCCCAAGGTGCATGTGTTGATCAATCCATGCTGAAACAAATCTTTGTTTGTGTTTGATCAACCATGTGGTTTGAAGATACGCAAGCTCCTTTGGATATTGTTGGAAATCAGTCTCTAAATGTTGCAGCCTCTTCATGTACTCCACCTCAGTTGGGGCCCACATCACATAGGTCCATGCCTCCATGAATGCATCCCATGATTCAACATCATCGAATGCCTTCCTACAATTTTTGAACACATTTTTCTGGATATGCACTCGACAAAGAAGATTTGTACTTGTAGGAAAGACAGTGGATATAGCGTTCATCAAAGCAACCTCGTGGTCAGTTATGATCACTTTAGGCAAGGTAAAGCCATCAAAAAGTTCTTTAAAACACTCCAATGCCCAAGTGTAATTTTCTTCCTTCTCCGAATGTAGATATGCAAATGCTGCAGCGAAGGTCTTCCCTGTTGACGTGAGGCCAACAACCTCCAATAGGGGCAATCTATACTTGTTGGTTTTATAGGTGCAATCCATCATAAATGTTATGGGAAAAGCTTTAACCATGTTCATACTAGTTGGGTGCGCGAAAAATAACTCCAACAGAACATCACCTTCTGCATCAACTCTATGATGCTCAATATACCCATGCTCATAGACCAGCTTCATTAATTGTTGTAGCTGCGTACGCCCACCGGTCTCCAATAGCCGCATCTTCTTTCGAGCATTATATATGTTCCTTATAGTACTCACATTAGTGGGGTCGTTGCTTTTCAGGTGAGCGAGTATATCGCGAGGATGCACACCACTTTTTGACATTCCTTGCAACACTTTGAGTTCTTCATCAAGTAATTTTCCTGCGAAAGAATGCCCCTCGAAGTTCCTTATCAATTCATGGTTGTGCAGCCCACATAACACATGTACGCTCCATTTTCCATTTACTTCGGTAGCCCGCAATTTGAATGGGCATTCACATTTCTTTGTACCCGTCTGTCGTTTAGGTTTGCCCTTCTCATTTCTTCGTGGACGGTTGTCGTACTTCCCTCCTCTTTCACATATTAGGATAACACGCGGTGCTCTCCTAGGATCGGAAACGTCCGATCTACCGATCACAACGATCACACCAATCGCACGACCGACACGTTTAACCCACTCAATCAATTCTTTCCGATTGTCAAATACCTAAAACATGATATGAAAAAATAAATTAACTTCTATACTTCAAATTGTAAACGCATATAAATGTAGGAGAGAAGATTACCATATGGGTTATGAAATGCTCAGTGGTGTCAGTATATGGGATGCCCACATCAACTTCTTTGACGATTGGAAGCATATCATTCTACAAGTTTTATATAATACACCACCATTACAACACAAAATTTATATAATTTTTCATTTCATTAGATGATGCATATAAGAAACTAACCTCTCTGTCCATTGTATCAATACTTTCAAATTTTGTAATCTTTCTCTTCAATGACAATCGAGATGATTTAATATCTACAAGATAATCCATTTGGTTAGAATTATAAACAATATAATAAATTAACTACAATTAAATAATAGAACCATCACCAACCCTCAAGGCCACCACAACCACATTACACTACCCACACAAGAGCACTAACACCACCACCAACTATTAAGACCACCACAAAGACCTTAGATTGCACCATCACAACCAAAATCAATGAAACCCGAATCCTAACAACACAGACACCACCACCATCAATGAAAGGACGAATAAAAGCGTTGCCACCACCCAAATAATCACCAACACCATAATAATCAGCATCACCACAATGTCTCACCACCACAACAAACCCTAACATGGGTACCACCACAACCATTGCAAAAACCACCATATAAACCACCACCACCATGTCCAAGACCACCAAACAAAAAAATGAAAGCTGTAGATGAAGAGAAAATTGTTACCTCTTTTATTAGGGCTTCCAAATCAATGTTATGACCCTGTGGGGCAAAGAAGGGGATTATTAGTGATGGTGGATAGAAGAGGCGCACAGAACCCACGCCGGAAAGGTGTGCCGTGCCGTGCCGAGGGGACTGATGGCGGGGAGAGAGAAGAAGGCGCGAGTTCCTTTGGGGTTTTAATTCTAAGGGTGAGTTTGGGGTTTACACAGATGTCTGGGGTGGGTAATAATGTGGGTGGGTTAGGGCAATATGGGGTGGGTAGGGATGGGGTGGGTAGGGATGCTTTCAAAAGCCCATGATAGTATATTTTAATTATTTTTTGTGGGGTGGGGTGAATATCTGATGGGGTGGTAATAACCGCCCCCAAAAATAATAATATGGGTTGAGTTGAGGAATTGATGGGTGGTCTTAACTGCCCCTAGTAAGTTTAAGTTTGTTAGTGGGGGTATAAATGTAAATGCACATGTTGGGTTAAATTCAGTTAATCAATAGTTAACTTAACTAACAAAAAGGGCTGTTTTGGATTTGGGTTATGTTTATTGGGGTTTATATGGATTTAGGGAAAATGCATTGGGTTATTTGGATTTTCGTATGTTTGTAGGGGTTTATATGAATTTTTTCCTATTAAAAAAATATAATGATATAACTTTAAAAATTATTTACATATGTCGCATTAGGCCCCTTTTATAAAAATCCTGACTCCACCACTCATTGTAATTATTTTTTTATTATATTGTGTTTTCAGTCAGGGTTAACCAAACGAAATATTCGCAAAATATTCATCGTCTATTAATGAAAGTTTTATTCAGGGGGTTATTTGGATTTATTAGATGTTTTTAGGGGGTTATATGGATTTTAAAAAAGGCAAAGGGTTATATGAATTTCAGTCAGATTTAAAGGGGTTGAATGGATTTTTTTTTAATAAAAACAAATATGTTGTTGGATGAGCTATACTATCTCTTAAAAAAATAAAAACGTGTGTAAACTAATAGGTCGTGGTCGGTCGGCATTGGGATTTCTTTTTTCTTTTGGTTTGTTTTACTTATATTTTACAAATTTTGGGCATTATTTTTCTTTTAATAATAAAATTAAGACAAGTTGTCTACCATTCTATAAAAAAAAAGAGTAACATTTTCATTAGCCAAAGTCTGGTAATAATCACAACATCCTATTTAAATATGTAATGGGGTTGTTCAAATCAATCAATCAATTATAATTTGAGTTATCTATTTTTTTTTTCTTGTTCCGTGTCTGACTATCTGCGGAAAGAATTTACGGAGTCAATAAATCATCTTCGTATTGTTCCTCACAGCGTTTCACACTTCCTATTACGTCATAAACCAAGGGCAAAATTCAGGTTTGAGTGCAAAATTTAAAAGATCAAACATATCCTAAAAGAATGAGTCGCAGTGGAAAAGCAGTTGGTTTTCCGTATAAATCATCCCTAGTGATATATCTCATATAGTAAATGCTGTGATTTTTGCGACAAACACCAGTATGTCTCTCAATTATCTTAAAAATATGGTATCAACTAGGGCTGTAACTTGAGTCGGATTGAACCCGATTATAAAAATCGGATTCGGGTTAGCCAGTTCGGGTTAAATTAAAAATCGGATTGAATTCGAGTTGGCATCACAGATAACCCGATCCAACTCGAACCCATAGTAGACACACATATGATATTCAAAATAGGCCATGAGCTATTGATACTTGATTCTTTACTCTAAATTTCTACCTTTTGATCACAATATAATTTTTTTTGTGGACTTAAATTATTTTAGTGGGTGATTAAAATTTATGAAATATCTGTGTATGTTTTTTTATTATTAAAAATTAGGCTTGAAAATCGGGTTTTGCGGGTTGGTTCGGTTTACCATGGATTGGGTTCGGGTTAGAGTCGTCGGGTTGAAATTCGGGTTGGGTCGGGTTAGGGTTGAACACCTTAAACTTCAGGTCAATCCAAATCCAACCCGCCTGAGTTGCAACCCTAGTATCAACTCAATTTTTTTTTTAAAGTATTGAATATTTAAATATACAGAAGCTAATATGAATGTCAATGCATTTGAACCCGACATATGTTGTAAAATTGTATATGTTGTATTTTATACCGACATATTGTATTGAGGGTTAGGCTTGCTCTTACTAGTTTTGGTTATAATGTTTTATAATGTAGTCATCAAAGTTGAAAATATTCTATTAATCTCCGCTTGCTTCTACTAATATAATTTCAATTGGTTAAAGACCAATTTCAATATACTATAATTTGCATATCTAGTATAGAAGGAGAATTTCTCATTTTTCAAGGATTCAGTTATGGTAGATTATGTGAGAACGAGGAATATATATATATCTTAAAATGATCATATGAATAAAAGATTTTAAACATCATTTGCCTTGATGTTCTAGTAAAAGGAGAATGAGAAAGCGTAAAAATTGCCCTGAGTAATTTTTTTGTTTTTTCGTGTACCATATCAAAGAGGACCTCTTTAGATGCAATAGTAACCAAGCACATCTTTGTGAGCCTTAGATTAAGGGAAACAAATTAATCTATGGGACCTAGAGAAAGGAATTGCGAAGTGTGATTTTCTTTCCCAAAGTTTAATCATGCTCCTTTCTAATTCAAATGTCATTTATTGAACCATTCAATTATTGAGGTATACTGGTTTCTTATGGAGTGAAGAAGAATAAACCAAGATAAGTTAAAGGGAAGGAACCACCCCTACATCCAAACACTCTTGTTATTGAAGTTGATGTCTGAGACACGAAATCAATTAATCACATCTCAAAATGAATTTAATCTAGACACGTTTCGAAGAATGACTGGATCAACTTGTGTATTGAGAGGCTGGACCCAGTTAGGATGGGCTTCGGTCAGTCTAGTCAGATCAGTATTGAACTGCACAGCCTATGAATCAAATTGCATAATCAATTGTTGAATACAAGTGTCACTCTCCTATTGAATCCAGTCATGCCTCGATCTGGTCAATACTATTAGTATCCAATAGGAGAATGACACATGTACCCAACAATTTTTATTTTTATATCGGAGGGATCCCCCGTAGGGGTGGTAAACGAGCCGAACGAGCCGAGCTTTGACATGTTCAAGCTCGGCTCGTTTATAAACGAGTCGAGCCGAGCCGAGCCGAGCCGAGTCGAGCTCACGAGCCTCAACGAGCCTAGCGTTCTTCTTCATTTTAGGGTTTTAGGGATTGAAAATAAAATTTTAACATAAATGAGCCAAATTCATAAGCTTAAACAAGCATAACTTTGTATTAATTTAATATTCTGATTTTATAAATGAGTTTAGTCAAGCTTCAACTAAGTCTTAATAACACAAACTGGTCGAATTTCAACATAAAATGAAGCTCGATACAGGTCCCGAGCCTAACCGAGCTTTAAAATTTGTTCAAGCTCGCTCATTTGTCTAAATGAACGAGCTTGAACGAGCTCAAACCGAGCCGAGCCCGAGCGGCTTGGTTCATTTACCAGCCCTAACCCCCCGTGGCTGACCTTAAGGTCAAGATGGGAATGCTACCTCCGCTTGTTTGCCCTCGTTTAACGGAAAATTCTTTCAAATAATTACCAACGAACAAGTGGATAAGTCATCGTCAAAATTGGAATCCAATACCTATCTTTAACACAGATAAGCCATGAACCGTTATGCTATTGCCACTGGTACCAATGTACCCAACAATTGGTTGTTCTATGTTGCAAACCGAGCTTTGATTAATTTGGCAAGCACCCTCCACCTTTGTGAAAGAGGTTAAGAGATCAAATGCTCGAGAGCACCATTCTTAAAAAAAAGAAAAAAATGGCTATGCAATTTGATTCATACGTTATGTAGTTCAATTCGATTCATAGACTGTGTAGTTTAATACTGACCGGACTGATTGAAACCCGTCTTGACTGGATCCGGACTCGTGTATTGAAGGGCCGACCCTATGCCCCCGTTTGGAATGGGAATAAGCTCCCGAATAACCTGGTATTGACTGGAATAAGAGTTTTAACCCGTTTGTTTGCTTGGTATATCCTGAACTATCTTATGCAAAATAAACTGGTATAAAGTGGTATATGGATTCCAATCAACCATTGAAATTAAAGTTATCCTAGGTTATTCCACTCAAAGAATATGTGAGCCCACTGTCAATCAACTGTCATCACCTCTTATAAATCACCTGTCAAATCAACTATTATTATTTTTTCACCTTTTATAAATTTTTATGCATACTTTATTCACATTTTACTCAAACAACAAAACATTTATTCTTACGTTTACTAACGAGAGTAATTCAAAACACAATCAAACACAAAATCACTTTATCCTTATTTATGCTTATTTATGCCGGAATAAATGTATACTCAATAATAAATCATATTCTCGTTCTAAACGAGGGTTAAGAGTAGCCAGGCTGGGAGGGGCCTTGGGTGCATATTCTAAAATGCGACTCTCTTATTCAGACAATTTTTTTTTTTTTTTGATGATGAGGAGCTCGATCTCACATGTCAAAAAATACCCCCGTGAATCAAAGTAGCCAAGGAAGACAAAAACAAGCACACAATCACATTAGAGAAGAGATTTACATGTTCAACAAATATTGCCTATGTCTATTGAGAGGGAAGAAAAATTTTCTACTATTTTTTTGGACTTCAAATTTTGTGTGATGTGATTATAAATCTGACTCTGGATTTCTTTCAAAACTTTGGACTACTTCTCAATGATATGAGAAATTTTAACTCACAACGGAGTATATATATCTCGGCCCACGTATCAATTCTTACTGACAAACAATATCCCAAAGGGAGGAACTCCGCTGTTATATTGCAGTTTTTTTTTTAATATCCAAAAACTGGAATGCAATATAGAAACTCAATATCACTCACCCTTCACCATTTATATCATTCTACTAAAAACATTGGCAACCAACGAAAAAAATGAAGGGAGAGACTCTAGGGATAATCCATCAGCTTGTTACCAATCCATATAGAAACTTGTAGTCGAAGAAACACAATCTTACCATCTTTTCCACATATTGAAGAGGCTATAACAATCGAATATAATCCACCATTATAGTACTCTATAAACGCTTTCTCATAGTTCAGCTTGCAAAGTAGAGATTTACCCTATATCTTTTTGCCCCGACCCTAAACATCACTCTATATCTTTTGCTTTATGTCATATGCATTTATATAGATAATACTGTGCATATGATTCAGAGGTGATTTCTAGTGTTGGGTGTGTCAGCATTTTTGTATAGAAACATTTTGTCATTTTTTTGTTGGTACAAATATTTGAGGGGTGTAACACAAAGACTTAATTTTGAAGTTTTGATGAGATTCAGTACATTAGTGCATGTATAATCGTATCATTTATTCTTTTTCGAGTTACTCTATAAATAGCCTCATTGTAAGATCCACAAACAATTAAATGACTGTAACTTCCCCTTATCCAAAGATATATAAAGCATGGTCACCAAGAACGACCAAAAGAACAAAAACTTTGCTCTACTGTGCCAATGAATCATGCTAAGTCATTGTTCTTGTCTTCTTTTGCTTTCCTTCAATCCTCTCAAAATTCCATACAAGATAATCAATCATCTTTGTCTGAAGTACAATAATAATAATCTAACTGTTTTACTTTTGTACTGTTGATAAACAGTCTCAAAATTGATCATTCAAACTTCTTCTTAGGTCTGTTTGGAAGGGTGTTGTGATCCCATGCATGTGAGACACAGAGGTTCTCTGTATTAGCCAATAAAAACGGGTGAAGTTGTGCACACGCAGTATTTTAATTGTTAAAGAGTCATTATTATGAGAATATTGACTATTTATTATAATTATTATGTTATTATTAGTTTCCTGGTTTTCCTAGTTTTTTATTCTGATCTTTTAGGGTTTCCTTTGTATATCTATAAATAGAGTATTTGGCTCCTCTAATATAACAACAAGAATTCTCTTTTCCTTTATTCTAACATGGTATCAGAGCCACCTCAAAAACCCTAGATCCACAAATATTTTCTTTTTCTTCTTCCCCGCTCCGATTGAGGAATCTTCAATCGGAGTGGGGGAGGACTCTTGATATATATATTTTTTCTTTTTCTTATTTTCTTCCTTGGACCTCTTCCTTGAGATCCGACGATCGTCGCGCCGTTGTCCGCGCGCCGTCTCCGCCACCAGATCTCCACATCTTCCCTTGTCAAAGTCACCTCCTTGAATCATGAAACCCTTGACACGGTGGAATTTTGAACCCTTGTCTGCACCTTTCTACGCTCTTCTGCGCCCTCCATGTGAGCCTCTACATTCACATCCTCTCCTCATGCCTCCACGAGCCCTATGTGTGCCATTTGATCTACTGGACCACCGACTCCGACAGGCTCAAGAAGAGCGGGAGCGACTCTGACTGACTCAAAGAGCGAGAGCGACTCTGACTGACTCAACGAGCGGGAGCGACTCCGACTGACTCAAAGAGCAGGAGCGACTCCGACTGACTCAACGAGCGGAAGCGACTCCGACTGACTCAACGAGAGCGGGAGCGAAGTGATGGATCCCAAATGACAGATGATGACTATCAATTCACATAATCGAGTTCTTCTATTATTGTAGGTGTTTGTTATTTTTGTGCAAATTCTAAGGGTTCTACCATTCAGAGTTTGGGAGGGAGTGTTAAAGAGTCATTATTATGAGAATATTGACTCTTTATTATAATTATTATGTTATTATTAGTTTCCTAGTTTTCCTAGTTTTCTATTATGATCTTTTAGGATTTCCTTTGTGTATCTATAAATAAAGTCTTTGGCTCTTCTAATATAACAACAAGAATTCTCTTTTCTTTTATTCTAACATAAATATTGATTAAGATATATAATTTCAATATAAATTTTTTTGTCACATGTGATGCTCTCTTAAGCATTAGCAACCAACGAAAAAATGACTGTCATTAGTGCATCGTATCATTTGTTCTTTTTCGAGCTACTCTATAAATAGCCTCATTGTAAGATCCACAAACAATTGAATGACTGTAACTTCCCCTTATCCAAAGATATATAAAGCATGGTCACCAAGAACAACCAAAAGAAAAACTTTGCTCTACTGTGCCAATGAATCATGCCAAGTCATTGTTCTTGTCTTCTTTTGCTTTCCTTCAATCCTCTCAAAATTCCATACAAGATAATCAATCATCTTTGTCTGAAGTACAATAATAACAATCTAACTGTTTTACTTTTACTGTTGATAAACAGTCTCAAAATTAATCATTCAAACTTCTTCTTAGGTCTGTTTGGAAGGGTGCTGTGATCTCATGCATGTGAGACACAGAGGTTCTCTGTATTAGCCAATAAAAATGGGTGAAGTTGTGCACACGCAGTATTTTAATAGATATTGATTCAGATATATAATTTCAATATAAATTTTTTTTTGTCACATGTGATGCTCTCTTATTGGTTGTCCAAGGGAACAGATGATTCAAACTCTTTGGTAAGTACTAATTACATCTTTAGGAAGCCATGTCAATGACTTTCACTTCTGGAATTGCTTTGTGTGTGCATTTCTTCCCTTTTTAATTTAAAAAGTCATGTTTATTATATTGTTTACTATATAATATTGATAAGATAAGAGAAAATTTTATATGCTGTTCTTTTTGCATATTTATATATGAATAATGTTATATTCCGTTTTATTTTTATAATATATTTATTTTATGCAACAAAACATGCACTTTCACAAAAAAATACATATATAACCTAATGAACGGTTTATATTCCCGTACATTAAAGAATTGAAACACGTATACTTTAACTAATAAAAAATGTAAATTTGATGAAACTCTAGAATAAAACTTACATAAGTTCACCTGAATTACATATAAACAAATATTGAAAGTGACATAGCTTGTTTTTTTTTAAAAAAAGATAGATATTGCTACCATGATTTTATGAAAGATTTCAAAGTATAACACTGAAAGAGATAAAAGAAAATAAAAAAGAACAAAATAAGTCAATAAGTGAATATAAAAAAAAAGTAAGTGACCTAGCTTGTTAGTTATAACCTAACTGACCTCAGTGAATAAACAAAGAATTAATACATGTTCATGTTTTTGGGACCACAATAAATGCACAACAACTGGACCTCACACACGCAGATCACAAATCGGCCACTTGAGAGAGTTGTTTAGATATTGTTTGATGGCATTTTGAAATGCATGGTTCTTTGCTTCTCAAAAGAGTCCCTTCACACACTGATGATTAGTTGTCTCATTATTAGACCATTATTAGACCAGGAGAGAATATAAGTTTTTTTTTCCCAAGTGTTGTGAGTGTTTCCATGTATCTTGTCAGGGTTTGATTACTCCCTCAAAGAGTACTATACAATAAAAGCTATTATTCATGACAACCCATTTTGGGCTGGTTTTTCATGATTGGGATATCATGCCCCCACACCTCCCTCTCTCCCCCCCCCCCCCCTCCTAAAAAAAGCAAAAAAATCTTAGCTTGATTAAAGGAGCTCATGTGATTCGATGGGAACACCTACCTGGACAAGTAATCCCCTAACAGTTCTACGAATAGTTTGATATATGGCTATACCAAATACTAATAATAAATTTACATATATATTGATCACCTCGTGAGTATGATACGTATCTCTCTTGCAATCTTGTTTTTAAATACATGTGGGTGTGATGTAGTAGCTTTTAAATGTCCCTAACATGTAGTGGCAGGCCATTACTACCATCAGAAAGACTTGGAGAAACACAGCCTAGAATTGTTTGATTATGGTCAAAAGTCCATTAGAACTAATCGCAAAAGGATCAATAAACCCACTTTTTTCATCATCCATATAGGAGTAGGATTAATATGATTCGAGGATTTGAACCAATTCTATGTTAAATTGTAAATAATTCAATTATACTGTTAGAATAAGAAAATGAAATAATGTGAATTTTTGTATTGCACTTAGGGTTTAAGCCTTTTATATATACAAATACATAGGGATCACACGTGTAATATACAACGTATGTAATGACATAACACATATAATCTAACAGCCCCTCTCAAATTCACGGTGAATCATATAAAGTGAGTTTGCGAATGAAAAACTGAAATCGAGGAACTGGATGTGACTTCGTAAAGAAATCAGTAAGCTGCTCTGCAGAGGAAATATGCGGAAGCGATACTGTCTTTGCAAGGTAGTGCTGACGAATAAAGTGACAGTCGATCTCAATGTGTTTGGTCCTCTCATGAAAGACCGGATTGCTGGCTATCTGAATATGGACAGGGAAATAACTTCCTGTTTCTTGCTGCACCAAGAGATGATGGAATCTCCAAGAAATATGTAGAACTCAGTGGTAGAGCGTCTCGTGATCGGATCTCCAGCCCAATCAGCATCAGTGTAAGCTCTGAGAACCAGAGACGAATAGGATGTCATATAGATCGATCTAGTGATAGTACCGCGCAAATATCTGAGAATATGCATAAGGGCACCATAATGCACTGATCGAGGAGCCGAGACAAACTGACTAACAATACTGACAGCATGAGTTATGTCAGGTCTAGTGATGTAAAGATATACAAGTTAACCAACAATCTGTCTGTACCGAGTTGGGTCTGGAAGGAGCTCATCATCTATAGGATGCAGCTTCACATGAAGCTCAAGAGGAGTATCTGCACTGCGAGTATCTGAGAGGGCAGCGCACTCGAGAATGTCAGTCGTATACTTCTATTGAGAGAGCAGAATCCAACGATCACTATGTGTAATCTCGAGACCAAGGAAGTAGCGAAGAGTGCCGAGATCTTTCATCTGAAACTGTCGACTGAGGTGATTCTTGACCAGAGTGATACCAGCGGAGTAATCGCCAGTGATAATCATGTCGTCAACATATAGAAGAAGGATAACCCGGCCCTGCGATGAGGATCGCACAAACATAGAGTGATCCTGAAAGCTCTAACAAAATCAGCTGCCAGAATAATGCTGCAAAAATGCTCAAACCAGGCACGATGAGCCTGTTTGAGACCATATATAGCCTGCCGAAGATGACAGACATGCTGAGGAGGAGTGCTGAGACCTGGAGGTGGTTGCATATAAACAACCTCAAATAAATCTCCATGAAGAAAGGTATTCTTCACGTCCATCTGAAAGTGAGGCCAGCGACAAACAACAGCAACTGCAAGAAGAGTGCGGACAGTGGTCATTTGAGCAACGGGAGCGAAGGTCTCCTCATAGTCAATGCCATACTCCTGTGTGAAACCTCTAGAAACAAGACGAGCCTTATGTCGTTCAATGGATCCGTCAGGGCGATGCTTGATTTTGAAGATCCATTTGCAACTGATAGGTGTAACACCATCCAGAAGGGGAACAACTTCCCAGGTCTGTGTCTGCTCAAAAGCCTGAAACTCCTCAATTATAGCTTGCTGCCACTCCGGATACTCAACTGCCTCTCGATAGGATCAGAGCTCACGATAGACATGAATAGCGGTGAGGTAAGCCTGGAACTGTAGAGAATATGTACTCGTTGAAGCAAAACCAAATCCGTCAGGTGGTCCAGAGTCAAAATTGAATCGAGCAGGTGGATGACGCTCACACTGAGGGTAGCGAGTCGAGGGACGAGGATCCACAGTAGAGGGAGGTGCGTCAGTCGTGGAAGGTGGAGTACCAGCGGAGTCATCTGCAGAGGAGCAAGAGGAGACACAATAGGAGGAGAACTAGGAGGACCAGGGGAGTTGGCTGCAGGAGTGCTAAGATGAGACTCAGAGAGAGTAGAACTAGGAGTGGGCTCAAGCACAACTGACAGCCTAAGAAGAGGTAGAGACTCAATAGGAGATGCCTGAACAGGGGAAGGCACGGGAGGAGAGGCCTGAACAGAAGAAGGCACAGGAGGAGAGGCCTGAACAGGAGAAGACATAGGAGGAGAGGAGGCAGTGGGTGTAGAAGAAAATTACGGAATATCCTCGACAAATGACACATGATGAGCATGCCAAAAATGATCTCCAACAGGATCGTAGCAGCGATATCCCTTGTGTTTGAAACTAATCTCCAAGAATACACACTTGACTGATCGAGCGGTTAACTTGGTGCGTTGAAGAGGAGGGAGAAGCACGAAACAGGTACATTCAAAAGTACGAAGTATGGTATAATCAAGTTTGGAGGAATAAAGGCGCTCCTGAGGAGACATACCAGAGTGAACAGAAGATGGAGTGATATTGATAAGATGAACAAATAGAAGAACAGCCTCTGCCCAGAATGTGCCGGGGACTGAAGAAGAAAGTAAGAGGGAACGAGCGGTCTCAAGAATATGGCGATGTTTTCTTTCAGCAACACCATTCTGCTCATGAGTATAAGGGCATGATTGCTGAAAGAGAGTGCCATGAGATTGAAGAAGAGAACGCATCGTGGAAGAAATATATTCTCGAGCACAATCAGACCTAAAGATTTTGATATGAGTCTGAAATTGGGTGTGAATCATAGTGGTAAAATCCTCATAATTCTTTGGGATCTTAGACCAATGACGCAATAAATAAATCCAAGTAAAACGAGAATAGTCATCAATAAAACTGATATAATATGAAAAATCACTCTTTGATATGATATGAGAAGGACCCCATATATCAGAATGGACATGCTCAAATGGACTAGATGACTGATGATTACTAGAATGGAATGGAGTAGCAACAGGTTTGGCAAATTTACAGCCCTCACAAATAGAAAGAGGGGAAAAAGAAACACGACCTAAATCACTGGACTGAATAAGGACTTTAAAGCGAGACTTAGAAACATGACCTAACCTTTTATGCCACAAGTCAGTATCAGAGGTGACAATGCAAGAGAAAGCTGAGGGATTGGGTACAGGAAGATGAAGATACTCCACATAATATAGTCCGCCAATCCGACGACCAACACCCATTCTCTGTCCTGAACGTGGATCCTGCACAAAACAGCTAGAAGAGGTAAATGTAACAGTGAATCAAGAATCACACAGTCGACTAATAGACACAAGATTCATGCAAAGGTTAGGAGCATGCAAGACAAATGGCAATGAAAGTCGGCCAGTAGGGTCAGAGGTGGTGGTGATTGATCCACACTGCGTGATGATCAAAGGAGAGCCATTAGTAATATGAATCGAAGGTAGGTGGGAGGGTGCAAGTGAGCATGCAGTGAGGATATAACTATCAGGTGTCATGTAATGTGAGGCACCCCAATCAAAGATCCAATAAACAGGAGTACCCATAGTAGAAGACAATGCAAAGGGAGTAGAAGAACTAGAAATAGACTGCTGCAGAATCAGGTGGTCGAGGAACTGACTGATCTGATCAAGCTGACCTAATTGTGACTGAACGAAGCCAAGCGGAGTAGCAGTCGCAGCGACAACAGGAGGAAGACGATGTCCTCATCTTTTCGATCTATGACGCTTCTTACTAGGTCTTTGTTTACGCGAGCTATGGTGTTTCGTGGCAGGAGCGGCTCCCAAGATGCCCTCATATATGAATGACGAAGAGGACGGACGAGTCACCATAGAATAGATGCTTGTCTGAGGAGAATTGATATCTGACTTTTTTTTGAAGGTCAGAATGTAACGAGGACGTGAAGAACATCGAGCAAAACGAACTCTTGAACACCTTAATCGGACTCCGAGATAGGATGTTACGGCCGATTTAGTGTTTTGAGATCCCGAGGGGGGTGACCGGAGGTGGTTTGGGGCTGCCGGAGGTGACCGGAGAGCGGCCAACGCACCAGACAGCTGCCGGGGACGGTAGAGGGCTACCAGACTCACCTAAAGAGGCGGCCAGAGTCACCGGAGGTGGCGGCCGAAGTCGCCGGAGGTGGCTGCCAGAGTCACCAGAGATCGGCCGGAGGCGCGACATGTGGCTGGTACACGGCAGAAGTCAGCTGCGGGTGGCTGCAAGAGGCTCCCAAGCTGCACGCGTCTGGATGCTCCGGTGCGCTGGGGTGTGCAAGGAAGAGATCCCAGACACGATCCCGGAAGATCCGAGACTCGCACACGGAGATTTTGAGATGTCACACGAGCTGTCAGGACGCGTGCCCATCTGTCACGCGGGAGCTCGTGCGCTGGCGAAGCGCGTCCGATATTCGCGGACGCGTTTACGTGTCTGTCGCGCTGGCACTTGCACGTTGGCAACGCGCGTCCGGGATTCACGGACGCATTTACGCATCTGGCAAGCGGGAAATCGCGCGCGCGCTGGCAAAACGCGTATGAGATTCCCGGGCACGCAGGCGATGTCAGCAGGGCACGGCACGTAGACGGAGTATGACGCGCGGACGCGCGGGCAGATCGCGGCACAGCAAGAGCGCGCGGCAGGGCCAGGGGGCGCTCGAGCAGGGTGCGCGCGGCAGGGCCAGGGGGCGCTCGACCAGGGTGCGCGCGGCAGGGCCAGGGGGCGCTCGGGTACGCGTCTGTCGTGCTGGCACTCGCACTGGCAAAGCGCGTTCGGGATTCACGGACGCGTTTATGCGTTTGGCAAGAGGGCACTCGCGTGCGCATTGGCAAAACGCGTCCGAGATTCTCGGGCACACGAGCGCTGCTAGCAGGGCACGACGCGCGGACAGAGCACGACGCGCGGATGTGCGGGCAGAGTGTGGCACAGCAGGCGCGCGCGGTAGGGCTAAGGGGCGCTCGGGTAGGGTGCGCGCTGTAGGGCCAGGGGGCGCTCGGGCAGGGTGCGCGCGGGAAGGGCGTGGTGCGCGCGGCGAGGAGGCTCGCTGGCAGGGGCGCGCACGGCAGGGCCAGGGGGCGCTCGGCCAGGGTGTGCGCAGGCAGGGTGCGTGCGGGCAGGGCGCGGCAGGGCCAAATGGCGCTCGTGCAGGGCACGGCAGGGCCAGGAGCGGCAGGACGCGCGCTTGGGCAAGGTCGGCAGGGGCGGTGGTGACGGAGGGTCGTCGACGGCGATGAATGAGTGACGGATTTCCAAAAAAAAAAAATTAGAGTTTTTGAGGTGGAGGCTCTGATACCATGTTAGAATAAAAGAATGAATTAATGAGAATCCTTGTATTACACTTAGGATTTAAGCTCTTTATATATACAAGTACATAGAGATTACACGTGTAATACACAATGTATATAATGACATAACACATATAATCTAACATATACGATCTAAATTAACACGACTTGACTTAGACCTTTTTTCTATATGACTAAAAGGGTAGTGTAAAATGGTTACAAAATCCAAGATGTACAATATAAGAAGAAAAAAAATGAAGTATATACTTTTAAAATGATAAAGTATATACTTAATTGAATTGAATGATATCATTTATAAAAAATGTGAATTTTTTTAATAAGATATATATCTAGATATAGTAAGTGAAGACACTGTTCGGAAATGCGGCCCGTGCGGCCGCATTTGCAGCCGCACGGGCGGTTCGGTCACTCGACCGAATCGACTCGGGTCAAAGGCGGGCATATGCGAGTTGGGCCTGCATATGCGGCCCGATCCCGCTTGTGCGAATGAACCTTTTAAACGGGCCGGGCAGATGTGCAGGCTTGCCTAACTCATTTAACATTAAAAAAAATGGGTTTTTCATTTTTCTCCTCAGCCAGCCCTAATCTTCTTCGGCGACTCCTCCTTCCTCGACTGACGGAGGCAGATGCCGGAGATCGACGGAGGTCGACAATGTCGACTGACGGAGGCAGACGAAGGTGGACAATGTCGACGGACGGAGGCAGATGCCGGTGTGGATATGGAGGCCGACGGAGGTTAACAATGTCGATTGATGGAGGCAGATGAAGGCGGACGGAGACCGATGGAGGTGGATCTGATTGATGGCGCGGATATGAAGACGGCGGACGGAGGTGAAGGCGGTCGGAGGTTATTTATTTTGAGTGGCAGTGGCAATTGTGAGAAAGAAATGAAGAATGTCATAAAAGGGAATTTGTTTTTCACATGGATTTTAGACCGTTGAATTGGTTGTCTTTCCAATGTGGATTTTAGACCGTTAGATAAGATGTTATGTTGATTGTGTGTGTGTTTTTTGAGGGGATTGGGATAAAAAAAACTTTTAATTAAATTTCTTAAGTTGTTAGAATTAATATTGAATTTAACATTAGAATTTATTTAGAGAGAGGGAATATTTATGAGGAGCTAGGGTTTATTTTTTCAAATGAACTAGCTTTTATTAAGTAAATTCTTGCTCGGCAAAAGTGTATTAGAAGCCAGATTTAATGATTTAGAAATAAAAATATTTCCTTAATAAGTGTATCATTTCCTCAATAAAGGTAGGTTGTTTTGAAAAAAAAATTTTATTAAGAAAACAATTCCTTGGTAAATATGGTTCAAAAGTGTGGAACTTGGTCATTTGTCTCAAATGAACTAACTATTTACTTAGAGAATTATTCCTTGGTAAAAGTGTATAGGAAACCAGATTTAATTGGATGGCTTTCAATGAACCTTATTTTATAGTCTTTCATGCCATCATTCATCACCATAGAATCATTCATTTTTTTTATTTTTATTAATAAAAATTATAGAACCGCATATACTCCCACATAGCACATATACTCTGTGCGGTACCCCAACTGCACGTAAATCGCATACCGCATATCAGAACACTGAGTGAAAAGTGTTAACAAGGTATTTATGATTATATTTTAAACAATTAAAAAGACCTGAAGTCTATAGAGCTCTCCTCAAAACAATTGGACATGTAGAGGTAGGTGACAAAGGGCTCGGCTAAGACCCAACACCGGGCCCGACTTTGGATCAGTCTGAATGGGCTGAGCCTGTTTAAGGCCCATTATGAATGGCCCCAGCCTGTTGAAGGCCCAGACCAGATCGAGTTAGTGGGCACTCAAAAAATGAATTATTTTGTTATTTTCGTATTAGAACAACATCTTGACTTGAATAAATCATAAGTTCAATGGAAGTGAAATGTATCCACGTTGGAAAGATCTCCAAGATCTTCCACTATTGTGAACTGCATTTTTTTTAAAGATATTGCTTAAAATATCTCCTATAAGATGATTCCATTACACCTTTATCCAAAATCTACAAAAAGCTATTTCTTTTAGGGAAAAATCCATATAAACCCCTATAAATTGTCTAAAATCTATATAACCCCCCGATTTTTGTGAAGTTCATATAGCCCCCCTGAAAATACATATGTAAATCTAAATAGCCCATTGAGTTAATTTTTCATTGACAGATCAGGATTATTTTATGAATATTTTGTCTGATTAACCCTCGGTGAAAACATAATATACTAAAAAGTTCTTATAATGTGTTAAAAATATAAAAAAATCATGTATAAATGATTATTTATCTATCTAGATATGATTTTATAATATATCTGGAGAGGTAAAATGGTCGTTTATATAAGATTTTTCATATTTTTAACAAATTATATGGGATTTTTGGTATAATGTGTTTTCAGTCAAGGTTAAACAAATAGAATATTCGTTGAATATTCTTCATCTGTCAATAAAAGTTTAACTCAGGGGGTTATTATAATTTACATAGGTGTTTTCAGGGGGTAATAAAGACTTTCATAAAAGACATGGGGTAATATGGATTTCAAGCAGTTTACAGTATTTGGATTTTTCCTGGCTGTCCCAATATTTTTTCAATTCACCCGTACCTTTTCAAAACAATTCTCCAACGTTGATATTTCAAATAAAAAAATTCAAATGAAAAATCCAACAATCGAAAACAATTTTAATTTTTCAATCTCCCCATTTTTCAAAAACACAAATGTTGATTTTTCTTTGCATATCCATTTCAACATTTAATGGACTGTTCGTACAATTTATCTCCAATGATTAAAAATTAATTAGTATAGGATCATTTTTTTATTAAAAAAATCCATGAATGGATGAAATATATAGCATAAAGCTTACCTTTTGATGAAGGGATCTGCAGTGACATTTTGTTGAATTTTTCAATGCGGATCCAAACTGGATCTTAGACCTAAACAAACTCAATAATAATGTCTCTCTCGATTTTTACACTTCTTCATAAACATACAGTACACTCCATCTTCAATAATAATGGGTCTCAATAATAGTGGGTCTATTATATCACTATCCTTCATTATCACACCTCTTATCTTTGTAATTTTGTTTTATTCTTCTTTTAATTACTTCTCTCTCTTCTTCTCATCACCTTTCAGATTTATAACTCACTTTTAATACAAGTATTATAGCAAAATCTACTTTTTTCTCAAAAAAAAATCATAAACATACCGTATACACATGAAATCAACTAAATGTATATGAAAAATTCAAACCAAGTAGTCTCTTTTACCATCTCTCTATCACTCAATGATGTAATATCACTCATCATTCCTTGAATAACTAAACTCCTCTTCAAATAATATACTCTCCTTATGTGTGACAGATAACAATCATCATCATATAATAACACCCTCTATTAAACACACATTCCATAACAATTATATTAATTTTTCTCAATTTCAATAAAAATTGTCAACTCTCTGAAAATATCCATTTATACTTTTTCTTTCTCAGTCAATTATAACACATCAATTCCATAATAAGCACTCATTCAAAAACATCTTTGACGTCCAACATAATTACGTATTGTTTTTTGTTAACAGAATTAGCCTTCGAACTATGGAACTCTATTTTATAATAAACACTCATTGAAAATTTAAAATGTCCCTAACATTTCATTCTTTAACAAATTTTTTCTATTTGTAGTCTCATATATCTCATTAATAACGACCAATTAAAATATTTATTAAATATTTTTCATTTGTCAATGAAATTTTAACTTAGCGAGTTATTTAGATTCACATATATGTTTTTAGGAGGTGGATTATATGAACATAGATGTTTTCAATAAATTATATATTAATTTTAAAAAAAAGTCAGAGGATTATATGAACATACAGTTTACAGCGGTTATTTGGATTTTTCCTTTAAGAAATTAAGAAAAGTAGGTGTGTATTTCAACGTCTTTTTTTAAAAAGGGAAAAATCCATACAACCTCTGAAATGTGACTGAAATTTATATAACTCCCTGACTTTTCTTAAAATCTATATAACTCTCTAAAAATATCTAGTAAATCTAAATAACCCTTAAATAAAATTTTCGTTAATAGATGACGAATATTTTGTGAATATTTCATTTGATTAACCCAAATTGAAGACACAATATACTAAAAAAATCACTAAAATGAGTTAAAATTGTAAAAAAATCATATGAAAATGATGACTTTACCCTCTAGATATATTATAAAACCATATGTAGAAGGATAAAATAAACATTTATAGAAGATTTTTCGCATATTTAACACATTGTATGATTTTTTTGGTATATTGTGTTTTCTATCAGAGTTAATCAAACATAATATTTATAAAATATTTATCATATGTAAATGTAAATTTTATTAACTGTTATTTGGATTTATTAATTGTTTTCAAGTTGTTATATAGATTTTAAGAAAATTCTGGGGTTAAATGGATTTATCGGGGTTATATGGAATTTTCCCTTAAAAAAAATAAATAAATCGAGACACTCCAGAATCTTCAGAGGAATTAATACTACGCGAGATACGTTCGATGGGGGAAGACGCGAACAAATCGACGGACAAAACGTGTCTGACCACGAAACCGCATCGAAACGCTTTTAGCTTTTACGCGCTGGTCGTGATTCCACGTCAGCAGTATCCGACGTGGCGACTTCTCCCCCCACCACCGAAAGTTGCCCAGCAAGAAAAGCCATTTATTTTCAAGGTCTGTAAAATATTTTAAATCGAAATAAAAAATGCTATTTGAAAGGATGACATTTATTCTCTGCTCTTGGCTTTTCTTTTTGTTGTCTATTCTGATTCTATTCATTTTTTATTTTATGTTCTTGAATTCTTCGGATTTTTTTCAAAATATGATGTATGGTGTGACATGCATGCATGTTGCATGAATGGTATGACGTGTCACGGACAGATTGGATTTGGAATTTGAATTTGATTTCTTGAAATTACGATGATGTCCCTTTTTTTTTTTTAGGTGTAGATAGGCTGGCAAAAGTAGGGGGGTGGGGTTCAGATTGCTCCGTTGGGAACTGAATGGAACGCAACCCAAAATAGTTATTTTTCGGACATTGAGGAGTGTGTCGGACATCTATTGCACAATTTTTATTTTTTTATTTATAATGAAATACTTCGGTAGTTTTTAAAAATTTTAAAGGGAGTAAATGCTTATAACCCTGAAAGCGTGTGTGTGAGTGTGTATATATACATCTATATTATATGGATTACGGACAGTTTACATGGGGGTAATACAGATTTTTTTTCTCTAATTTATCATTGTCGCTTCCAAAATAATGTAGAAGTTTTTACACGTGTTCTCTCATTCAAATTAGTGACAAACTAGTTTTTTTTTCTTCTGTACTTATCTCATTTGATTTATGAAATATCTGTCATCCATGAATTTTATGACTATGAAGGTGAAAATTCTATCAGTGCGTCATGAAAGACATATGCAAGGTAGGGTTGGCCGTGGAAAAGGAGATGACACGTTCAGAGGAGGAGGAGAAATTTAGGATTCATCGAAAACCTATATAACCCTTTAAATTGTTACATGGTTAAGTATTTAGCTCCATTTGCTAACTTTATGTCAAAAATAAATAATATGTCGGGATTTTATTGTGAGCTGTTGATTCACGTATTCATATAACCCCATGATTTGTTCAAGAAATTTAAAATGACCCAAATATATGACCAAAATGCCTTCCTTGAGTTTTTATTCAAATATTCATTTAACTCTCTAATTTGTTCAAAATATTCAAAATGATCCATATTTTGATTTCACGTATTCATATATTCCTTTATTTTGTATAAAATATGCAAAATGACCCACTTGAGTCTTTCTCTTCCCCAACACCCATTTTTCTAACTTGTCATGGTTGTTTGGGAGAGACAGTGATGTTTGGCAGATTGGGTTTAGATCGCGAGTGAGAGAGGTACAAAGAGGTTGATTTTTGGATTTAAAGTTTAGGTTTAGATTCCGATTTTTGAGTGGAGGGTAATTTATACTTTTTTAAAATTTTGGTTAAATTAACCACTATAGTGGTTAATCATGATAGCAACATGGGGGTAAATACATAAAAGGCAACAATTCAAGAGGTAATATGAATAATCGATGAAATGAGGGCGTAATATAGATATACGGTAACTTTCAGAGGGTTATATGTTTTTAACCCATTTTTACATGAGCCTAACATTTTTTAATCCATTTTGGCATATGTATTTTAGACTCTCGAAGCTTCAATTAATAGATGATCGAAGGGAAAATTATCTACTATCCACTAATAAAAATAAAATTAAGGGATATGTCAATCAAAAAGACATTTCATCATGTCTTTTTTTTATAAGTTTTTTTAGTAGTGTTTGGAACACGTTTGAACACACTTTGTTTTTTTTTTAACACTTTGTTTTTTTTTAAGTGAAAACACTCGTTTCCAAATCTTTCCAAAAGTATATATTTAATAAAAAAATTAGTTATAACACTTAAAAATATGGATTTTTAGTTTTAAATCCCTGTAAACTATAAAATTTAGCTATCGATCCTTCACTTTTTATATTTAGGTTTTAGCCCCTACATTTAAATGATATGCTCCTTTTTAGTCCTTGGGAGGGACCTATTCCTAAATTATTTAGTTTGCATTTTAGTACCTGAGAATGACCTATTCCTAAATTATTATTTAAATGTAGGGACGAAAACCTAAATATGAAGAAGTGAGGGATCGATAATTAAATTCTATAGTTTACGGGGACTTAAAACTAAAAATCCCTTAAAAATATACTTCTTATAAAGCTCAGAAATGATCTTTTAGGAATGAAATATATTTAAATTATTTTATTCAAAATCCTACATTTTCAACGTTTTGCCCTCATTTTTGCGATTTGTTCACAAAATCATAAAATTGGGCAAAAACGATTTTTTTAAAAATTGGCTCTCACAATGGTTTTACACAAATAATTTTGAAAATTTAAATTAAATAAAAATATGAAAAAAAACTAACACGTAATTTAATAAGATCTTTTTTTTGTACATAGAATAAAATAAATTTATAATAAAATAAATTATAATAAATAAATAAATAAAAACTAAGGGTGCATTTAGTAAAACAATTTGATTATCGGGTATGTCGATCTGCATATATAAATTGTCATTTGTAATTTATAAATTTAAATACGTAATTAAAACAATCTTATAAAGTTAAAGACATTTAACTTTTGGGAGTATCTATCACCAACAACCAAATTTTATTACGCAAAAAATCTCATTACTGATCATTCTATCCCCATCAATCAAATGTCATTTTTTGTTGGTGGGACAGGGAGGGGACTATAAAGAGGACATGAAGGATGAGGGTCACGGCAAATGGGACAGCGGTGGGCAAGAGGCCAAGGACTCTAAAGGAAATCGTTGAAGCAAGCAAATGAGGTCGACACCCTCCCTTGCCTCTCTTGTCCCTCTTTCTCTCTCTCCCTCCCCCACTCTAGTTCCCCCCCCCCCTCCTCCACCTCGCTCAGGTCTCTTTCTCTCTCCCACTCCATTTTCTCTATCTCATTCTCCCTCTCTTCGGTCTCCTCCTGTATCATGTTCACCTACCCTCTGCTATCCCATTTGCCTCTTGCCAATTTCCCTTCTTTTTCCCTCACCTTTCTCTCTCTTTCATCCCTCTCCTATTGTCTCCTCCCCATCACTCAAAAAATTCTTGGTGGTGGGAATGGACTGTGGGTTGGTGGGGATAACCCTTCCCCTAACTTTATGAAAATTTATCACTTCCTTCATAATATTAAAAAGACATTTTTTAAAAACAGAATAATACTATCAATGGAAGAATAAAGATACACTAAAATATAAACTAAAGTTAAAATTCAGGTCATTCACAATTCTTAAAATCATAATGGAATGACTAGGACTATGTCACATGCATGGTTTATAATTTATTGGCTAGTTCGGTGAGAGATTAAGATTTTGATGATAAATTGTTTTAGTTTTAGAGAATAAAAAATTAAAAAATTTTGTGCTTATTTTCATTTGTCAAAATTGTAACAAAAAGTGGGAATAGATGTTATTTTAGTCTATAGGTGGAAAAAAAATCTCTTTTTTTTTAAAGTTTAAAATTGGAAAAACTACATATACTTTATCTCGATTATTTTTTTTAAACCAAACATGATATATTATCCTCCCTCATTCATCTCCACAATTTTTCATCATACCACTACTTATCCCATTGCCAAGGTAGCCCTATATGACAAGAGTAAGCGAAATAAGACATTGAAACATCATTTGGAAATTAAAAACAATTGTCAAAATCGATGATATGCGCCGAAATAATTAGATTTAGATAATTTCATTTCAAAATAATAATAATTAGATTTAGATAATTAGTTGCAAACTTTTAAATGTTAATTTTAATTTTGTGAGTTTGATCATTGTATTATAAAAGTATAACAAAAAATAATTTTATCTTGAAAGATTGAAAGACCGGCTAAACATAGTTTTTTTTTCTAAAGAGGTTGTGAGCCACTTTCCTAAAAAAAAAAGGTTGTTTTTAAAAATTTATTTCAACAATGATTTAAGATGTCGTTTGAATAAAGACATCAGCTATTCTGGGATTTATAACTATTCTAAAAATAGATAAGTACACTAGTAGAATAAATGATTTTATGTTTGGTTGCATTTTTAATTATTCTCATTGGGAATATAACAATGAAGTTTCTGTTTTTTGTTTGGATAAAATGTAGATAAGATTGTAATAAATTAAAAAAAATTTAACATGTGGGCCCTCTTTATATCGGTGAAAAGATTGTGTAAAATAACACAATTTTAAGAGGGCTTGGAATACAAATACTAGTTTATTTTCACCTATTTTGGAATATCTATATCCATCTATTCCTTCCACTCAAACAATCTTTTAAGCATATTCTCCCCCTATTCTCAACATATTCCACTACCCAAATGCCACCTAAATGATTTATGCACATAAAGGCATAAACAAAAGGTATTAATATTTACGGATGAATATTAATTATTTTTGACAAGGTATTTGTAGATCCAAAAAAACTCTTCTCAAATATAATTTTGTTTTTGTTTTTCAAATGTTTTTTTGAGAAAAATAAACATTGTAATAATTATGTAAATTATAATAACAGTAATTGAAAAGGAGATGAGAGGAACAGAAGAAACACAAGTCAACAAATAAAGGCCTACTCCTCCAAATAGAGTTGTTCTCCATTAAAAGTCCAATCCACGATAAACTGAGAGACGAGGTCTTATAAATTCTTACCCCCCGTTTGTGTAACGGAATAAGGGAGTATTGGTGGTATAAGGGTGGTATAAGAATAGATAGGAAAAATAGTTATTTGTTTGAAGGGTATAATTTGGTATTACTAAACCAGTTTAAACGAGTATAAGAGAGTATAACAATTCTAAGCAACCTCTAGGATAAGCTATACTCACCTTATCTATTCCCATGGGCCCACATGTCAAATCAACTTTTTACACATCATCACATCAAATCACCTATCAACACCTCTTATACATCAATGGGCTCACATGTCAAATCAACTTTTTTACACTTTATTTATATTTTATTCTTTATCAAACAAACAACTCAACCTTTATTCTTACGTTTTCCAATGAGAATAAAAAAAATACAATCAAACATAAAATCTTTTATTCTTGTAGATTTGTTATCTATACTGGCATAGTTATCTATCCAGAATAACTCAATTCCGCTATCCAAACGGGGGGAGTAGAAGACTCGTTTTGCAAACCACGTATTTTATCGAGCGAAGGACACACCCTTTGCAAGATTTGTCCTTCCTCAATTGAGTCCAAAGTGTGAATCTTCTTAAGTAGGGATCTACTGGGATCGGATCCGGTCAGTGCTCAACTTCGGTCAGTATCGAACTGCACTACGTGTAAATCGTACTGCACCACTTATAAATCGAACTGCACAATCAATTGTTGGGTATATTTTTTTACTCTCTTATTGGATTCAATCAACTATTGGAGAAAATATGAATTCCTAAGTATCATCAGTATCCAATAAGAGAGTAAAAAATATACCCAACAATTTATTGTGCAGTTCGATTTATAAGTGATGCAGTTCGATTTAAACGTGGTGCAGTTCGGTACTGACCGAACTGACCGAGCTCGACACTGATCAGATCCGGTCTCGGATCTACTTCAATGGTTATATGAGATGGATATAAATGGACATATTTTAAATGTAAATTGTGAGATAGAGATTTTTTTGAACAACTCATGATTTTCAGATATTTTTTTGATATTTTCAATAAAATATATACAAATTGTGTTTCCTTTTAATGCACTAGACAAAATTTTATCATACATATCTTACGTGATCTCGTGTGAAATTGTCGATTATTCATATAAATAAATTTAAATAACCATGACATGATCAGTTTTATAAAAGACACATGTTACAATATTTATTTGACATGATTAGTTCATGTCTTTATATTTATGTCTTTATATTTATATATGTTAATTATCTTAAATATCAATATTGTTGTTTCAAATTAAAAAAAAACGTTAATCCAATTAATCAATTTTACCGTCCCCTACTGCTATCCAATATGTTATGATAGGACATAATGTGAGATTTTACTATAATGTGTGACGTAATCTTTTTTTATTTTTCAAAAGGAAAAAATATTATTGTATTTTAGTATGTATTTTATTTCATATAATAAAAGAAGAATATATCTATACTAGATATCCATTAAAAGGATTCGTGTCGAATAAGACAAGGTCGACACTCTTTTGGTATTCGCAGATAGGCCCCCGGTTGTTTACTGATAACCCCCGAGTAAATAATATTTATTAGTACGTCCCTAAGATCAACACAAGAAGACAAAAAATTTTGACCGATTTGGGGACAGTCTGGGTTATTTACAGATCAGCCCCCAGATCCATGATATTTATAACTAGATCTCTTCGACACTCTTTTGGTATTCGCAGATAGGCCCCTAGTTATTTACAGATTGCCCCCCGAGTAAATAATATATATTAGATAGGTCTCCAAGGTCTCAGATATTTATGATCAGGTCACTCCAAAATCTAATTTTTTAAACCACTAATATTAGTTGTAGACTTATAGGTTATGTATCTATTGCTCATGTATAATTGGTTATAGGTTATGTAGGCATTGTTCATGTATATGGATTCATTTGTTTGAGGGATTTTATTTGTTTTCATAGAAGGATTTTAGTTTTCGTCATATTTTTTGGATGTATTAGTGATGTATGTTTTTATATATAGGGATATTAGATTATGTATGTATTGCTCATTTACAACGATTTTATTTATTTTCATATAGAAATTTTAGTTTTTATATTTTTTGGATGTATTAGTGACGTATGTTTTTATATATTGTTTACGTATGTATTGTTTATATATTTTTTGTATTGAATGTATCAGTGATGTATGTTTTTATATATTGTTCACATATGTATTGCTTATATATATTTTTTTGTATATATTGCTCATGTGTATGATGAATTCCTTTATACTGAAATACAATTTATAAACATTTTCAATATCATTTCGATTGAAAAGTAATTTGTTTTTATTTTGAGGGAAACTCTCAAATTTATCATCCCATGGAGTGGATTTTTATTTATGTTGCCATCTTAGAATTCAATTAAGATACAATTACTACTATTTATTTTTCATTACAAAGAAAAATTATGAGTTTATTTTTAAATAACTCTCTTTTAACAACATGCATTTTTATTTAATTATTCATTACGTATTTACGATTAATAATTAACACGCTCATTAGCGCGTGCATCTAAACTAGTAATTTAAATAAAAATTGGTGTGGGTTACGAGATGATAGTATACGAGGGCCTGGACGTTTATTTTTTAATTTTCTCCAATTTAAATATTATTAGTACATGTTATATATACAGTAAGGTATCATTATCCTATCTCAATGAAAGGGTCTTGTTATACTCACCAACCGAGGAGACACCAGAGTATTTAAATTCTTTTATTTTCCATAAAATCTGAAAGGAAGGACAGAAATCACAAGATCACGCTACGTTCAACCTAATAAGACGTGTCTCTCTCTAGACCGTCGATTAAAGTCTATGATTCCTCATCACACAAAAACCTGATCCATCAAAAGTTTTTTTTAAAAATCCCAGATTTGGTTTTCACCGTCAAACCGGTACATCCGCACCATCAAATTCAAGATCAACGGCAATGATCAACTTTCAACCTCAACAGCAGGGACATCCCATGCTCTATAGTTTTTTTTTACAAAATTTTCAAAAAACGTGTCTGACATGAAAGCACATATTCTCCCGTTCACAGAACGCATGCATGCCCATGAACGACATCCCCCACCATACATACATGATCCATTCATCATCAATATATAGAGAGATGCGTGAACGCCTCTCTTTTTAAAAAAAACTCTCTCTCTCTTCAACAGTGACCGCCGCTTCGTCTCTCTCTCAGAATCGACACCAACCGTCCGATCTCCATCCAATTGCTGACGTGGACGCATCTCCTCCACAGCTCCTCCCCCTCCTCATCCTCTCCATTCGATCCTCTTGAAGTGATTTTTTCGGAGTCCGATATAGGCTTTTGATCTCTCGAACTGGATAAAGGAAGCCGGGGCTTCTTCTGCGGTGGTCTGTGGTGCGATCTGATGGAGACCAAACGTATCCTTTGAAATCTAGTTCGGATTTGTTGAAGTTTGTGTTTGGCGTCGTTTTTGGTCGATCTAGTGATCTGAACAGTGGTTTATATTGTCGATCTAGGTTGTTTTTGATGTTTGGACTGTTTTATTCGATTCTTTCCCTTTTAAAAAGCTTTTTTTGAGTCGGATTTCACAGTCAACTCTACAGTTCCAGGATCGTTGACTTGATCGGCTCTCACTGTTTTTGGTTTCGTGAAAAAATCGAGTTCGCTTTCGATCGGATCGGTTTGTTTTTCTTGGATTTTAATTCTTGTTTGAGAACCTTGACTTTCGATTTTATTAGCTGTTGATGATATGATGAAGAATCTGAAAATCGATCCGTCCACAAAGCCGGAGAATCTTAACGTGGTATGTTTAGACCTCAATATATAATATGGTGTTCATGTGGACCTAATTTTGATTGGTTTCGATTTCGATTCACCTTACATGTGTTTGTTGGATTCAAATTAGGGTGCAGCAAGGGATGATGGGAGCCCGTCTGATGCGACATCGTGTATTTCATCTGCGGGAGACCCATCGAGCAGCGTCAAAGGGAGCGATGTGGATCAAGAATCGTTGGCGGCGGAGCAGGCCGTGTATTACCCTTACAACAGCTACTATGGATACTATTATCCAGGTTTTGTTTTGTGGAGTTGTGAATTTTTATGTTTGCTTTGTTCATACTTCATTGTATTTTTGTTGCTGATGCCTCTTTGACCTTGTGCAGGATATGATGGTTCCTTTGGTGAGTTGGATGATGCGGGCTACTATGTTGGAGCCGATGGGGTGGAAGCGCCACACCCTGTAAGTAATTCTTGCTGTGACAGGGTCATGATGTTGTTTTGAAATTTGAATGCGTTGAGGTTGATGATTAATTCGATCTGATGATTTAAGGGGAGATCATAATTCGACATTGGGTTTTCTCTGTTCTCGCTGTGTTTACTTGCTTCTGATTTGATTCAAACAAATGATGATTTTTTTTCCAGAAAAAATAAAAGTTGGAACTTCGATTTTGCAATCAAAGCCTCATTTATGACCTGAGCTGAGGTTCCTTAGTCCTTAATGCTTCTCTCGAGTCTCTTCTTTTTGGTTTTCTGTTTTTATATCAAGATTACAATTTCTTCTATTCAAATTTTGGGTTTATAATTTTTTTTTGAAAGTTGATTATCATGTTAGCTATCTTTTGGTAAAAGTTGTATGGATATCATGTTGGAGTTGAGCATCTCCACCTTGTTACACATAATAATAGCATTTTCTTTTACCATCTTATTCTGCATATTGTGGTTTGTCGATTAATCAAGTCTCACATATTGCTGGAGATTGCTGATTTTTCTTTTTATGTTTTTAGGTAATTCAAGCTGATAATGGATCGCTTGTGTATTACATTCCCAATTTTCCGCCAGGCTACAATCCTTACAGCCCATACTTATCCGGAGCTATGGTGGGTGCTGATGGACAATATGTGGCTCAACAGACATTTATCCCAAGTCCGGTTTATCAACAGCCCCTCATATCTCCTGGTTTTTTCACCCCTTCAGTTGCATATGGATCAGAGTTTGTGCCTGTATATCCATGGGATCAGTCTTTTATTGTGGATGGATCATATGGGAATGGCTACAGTGGGGTTCTTCCTGTGCCAATCCCCAAGCCTAATGCATCTGCACAGTCCCATGCCTTTATTCCTCCAAAACCTAAACAACTCTCAAAACCAACAAAGCCATCAGAAATGAAAGGTACCTCCGCAGCATTGGATGTGTTTCCCAGCCCTGGCACTCAAAACCAAAAGCCAGGAAATAAGGTACACATTGATAACACTTTGTGGTCCTTTTAAATTTTATGTTATTGGAATTTGAAATCTCTACTTATCTGGAGAAAGGCAAATCTGAATGATTTAGTGTGTTGATGGCAGGTGTCACAACATGGTGCTGGTTTTCAGGCTCCCTCTGTTCTTACTAAAGGCTATTATCCTGTAACGAAATTTTCTTCATATGCCGATCAGGGAAAAGGTGGCCTCCTCTATCCGACTGGCCCCTTCAACGCCAAAGACAGTGGACGTCTCTGGGTCAGTTCTGAAAAACCTAAAGCAAGAAGCAAGGCTAATGCCTTGGGTGATTTTGACTTGTATGAACAGAACCATGGTCCTAGGACAAACAGCACCAAAAGCTCATGTGTGGATCCAGCTGAATCTCTAGATGCTGAAGGCAATGAAAAGATTAGCACCCCAGCTGTTGTAATCTGCAGGGATGACTATAACCTTCCTGATTTTCCAACTAAGTATGATCATGCCATGTTCTTTGTCATAAAATCATACAGTGAGGATGACATCCACAAGAGTATCAAATATAATGTTTGGGCTAGCACTCCAAATGGGAACAAGAGGCTCGACGCTGCCTATCAAGCTGCACAGGGGAAAATAGGGGAAAAGGGTGGCAAGTGCCCAGTTTTCCTTTTCTTCTCTGTAAGTGTTCATTGCCCCACTTTGTTATTGTCATGTTGGTATATGTACTTATAAGTCCCTGATATGTGTTTCTTATATGCTCATCAAATTTCTTGAACCTTTCTAGTTGGATGTTTTTTGAGAAGCCGTCTTTGATTATATTTTTAATGACCAAGAATTTTGAATTTTTTTATTTATAATATCGTGTCTTAACTGACCTTGTTTTTCCAGTAAGAGAGGAAGTCTCTTTTACCTGGTTGAACACTCAGGAACAATAAGATGCCAAATATATGCATTGAAGCGCAGTTTCTTTGCATGAAGAGACTTCTCAAGTTACATCTCATGAAATTTTGCAAATTTTCTTGTATTTTACTTTTCCAGGTAAATGCTAGTGGCCAGTTCTGTGGAATAGCTGAGATGATTGGACGGGTGGATTTTAGCAAGAACATGGACTTTTGGCAACAAGACAAGTGGAATGGCTTTTTTCCCGTTAAGTGGCACATCATAAAGGATGTACCAAATCAACAATTTCGGCATATAATACTTGAGAACAATGATAACAAGCCTGTAACGAACAGCCGAGATACACAGGAGGTACATTGGAACCAGTATATTTTCTGCTACTAGCTCATAGTGTTAGATTTCTCGTATCAGGTAAAAAAATCATGAAGAATGATCATACTGTGAAAGACATGTTTCTTAATGTCCAACATAGTGATGATTAAAAAAAAAAACCATAGCCATAATTATGGTTGTAATTTGGGTAGTGATTACTAAATGATACCTGAATTGTGATCATCAAAACTTTAGTTTGAATTGAAGACTTATTTCAGAATGCTGGCTCACTAAAAAAAATATGATCCATTTGAAATATGGTTATGGGACCTTGTCTAGTTTGCAGAATCCTGTCAATTTATTGTTTAAAATTACGTGTGTTTTCTCTTATATAAATCCTCATGGAGATGGGTATCACTTGATCATTTAGATTTGAGTGACTAGTGACGTAGTACTCTCTTCAAATATAAATGGTGATACTTAAGTCTTAAAAATCATAGATAATTTTGATTATTCTTATGCGTTATGCGTTCTTATGGATTTAGTTTCTAGCTTTCTCTATGGAATTAACACATTCAATCTTTTCCATTGATGTGCCATTCTTTCAGGTGAAATTTCTCCAAGGTGCTGAAATGCTGAATGTATTCAAGAAGTATTCCTCCAAAACTTCCATATTGGATGATTTTGGATTTTATGAAAACCGTCAAAAAGCACTGCAGGAGAAGAAGATAAGGCCCTTTGCTCCTCGAGTGGAATATTTTCCGGTAAAGCACTTTCCGGAATAAATCCCAAGTAAAACAGTACAGATTCCCTTAGGCTGTCTAAATCACATGACCAGGAGATGGCTCCTCTTTTTTATATCGTCACATGAACATTATCCTTTTACTGTCTACATAATATTAATATTGCTAATTTGTACCAATCAAAAATTAAAAAAGTTATTTCTAATTTGTCCTGTGAATGAGAGCCTTTTAAGGATGTTCCCATCATGTGGGAGCTTGTTGTACATCCATTTCCCAAACAATTGAAAGAAGATATGGACAAGCAAAATTAGGGTTCATTTATGTCTGATCCAAACCACCAATTCCAAACTGTGTGGTTAGTGTAGGTGTTGTGAATCGTATCTATCAAATGTTTATACATCCAATTGTCCTCCTTCGAGCAAGCAGCCTGTTTTTTGCATTCCGATCTTTCTAAGAACTCTTTATATTTATTATTATTTTGTCAGCCATATAGACAATGTGTCTGGCTGATGATCCTTATAATGGTTAATAACCGAGGGGGCACAGCTAAAGAATGTCTACTAGTTTACTAGATAGTGTAAATGGCTGTTACATGACATTTCAGGTATGTTTGGATGCCATTTGAATTACATAGTTGCTGACTCTTATCGGGATTTGTTTTTCCCAGCCAAAGCTGGTAGAAGAAGAATTGCCATCTACAAAGATAAGTGACCAAAAGACGATTGTTGCTTCAGCTCCTCAGGTGATCGAATCAGCTTCCAAAACAAAACTTCAGGAAGTGCCTGAAGCAAAATGACTATGAAGGTTTGAATCTTTTGCGGGATTTTTTGTTGCCCGGCATAACCAAATCAGCCCACTCTGCTGGCCGGGTCAATTCTATCGGCTACAAGAAATCAAATTCCAGGTCTTTTTGGACATAAGACATGAAGAAAGAAAGAAAGAGCCTATTGAAAGTGCTGTTACAGAGCAGCATAAGATGAAGGGCTGATCCTGTCTGAAGCTGTTTTCATTGGCTTGCAGACACAGCGGAATGGGACTAGAAAGTCTGCTAAAATGTTCTTTTTTGATATTTTTGGGTTTTTTTTTAAATGCTTGTCATCATCTACTTTTTTTCTTTTTTAAAATGTTTTATGTTTCTTTCAATGAGGGGGTTTGTGTGATCTGAAAGTAAAGGTGACCCTTTGCTTCAGTGTTTGCCAAACAAAAAGGATTTGATATTGTTTTTTTCTTTTTTTGGGGGTGTGGGGTTGGTGTTTGTGGTCCTGTACAAGTGTGTGGTGTTTTTTTTGGACGCTTTTCAATGATGGTCAGTGGAGAGTATGTTAATAGAGGTAAAAAAAAAAGAAAAAAAAAGAAAAAGGAATGGATGGCTTGCAAAAGTTTGGAGGGTTGAAGTAGTCAAGAAAAATTATACATTTGAAAGATGAATGTAAAGTTTTGCATTTGTCTGCTTGATGTCCCTTTTATTATGTTTCAATCAATGAGGGCTTTCGTTTTTAGGTTACACTTTGAATACTTGGGCATGAAAAACCTCAATGTCAATTCATGATGTACATCAGTTTCAAGTCTTGTGTTTTCTTGTATTCTTGGATGTCACTGATCTTGCCAAACTCATTATATAATCCAACCATGCTAAGCATGATCTGTTTACTTGGGGTCTTGATGGTTTTGTAGAAGTGGATATTCTGATGGTAAGTTCTGTAATCCTTTTTGTAGTTCCAGCATCAGCTAATTTTGAAAACTATACAAATTATCACTGCCCGTTGATGTATGAAGATGATAAATGCTTAAGCGAAATCGAGTGGCTGAACATCGTCGGGTGTGGGTTCGAAGTCATTGATCTTAATGATGCAATCAGGTTGGAGTCCTTATAACTAATTGATATTTTATTGATGCAATCTGGACAGAGACTCAACATAATCGGTCCAGTATAATATCTATAACTTTTGAAATCATCTTGTTAATCATCAACCTCTGTTGGATACATACATCATTCAAATTAAGAGGCAATGAATATTTGAATCATGCCCCACATTAGGAGAACATCCCTTTCAGATCAATTCAATGCATTATGGATATAGTTATTAAACGAGAGAGTAATTGATGCACAGTCATTGTTTTTTTTTTAGTGTGTTGGTGCATGCATTTTCAATCAGCATTAAAAAGTGCACCCATTTTTGTCATCCCTGGATGTAATCAATACAAATGCAGACCTCAACAAGGAGGAGACAGGCAAGGTTTGCATCAGCACAAACCTTATTTTATGATTTCATACACTTAAAATAGGAAAATGATACATCCAGCCCAGTTGCAGTCCACACATTTTTTTTTAATCATACGCTCTTCCATTAGAGTCAATGTTAAATGAAATAAAATATATACTGAGATATATTTGTGTATCATTTTTTCAAGATGAAAAAATGATAATTTTTGTTTGCACCATATGCTATGATAGAACCTTATACACTATAATAGCGTATTATATACTAAACGTATAGGACTGTAAAATGGGCTAAGTGTATCAGCGCTCATGCAATCTTAGCCTCCTTTCAGCAATCAATGCCACCCAAGTGACCTCGTTATGGGCCTTCCATTTTTTTGAAGGCCCACAACTTCGCTCAGGATGTGGCATTCTGACACAAACCTAAATCAGGATATGAAATAGAGCTTACAAACGGTTTTTTTTTCAATATTAATTTTAGTCATATTTATTTCTATAGCATCATATACTCACATTAATGAGATATATATATCATTAAAATTTTTACATATTTTCTATAAATAGATCAATTTAATTATTAGAATATATAATTCATTTTTTACAAAAGTACTTATCTTATCTTATTAAATGAGGTGTACTCTTTTTAAAAAATTCAAAAGCATGTAGGGAATGGAAAGTGACATTTTTCCATGGAAATATCTTATAAAGCTTGAATGTGGTTCCACATTGTTCTTATTTACATATGACCCCTTTGTCTAGAGTATGTTTAAGAGGTTGATACATTCAATTATTCTTGTACTTGATTATGTAACAGAGGAGAAATGCCAACATTCATTATTTTTGTGAAAGGTATGTATTTTATTGTATCACTATATACATCCAAAAAAAAATTAAAACGCGTGCATTGTAAGAATAACTACATAAAAGAATATGCGTAACATTTGTGGACCTTTTCTCTCACAATCCCATCCCTCCTGTTATCCCCCCATCCTTTTTTGGGGTGGGTTGAGAGCTGGGGAGGGGGGGGGGGGGTGCTCACATCCCACCCCTCCGGTTAACCCCCCATCCTTTTTTGGGGTGGATTGAAAGGAGAGGGAGTGGGGGGGGGGGGGGGAGAGTTCACAGTCGATTGACTGTCGCTACCCGCAATCACCCCTACCAATTTTCCCACCCCCTCCCTTTCTTTTTTTTTTCTCTCTCTCTCCCACGTTTTTTCTTTGTTCTCCTTCCCACCTTAGAAAAGACATAAGTTTTTAATGGGTAGGGTTCCAACTTGATGGGTGAAAGTTAAGGTCCCTAGATGTTAGATATTTTATTAAAAATGTTTTTTTTTATGTGAATGGTAGGCATTCAACCTATTTTGTATTAAGGAAATGTCCAATGGAAATACATAAAGAAGGGTCTACAATAGAAGAGAATTCTACCTGACCCTTCCTAAATTGCACCAGATTACTCCTCAATAGAGATAATCCCACCCTGGAATGACACCTTCTTTGCACCAGTACAATAAATACCCCATTCCTGGATACAATTTACAATCATTGCCCATACATTCTCAATGTACACCGGTGTGCCCCTAAAAATCAAGTGGTTGCGAGAGATCCATAGCGACCACACCACTGCCGGGATGAAGGATTGCGAGATCTTGCCTGTGGCGCTCTTGTCGCCCCTCCGTTTGAGCCTTCTCCCGGACTCCCAAAGGTCATCAAGGGAGGAGAGAACTGGCACGAAACCCGTGGCCGAGGAGTTGAGGCTCCAGGTTTGTTTCGCTATCCCGCACTCAAGTATGATGTGTGCCGTTGTCTCCTCCGCAGCGCTACAAACAGGGCAGGAACGGTCCGCAGATGGAGCCCACTTTGCTCTATATGAGCGGGTGAGGAGCTTGTCCTGATATTTTATTAAAAATGTTAGATATCACATGCTTTTGATTAAAAATATCTTTTTTTTTATCACAAGATCACGCTCCGTTAAAAATATTTTATTAAAAAATATCTTTTTTTTTATTAAAAATGTTAGATATCACATGCTTTTGATTTTTTTTAAAATTGTATCACACTAGAGGAGATATTTACTTAAATAAAAAATGAATATATAACCTAAATAATGGTATGAAACTATTTACAGATAATGTGAAAATATTTAGGTAGATATTTATCTAGTTGTAGGTGATGTTGTATATAAGACTGTGTAACATTAACCCTAATTTCATGGAAAACAGAGTGCAACATTGATTTTTTGAGCCTGTATAGAGTGCCTGAGCTTATTTTGATCTATGGGCTATGGTTTAGGAGTTGGGTTCTGTAGCAGACTAGAGTGGATCAAAGTAGGCCACGTTTGGGCCCATTTTCAAAAGGAGTGTTGTTACACATAATTTTTTTTTTGTTCTCAATTCCAATCATACATGTGTCGATATAAAATTATTGAAACATATGCTCACATTAACGATATATATGCATCAATAGAAATGTTTCAAATTTTTTATAAATGCATTCATGTAATTCATTGGATTATATGCTTCATTTATTATAAAAACGTATATTTTATTAGATGAAATATATTATTTTTAAAAAATTCAAAACATAATTGAGGCCAAAAAAGGACTTTACGAAATATTATCCTTTTCTAAATGTTTTTTATTTGGGAAAATGAAATATTCAAACCCGTCTACAGTCGAAACACCTCTTTTTTTTAAGTATATACTTTAGTTAATAAATTATATTTTTTTTATAAATTAAAATATATATATACGGAAATTGAATGCATAAATTTTACATTTTTCAAAATAAAGCATATATTGAGATAATAATATATAGATATTGTGTTAAGAGATTTCATAAGCTACTTTAGTAAGATGATTACTACAAATGGAACTACAATAATTGACCGAGTGTATCATGTTCGCTGTGTTTGTGAGTGCTTTACAGTCATATCAGCACTTGTTGAGTTTGTGATCGTTTTTTCGAGCGTATACCACCAATATTGACATATTTTTTTTTATAAAATATGATGTATATGCTTTAATGAATTGCATGAATGCGTTTATAAAAAAATGTGAAAAAAATTTATCGAATCATATATATTGCCAACAAATAGGTGGATGAGTCAGAGTCAAGACTTGAACTTAATATCAACCCTTAACACATGTAAACATTGAACCGTTGTGCTATGACTACTGTAGATTAAGGTACACCATGTTAAATGCCGCTTGCATTATTGTGAGTTAACAAGTTTTAGGCCCAGATGTGTGAACCTTTCGTTTCTCTTATTTGTGATTATTATTGTGCATGTTTATATAATTATATTAATGTCATATTTTAAATAAGAAAGCTTAATATAGATTAATATTGCATGTTATTTCATAATTATTCGTGCATCATTTATATTCGGAGACCGCAAGGTCCTATGATTTTTTTATGATAAACTTGCACATTCATATCTACAACAATTAAATTTGTAATTTTGATAGTGAAACATGTACATTTAATTCATGCAAACCTGGATATGACAGGGTCTTACATTTAGTTTTAGCATTATGTAGGGAATATTATAATAATATATATGTCAACACCGCATTATCATAATACTTAACATGTAACACATAAATTATAGAATTGTCCTTACACATGACATCACACGCTCACAAGAAAAGACCAAGACGGTTGTCCTCAAACATTCGTACCGGCGATCATATATAGAAAAGTTTCATTAAGACCTCTGTTATTACAGTTTTTCCGTTGGTGTCTAGTCACTAAATGCAAGATTTAAATCCAACACAAGATTAAGTCATTGCATAAGTCTCATTGGATTAGCCTGGTGAGTGCTTGTTTGATGAAGAGTAATCGCACAATAGAACCAACCACTGCAAAACATGTCTGGACTTGGTGAGCAAGTGTGATTTCTATCTTTCATGGGAAGAAGTATGAAGAAAAAACACCCAATAGATAGAACTATTTAATTCATGTTGATATGGGGCTCTCGGTTTCTCAAATTTTCAGCTCCAATCAAGAAAACCGGACTCATGAGGGTTGGACACGTGAACACTTCACATGCTAGACACATGAAACTTTTTTGATGAGGGCGAGATAACTTAATTAGGGGGAGACATCTCCCCTTTCATGCAAAAGCAATCTTTATTGCTCTCAGCACCTTATCACCCAAACCAAAAATTTCACCACTCCAACACATTCCCCCAGTTTTACATCAGATGATGAATTCTAGAAATACTTGGAAATCAGGATGAGAGGAGTCCTGAGAACTGCCATTCTCTGTTTGATTTGCATCCTTCGCAGCGAACTTACCAAAGTCGACCGGATCGGGGACGTGCGGTGGCGTGGCGCTCCTCACCAAGGCCCAGTTCACCCCTTCGAAAAACGGGTGCTGCTTAATCTCCGTTGCGCCCCTGTGATTAAACATATCAATTATCTAAAAAATATTTATATTTACCCTGAAAATATCAGAGTGAATATACGAATATGAATGCATCTCATTTGGAAAAATATCTAAGAATCTAGTGTATGTTCTATTATATATTGTTCAAATTCAATTATCCTACATGGTTAATCATTATATTGAAAATGCAAATCATTATGATGTTATCTATCCATGATCTTTGAAGGAATCGAGAAGCCATGGAGTTTTGATTTTAATCTTTTCATCCCTCTAATATGTCACATATTACCCAATTAGTTACTATGTTTAGAAAATATTTAAATTCAATTACTAATATCTGTATCTGAATGGTTTAGAAAAAAAATCCTCATATCAATGTATATTGAATCAATGTGTTTTGAAAAATTATATATTTTATATCATATCATATACTATTCAAATTCAATTATCTTATTTGAGCAATCGTAATGTTACAATTTACAAATTCAAATAATTGTTGCATTATCTTTGTATGATATTTGAAGAACAAGTTTTGATTTTAATTCTCTTGTAGCTCTAATATGTCACAAGATCACTCAAACTAGTTTCTAATAATAAACATGTCATTACCTGTATCCATAAAGATTCAAACTAAATATTAATATCTAAAAAAAGATATGTATCTGTTTGATTACGTTTTTAATTATTCTTGCTGAAAAACATAAGAATGAACAGTTTGTTATTTGAATAGATGATAAATAATGTTAGAATTAGTTGTGAATAAGTTGATAATTGATATTTATTATTTGAAAAAAATTGAAGTGACCTTTAGGGCCCACGTGTCCCCACTGGATGAATAGAGAAGAATAACTCAATTTCAGCCTTAACATGAAATCCCAATACTGAGTGTTTATGCATGTTTATTGTGGCATATGTTACCCTAGGTTATTCCAAACATTCAAACAGGCTAAAAAGACAATTCCAACTAATTCTCAATTATTCTACATTGAGCAAAAGGTATTTGATCAATTGACAGGCTTACCTGCGATAAGCGATCCGCCTCTGGGGATCCTTGACGAGAAGTCCCCTGATGAGGTCCCTGGCAACAAGGCTAACCACAGGCGCGTCAGGGAACCGCAACGGCTGCCCGACGACATTGAACAAGGTGGCGCGGTTCCCCGACCCCTTGAAAGGCGTGGCGCCGTGCATGAGCTCGTACAAAAAGATCCCGAAAGTCCACCAATCGACCGCGCTCCCGTGCCCCTCCCCGCGTATGATCTCCGGCGCGAGGTACTCGTGCGTGCCGACGAACGACATCGAGCGCGCGCTCGTGGGCTCCGCCATGAGCTCGGGCAGGGAGCCCGCGCCGATGCCGCTGTTGAGGCCGCCGAAATCCGATTTGGATTTGCGGGTCTTCTTGGGGAGGATGCGGGGGAAGAAGGAGGTGGGTTGGATGCAGCCGGGAGCGATGGGGGAGTCGGCGTCGAAGGAAGAGCGGGTTTGGGCGGTGATGGTTGGAGCGACATGGACGGAGGAGGATTTGACGAGGGTGGGGTTGACGGAGCAGCGGAGGGAGAGGTCGAAGTCGGAGAGCATGATGTGGCCTTGCTCGCGGACCAGGACGTTCTCGGGTTTCAGGTCCCTGTACACGATCCCCAGCATGTGGAGGTACTCCAGTGCGAGTAGGACCTCCGACGCGTAGAACCTGCCAGCAACCACATGTTTGGTTTCATACACTCTGCATGCAAACACTTCTCACTTCATTTAACAAAACATCGACTATGATTGTATGTACTTTGTATGAAAGAATACTTATTTTACCTTTTTCGTGTTGACATTGTTTTATGAGATAAATATATGCTTTAAAATAGTTTCAAAACATGTTTCGTCTGCAAAATGTATGTAGGAATGGTTATGGTAGCGTTTTAGAACGCATAAATCATTTGTTTTTTCAAAAGTTGATGTCCAAGAAGCGGAGTTTTTGTATTCTTTCAAAAACAACTTTGAAGTGATGTATATAATTAAAAAAATTGAGTTCAACTTTCTAATTCATCATGGGTGTTTAAAAACATGTTTGGGAATTTTGACTCCTAAAAAAAAAAACATAACCTCCCACACATGTTTCCAAACATTCTTTAAGTGTGAAATTTTCCTTGATTTATATATTACAAAATTAATACTCCATTTGGAACTACTCGTGAAACTAATTGTTTTACAAAACTATGTTTAAAAATTGATTTCAAATGGGTGTTTTTATAAACAGATTAAAAAATATATGAAATATTCTAAAAAATATTTACATTATTATGAAGTCATAAATCTTAATATTTTAAAACTTTTACTTAACTTCATATTATGTTTATATCACATAAAATCTAAATTAACAATTAATTAATCAAAACATTTATGAAAAAAAACCTGTAGCCAGTTATAAAAAAATCATCACTCCAAACAGAGGGTTAATTGGTTATTCTTAACTTTTTATACTATCAGATATTGAGAGTAAATCATATCAAAATTCAGATAGGATAATCCTGGTCGGATCAAGTTTTAAAACACTAGATAAAAATAAACAAATACAACCTAGAAAATAAAGGCTAAGTTTTTAACAACGGTTTATACAAATTAAATCCAAAACAATACAAACATATATACATATATGGAACCTTGAAAACTCACCTTGCGGCCTCCTCAGTGAAGTGTTTGTTGGGCTGTCTCTGGCGAAGGGAATGCAAGTTCCCCCCGCTGCAGAACTCCATCACCAAACAATAAAACTTCTCCGTCTCGAAATGTGAATACAGAGTAGGCAAGAACGGATGATCCAACAACCCCAGTATCTCCCTCTCCGTCTGCGCCCGGAGCAGCTTATTCCGGCTCGCGACCGACGCCTTGTCCATCACTTTCATCGCAAAGAACGCGCTCGTCCCCCTCAACTCCACCAAATACACGCTTCCTATGTCGCCATAACCCAACCTCTTCAACAGTCTAAAATTAAGTCTGTCAATTATCTGAAAAAAATCTGAATCCATATAAAAAAAAAGAAATATCCTGTATTCGAATATCTGGAGTGTGGATATGGGTATCAGTGTATGCGATCCAAAAAATATTTGTATTCGACATTAAATATAAGGGTGTGTTTCTGCAATTTGATGGGAAAATGAAAGAAAGTAAGAGAATTTGGGTCAAAGGAAAAGTGATGAAAAGTAATTTTTTTTTCTTTTGACTGTATTCATGATGTTTGTGCATATGGTGAAAAAAAATTTCATCACTTTCTCTTAAACTGAGAAAAAAAAAAAAATTTCATTTTTTTAATAAGACGAAATAAGAAATGGAAAATGATAAAAAAAAAATTGTTTTTCTTCCATTATTGTTTGTCACAAATTCTAAATTTTTGGACGATCAAAAGAAAAATTTTCACTTTCCTTTGCTTGTTATCATTTTCTCTTTAGCACAAACACATTCTAAAAATATAAATCGCTCTATTATATATTGTTTATATTTGTTATCTTGTACGAACAATCGCAATCATTACATTATTATATTGACATGCTTACCTAAAATTGTTGAGCCCGAGCCGTGCCTCCCGCGCCTTCGCCACCCTTATCACCTCCCACCGCCCATCCCCTCCCATGTGTCTTTTCGCGGGGCACCACCGGACGATGAACTGTCCCCGCTCGAGCTCGCATTGCCTGAATTGTTGTTACCGGGTTTTGAAGCCGCTCGTGCGCTTGGATATGGGTCCTTCTTCGGGTCGTCCCGCAGGATTCTTTCGAGGGTGATGAATGGCTCGCTCTTTGTGCTACTCACCTTTGCATTCTTTGATGGATTCGCTGGTGTTGTGTCAGGATTTGTAGTGATGAAATTGGAACCATCTTTTGTGATGGAAGCCATTTTTGTGTCTTTGGATCGAGTTTTGCTGGACAATGCTTCGTACATCTGCGATTCCATAATGCAGATGTATGAACAATGGATAAGGTGTAGATTATGAGGAAGATTGGAACGATGTAACATTGAATCTAAAGTGAAGTTTGTTTGGTGGATATAAGATAATGAAATCACTCAGATCATACAAGTCCAAATTTTTTTAACTCATTCATGGTTGCATAAACAAATTAACAAGGTGATCGAAGTAAGCCATCCAAATTCATTTTTAGTATTATCTCATGCAATTTGTTGGAGTATTTAACGTCACATGAAATTGTTTTGTTTCTTTTTCCTTATTTAATTAAAAAATAATACATCTCACCTCCAAAATTCTCCCCAAACTATCATATACTTTTTATTTGAGGTCATATACACTATGATGGACAATGTAGTGTATATAACCTCCAAATAAGCTTAAAAGATTTTTCGAACAATTTTCTTCATTGGTCAATGATATAGTGTCCCTTCTTTCATTAAATAAAAAAACATGAAATTCACAAGTTGCCAAAAATTATGTACACATGGAAATGAATATCAGAGAAGATTAATTGAACACCAATACATGAATGAACGAGAGAAACTAAAAAAACCCACCTCAGAAAATATGATTGGGACTTTGGGTTCTGTTCATGACAGGCCTTCCTATCCAATTGGTGCCCAGATCTCACAAGAGAGTGCTTCAGATCCAAAAAAACCCCATATGGGTTTTTGAATTCAGGGTCTTCTCCACATAACCCATCAATAGATTCTATTGGAATGTCTGTTTGGGAATGTGTGGGGAAGTGGTGGGGCAGAGAGAGGTGGAGAGAGAGAGAAGACCAAATGAGGGAATCCATTGTTGAATATAAATTTAGATAAATAAATGTGTGAATGAATTGTAGACAGTGAGAGAGAGAGAAACGATTGGAAACGGTCATCAGAGGGTTGGATCAGCGGTTTATGCTGCGAAAGGATGGTGGACGAGCTATGTTTGGGCAATTGGCAACATTTAGCCCCCGTTTAGGTGTTTTTATTCTAGTATAGATTTATCCAAGTATAAATGTATAAATAAGAAAAGTATTTTGTGTTTGGTTGTATTTTGAATTATTCAGGTAAACGTGAATAAATGTTTTGTTGTTTGGGTAATGTGATAAAGATGGATAAGGATTTATAAAAGGTAAAAAAGTAATGATAATTGATTTGACATGATTTATAAGAGGTGATGACTTTTGCAGTGGGCAATCAGGTGGAATTTTTTTATTCTAGGGGTGATTGGAATTCCTATACCACTTTATCAAGTTTTTCTGGCATTTTATCTGGGGTTACCGGGGCAAACAAACACCTCCAAATACTCAAGGTTATCCGGGGGGTTATTCTTGTTCCAAGGGGGGTAGGTGGTCTGTGAATAACAGGGTGAGTTTTGTAATATGATTCATGCTTTTGCACAATCAAATTTTTTGTGGGGTTTTATTTGACTCCCTCAAAATTGTAAGTAAGCCTCCATTATTAATAAGTCTTTCACATTTTCATAACTTAATTTATAAGTTCCTTATATATTAACATCATATTTAAACAATAAGTAAGCCCCTCATTTGAAATATGTGTTAGATTTAAATCCATATAATTATGATGTAATTGTAATATATGTATTACATCCCATTCATACTAATATTTTTTTCTTTCAGCAAGGCATTCATACCAATATTTTACATTGAACATTTATTTATATAGAGTATGTGATTCATTATATTGTGAAATATGTGATATTAATTTTTTTTAAAATCAAATCCCTAAAAATGGTCAAATAGAATTCAGAGATAATATTCAACACAAAAAAAAAAGTTTTCATGCATAAAGATCAATTCAGCACAAAAAAAAATTTATTATGAATTATATTAATATTTAGCCAATCAAACATATATTTCTTTGTTATTTTTTGGTGAAAATTGAAATAAACAATTATAAAAAAAATTTACATCGACCATATACCAAAAAAAATTAAAATCCACATTTATATATATCTGTTCAATTTCAATTGGAGCATACATTGATTCCCATAATTGAGACCACATTAATGCCACATTGATGCCCAAATATAATTCGTCTCTTTTATAAATAAATATATAAATAAATAAATTTAAATGAGATGGGGGTATGCTTATTAAAAGAATCTTAACGAAAGATTTTACCAAAAAATTAAGTAGACTTACTTATTGGGGGGTGTACTTATTAGGAAAATCTAAATGGATCTTTGACAGCAAAATCCATTTAAGAGAGGCTTACTTACAATTTTGAGGGACTCAAATAGAACCACCCTTTTTTGTGAGGGCAGAATAACAAGAAAGTCATGATGAAAATACTTCTATTCCATAGGCCGAATAAATAGAGATAAGGTGGAATAAAAGTGAATAAATCTTGTTATTGGTATTTCAAGTCTCCAGTTGAATTGTGTTTTCACTCAATCTATTATACTGATATAAAAGATGTTCATATGTTAAATAATTGTTATCACCTCTTATAAATCAGGGGCACACATGTTAATCCATTTGTTTATTTTTTATAATTCATTATTTGCATCTTATTTAACTTTTACCCACAAGTTATTCATGGTGAATTAAATAATAAAAACTTTATTACTACGTTGTTCAACAAGAATAATTAAATGTATAACCAAATAGAAAATGACTTATTCATTATTTTATTGGATTGTTCTCTATTCCTTAATTACTTATGTTTCTATTCAAACGGGTGCTAAATGTCTATACAAATATACAATGTTTATTCAAGAGTAGGTCACATAGTATTATTTTATGAAAGAAAAGGCATACTATTTGTAAATAATTATTTATACGGTCTTAGGAGTTCAATGATAGTTTTATCCATATTTGCACGTTTCATTTTTTTTCTATGTTCTTTTCTTTCCTTTTTTTGGTATAATTTTTTTTTCTATGTTCTTCGAACCTTAGACAAATGTATTCTTCCAATCTCATTTCATTAGTTATCCATCTTGAATTTGTCAAATTCAATACGCATCAAAGTATCAAACCCCCTAAGAATAACACAAACATGAAACATCTTCGGTTATGATTATTTAATAAATATATAGACCTTCCAACTGCAACCTCTGTGATAGCTTCAAATTTTAAAACATGATACTGAAATTATAATATATGGTCATCATGTGTATTTGGTTTACACGTTTTATATATATGTTATTTAACATAAATAAATGTATTATAAATGTAGATGATATAGAGATTCCACCACATAATAAATATAGTAACCATGTCTCTTCCTTTCGCGATATATGTATTTTTTTTTTAATAATGAAGGGACCCCCCAACTGACTTTATAGTCGAGGTGGGTAGGTTACTTTCGATATTAAGACCTACATTTAACACTAGAAAAACCCTGACCAATCTACTATGGTCACTTGTGGGTTTCTTACGCAATAATTATACCATGATAGATATTATACTATTGGTATATCATATTTAAATGATGAAAAAGTGATTTGATAGGTGGGTTGTGATTGTTGGCCAGCTAGCAGCTGGCGGGTGAGCGAAAATGCCCAAAAATCCTGAGGCCCGTGGATAGGGTTGCTCATGATGAGGTGATGTCATCATAAGTTTAATTTTACATCGTATAATGAGAGAAATAAGTTGTGTTTATATGTGAAAATAACTCTTATACAATAAAACATTTTTTAGTTGTGAATCAACAAAAGATAAAACATTGTATTTTTCCGCAAGAGATTGGCATCGTTGTGGATCATTCTATCCCCTTCTTTTGTCAGTGATTGAGCCATTGGATTCTGTGTATTTAAGTTCTGAGCATAGAGGATATATGTGATGCATGGTTGTTGTGGCAGAAGGACCATGTATGATTAGGATCTCATGCATTCTCCGTTTGTCACATCTAAATTTGACATGTCAGGTTAGGACTTACACATAAGATTAAGAAAAATGTTACATCCAGTCATTTTTCACCTTCATTTTCAGTTAATATATATTTTAATTTTTTTAAAATAATATATTTTATATAATGAAATATATATTTTTATAAAAAAATGAAACACATACTCCAATGAATCGTATGAGTCCATTTTATATGAAATATAAAAAACTTTTAACAAAAAATATGTCTCGATAATACGAGCATACGAGCCTAATGAGAAAAATAAAACTTGTGTAGGAGCACTCTAAAGATTAATAATTCTTCAGGGTCCAAACACCCCAAATGTTGACACACATCACAAGTCTAAACTCGGCCTACGTTGTTTATCTTGCAGGGAAAGGCCCATGGAAAAAATGTCCCAAAGGAATATTTTATTTTATTTTATTTTTTGCTAAAACTATATATTTATTTAATAAACTATATATTTAAAAATAAAATAAAATATTTGAATGAATTGAGTTCATAACTAATTTTCATTTTTCGAAATTTAATATATAAACGTAATTTAATATAAACCATATTAAGTTGTGTACATACTGGATGGATGATATCGCACACAACCATTTCTATAGTCCAGTGCCACATCACCTAATGCATGATCTATATTTATAAAAATAAATAAAAAGAAACTATATTAATTCTAACCCACTTGAATACGCCCCTTTCATAAAATTTATATTTAGGAAAATGTATAGTCTCCAAAGTCCAGCCACCGCTTGTGTAGTCTCATTTGTAATAAAGTAAAAAAAATATAGTCTCCATTGAAGTAATTGTTGTTATATAAAAAGAATTATATATACTGAGAAATTATAGTTATTTTTTTATGAAAAGATGAATTTTTTAATAATACACAGTTAAAACTTCATATATAATATGTACTGCGTTATTATAGTGCATTAGGCTACAGACATGGCCGGAAAAGAGACCAAGTGTATTTGCCCTCTTTTTTAAAAGAAAAATGTTAAATTCAATTTTTTTTACATTCTAAAATCCAGACCACATATGTTTTTAAGGTCTATTTGACTCTGCATCCTACTCAAGTTTGCGTTGGCAGACACCAGCGTTTGATTTCTTCATCCAGTGTTTTATAGGTATTTTTTCTTCCTTCCCTTGCACTTAAAAAACTCTTTCGCTTAACCTGAAGCAGTGGTTGCCAACGCAGAGTCAAACAAATCCTTAGTTTTAAAAATAGCAAACATAATCTGCATATGCTTTGATAAAAAAAATTGTATATCGAACCATTTTAAATTTAATAAATATATTTTTAGTAAATAAAAAATTCAATGATGGATATACTTTCTCCATCAATGCACGTGCTTTAATGAATCTATCTATGTACTAATAAAAAAGGGTTTTCAAATATATGTAACATAATTTTACATTTTTACTCTCTAACAAATTTATTAAAGTCCATTATTATCCAAATTAATATTCCTTATCCCAATCTTATTTTATGATTTAAATAGATAATCACATTTTTATAAATTATACATACATTCGAATTCTCTAATAAATTAATTTAACAAAAAGATTTTTTAAAAATAAAATAATATAATTTATGAGTATATTTTCATTTGAATTTTATTTTTATTATTTTGTTGGTGGGTTATAGGGATGTGGATGGGCCAATTCATTTTTCTATTTTATTTTATTTTAATATAAAAATTTCATTCGGATTAAATGAGTTTAATCATGAAATTATTTTATTTATTTTATTGTTGGTCGATTTTTCTTGTGATTCATTAACATCAAATTATTTATTAGTTTAATTTTCACACACATCGTACATAGAATAAGACTAAAATTTAACCATGTATATATAACTGTATTTTGAACTCTAAGCCCCCGTTTGGATATGGAATATGCCACAGAATAACTTGGAATAAAAGAGAATAAGTAATTTTTGGTGTTTGGATGCAGTGAATACACTGTGATAACTTATATCAGAATAAATTAGTATAAAGTAGTATATGATTCCAATCAAGTCCCCCGTTTGGAACGGGGATATGTTTTATTTTCTCCCGTTTGGAACGAGAATAACCCCCCGGATAACCCCGGATAAGTATTTGGAAGTGTTTGTTTACCCCGGATAACCCCAGATAAATTATACCAGAATAAACCTTGATAAAGTGGTATAGAAATTCTAATCAACCCCTAGAATAAAAGTTATCCTAGGTTATTCCACCTAAAGAATATGTGGGCCCACTGTCAAATCAACTGTCATCACCTCTTATAAATCACCTGTCAAATCAACTATCATTACTTTTTTACCTTTTATAAATCCTTATCCATACTTTATTCACATTTTACCCAAACAACAAAACATTTATTCTTACGTTTGCCAATTAGAATAATTCAAAATACAACCAAACACAAAATCATTTTATCCTTATTTATACTCATTTATACTTGGATAAATCTATACCCTAGAATAAAAACTATCCCCATTCCAAACGGGGGAGTATAGATTTATCCAAGCATAAGTGAGTATAAATACAGATAAAGTGATTTTGTGTTTGGTTGTGTTTTGAATTATTCTCGTTGGTAAACGTAAGAATAAATGTTTTGTTGTTTATGTAAAATATGAATAAAGATTTATAAAAGATAAAAAAATAATGATAATTGATTTGACATGTGATTTATAAGAGGTGATGACAATTGATTTGACAGGTGATTTCAAAACACAATCAAACACAAAATCACTTATTCAATTGCTATACCCACTTATGCTGGTATAATTTTATGATTGCTACTATATTTAGTTTTTTTTTTCAGTCCAAAATATAAACCTATATACCTTTACATATTCAGTGAAACATATAGCTTGTTAGATGATGCATAATACTCACTAAGTTTTTCTTACACTTACTAAAAATAAGTTCATTCAATTCGAAATGGGACGATATGTACTTTTTATCAAAGCATATATCTAATTAGTTGATGTTTACTATTGAAAAAAAAAAAAACACGAGTTTTGATTAGTGAACGTGATTGAGTTTATCATTTTCCATCGGTTGTAAACCTCCCATTAAGCCTTATTAAAATGAGGCCCAATTCAGGGCCCATAAAACAATCGGATCAACGCACCTTCTTCTGCTTTCCACAAATACTTAACCACGGTTAATAAATAATAAATGCTGAACCCCCCAACCACGGTTAAATCCCAATTTCGAATTCAAATTACAATCAGCCACTGAAAGAGCGGGCTCGGCACGCGTGGCCCCCCCCACTTTATCGAGATCCTCGCCTAATCAACGGTCGGATATTACCGAATTTCAAAACAAAACCCTCACTGTCTCTCTCTGTCTGTTTCTCTCCATCTTCAAATACCCCGAATCATTTCTTCCTTTCATTTCGCTTTATTGTCCTAAACAATCAATCAAGGTCTTTCGAAAAATTAGATTTTTTTTTTTTTTCAAATTTGATCCCCCTGGATCCATCATGTCTGGTATGAATCGGAGGTCTTCGATCTCCGCCTCTTCGTCGTCCACGGCGGCCGCCACGAAGAGACCGGCGACGGAGTCGGTGAAGACGGCGGCGGTCCCGGCGAAGCATGCGAAGAAGAGGGTCGCCCTCGGAAATGTCACCAACCAGTCTGTCGGGGGGAGCCGGTACCCCACTCGTTCTTCCGCGGCCAAGCAAAAGCAGGTCCGATTTTCGATTTTTTTTTTTTTTAGGTTTTGGTTTTGTTGATTTTGTTATTGGGTTTTTGTGTTACTTTTGTTTTTGTGAAAGATTTTTTTTATTCTGTACAATTCTATTTGTCCAATTTGTGTTTCACAGTTAAATAAATATGTTGAACTAAATATTTGATAAATGGGGACTGAAAATAATATTGGGTTTTAAAGAATATGTTCTTAAATTGTTAAATTTGAATTTAATTAATTCATCTAATCTTTTTTTTTTGGTTCTACTAAGATTATGCCCAATATGAAAATGTTATTTTTTTTTCATTGCACCCATCAATACAATAAATGCCTAATAATAATTTTTATATCCTTACAATTCTATCATCTCTGGCTTTAGATGTCAATAGATTGCTGTTAAAATATGTTTGTGGAGTTTTTGAATGTTGGGTTTGTGAAAAAAAAAATATTGGACAATTTTGATTTGATGTTGGGGCTAGATTCTTTTTATCTTATTTTGATTATAAGATTGCTTTATTGACATGAAGTGTGCATGAACGCATTCTGATTTGTGAAATAAGATAATTTGTTATATTTTTGAACACTTAGAATTATATTGTTGATACTTTGGGAACTGAAAAATACTATTGGATGTTTAAGAACTCTGTTCTTTCACTATACTCCTTGAATTTAATTGATCTAGCTTAACCTTTTGCATTTTGGTCTACTAAGGTTATACCCAACATGAAAGTATTTTTTTTTCTTGCCCCCATCATTTCTATTAATTTTTGGGGAGTATGTTTGGGATTCTTCCAGTGTTGTATTACTTTGTTTTAAAGCTGGAACTAGCCTTCTTTTATCTTATTGAATAATAAGATTGTATTTTGAACATGAAACGTGCACGATGGAATTTGTGCATCATATCTGTAAAATGGGTTAATTTGTTCTATTGATAATGTCTGTGATGGGTTGATTAAATTTTCTTTTCAGGTGCTTCCTGCAAGCACAATTTCCAAATCGAAAAAGGGGCCCATCTCACAAGCTCGAGATGCAGCCCTCAACCGGAAGTCTTCTGTTGGCTCTTCCACTTTAACACCGGTAGTTGCTGTCTCTTGCAAAGATACATCACTACCAAAAAATGATGGACCCACCTCAAATTCCATCACCCGACTTGGTCCGGTTTCATGTAGCACAAAAATGTCTCCTTGTAAATCCGATGGACTTTCTGTTTCTATTGATGAAACTATGTCAACTTGTGATTCTATAAAGAGTCCTGATGTTGAATACATAGACAGTGGTGATGCAGCATTATTGGCTTCTTTGGCGAGGAAAACACAGCAAAATCTTCAGATTACAGAAAACAAAGATGCAACAGGTGTTAGTTTATACTCATATTTTATTTAACTGTTCTGTTAGCTATTGCAGCAGTGAATTTCCTTTTTTTAATTTATTATTAGTGAACAATGTTCTGTCAGATACAGTAATAGTGAGTTTTCGTTTAGGTTTCTTATATATAATTATTAGTGAACAATGATAGCCTTAACCTATGAGTGTCATGGAGTTGTCACCCTGTGTTCAGTTAACTATTTATAGACTTCTTGTGTTATGCTTCCTAGTTCCCAGATCTTATGTTTTTTTTCTCTCCAGATAATCTGTGCAAGAGAGATATCTTTGCTGGGATGGAAACTTCTGATCCTATAATTGATGTTGATGAGAATTGTGATGACCCACAACTGTGTGCGACAATTGTTTGTGATATTTATGAGTTCTTACGTGAAAAAGAGGTGATTTTCTCATTCATCTTCTGCTTTGTGCACATCTACTTGAGATAGTAATATCCCCTCCATCTCTCTATTAGATATGATGAAGTTGTGAATTTCCCATGGCTTTCTTCCCACCATTTCTTATTTAAATTGTTTTCTTATTCTTATATTTAAATATAACATGAAATTAGGCATCTTTTCCCTGGTGCATGCATTGAATCATTTTCAAAATTAATTATAAAAAAAAAGAGAACCAGTGTATGTTGACTATTGTTGGTTAAAATGTTTGTTTCAGAAGTATGAGTATAAGATTTAAGATTTCTGTATGAATGTGTTTGTGTATCTTGTCCAATGAAAAAATTCAATGAATGTATTTGTCATTGCTTGGCACAGATGAAGAGTGTTGTACATGGCACCTCTGAATTTCTAATATATGTGTAAGGAGATATGAGTATTGCATTTGACATGGACATGGAGTTTCAGACGTGGCCACAAACTCACATACAGGGTATGCTTGAGACTGCACATAACCCAAACATTTATGCTCTATAACTATGCCTATTGCGAAGAATGAGGGCTTATGCTTCCTTTCATTTCTGGACATACAGAAGAGTGTTTGAATGAGAATTGGAGTACAAGTGAATTGAGAGTTATTTTGAGTTTACTATTCATCCAATGATGGAAATTCCAAACTCGATTTCTATGATTTTCAAGGGAGTTTACTATATTTCAAGTGGCCTTAATGGGATGCATAAGGAGGTACATTGCCAAACAATTATAGACATTCTGTCTAGAATTGCAGTATGAGTTTAAAGTTATTCAAAGATCGGGTTAGTGTTATCCGGCATGGACAAGATGTTCCTGTCTGTACAACTTTATACTTCTTTATCATTATTTAAATATAGGTTGGACCATTAGTGTGTTAGCTCTGGAAAACGAGTTTGAAAATGAGATTTTCACTTAAGGCTGCATTTTAAAATAAAGCATACTTTTGTTAGATCAATGAAGTGCTTCTTTTTTCAATGTGATTAATTAAGCTTAGTGCACACTGAACATTTGGAAACATGTTTGGTTAGGTACGATTCTTGCCATTGCAAAATATGCAAATTTCTTAACGCCAACTTCCTTGCTTATCCTAATTCCTATATCTGGTATTCTCTAATTAAGTAATCCCTGGTTTTGATGTTATTTATTTTTCTTTCATATAAATAAAGATGGTTCATTTGTGCCCTGGCAGATCAAGAAAAGACCTGCCACAGACTTCATGGAGTTGGTTCAGAAGGACATAAGCCCAAGCATGCGCGCGATTTTAATTGACTGGCTTGTGGAGGTATTGGTCAGATTGACTGAACTTTTTTTTAGGGTCTTCTTTTGCATATAACATGATTATACTTCTTTGTGCTCTTATAGGTTGCTGAAGAATATAGGCTTGTACCTGACACCTTATATTTGACGGTGAATTACATCGATCGTTATCTTTCTGGTAATGAAATGAACAGGCACCGGTTACAATTGCTGGGTGTTGCCTGCATGTTAATAGCGGCGTAAGATACCTTCGTTGTTCTTTTGACTCTTTTTTTTATTCACTCAATTTTTAATTGTTTGTTGTTAATTTTGGGGAATTGCTGTATTATGTGTGCAGGAAACACGAGGAGATATGTGCACCACAGGTGGAAGAGTTTTGCTACATCACCGACAATACATACTTCAAGGATGAGGTTCTTTTCCATCTCCATCAACTGAGTGTTGCATTCTTTGACCTTTAGATTTATAACCTGTGATTCTTGAACAGGTTTTGCAAATGGAGGCTTCTGTCTTGAGGTACTTAAGGTTTGAGATGTCGTCTACAACAACCAAGTGTTTCCTGCGGTAGGTAGCTGTAAATTCTCATGCTGCCCGTAACTTTTTTAAATTCTTGTGCTGAGTAGGTTACTGTAAATTTTAAATCTACCCTGTATCATCTGCTGCTCATGCTTGACTTTATTATTTTTCTTGAAGGCGATTTGTCCGTGTTGCCCAAGAATCTGATGAGGTAAACCCTGGTTGCTTGAAATCTTTTTGTATTTGCTATTCTCTTGATTGGAGAATGTTTGTTTTATTCAAATTGTTTTTCCAGGTCCAGGCGTTGCAGCTTGAATTCCTAGCAAACTATATTGCTGAACTATCTCTGCTTGAGTACAGTTTTCTACGTTTCTTTCCATCCATTATTGCCGCATCAGCAATATTTCTTGCAAAATTTATATTGCTTCCATCACAAAGACCATGGGTATATCTCATTCAATTCTGATTCAATGCTTTTCAATAATGAGATTTTCAATTGGATTTAATGAACTTACAAAATACATTGTGCTGTGTCTTGTTTGCAGAATGCTACATTGGGACATTACACTCTCTATAAGCCCTCAGAACTGTGGGAATGCGTCAAGGAATTGCATCGCCTTTTTCTTAATTGTCCTACCAACAGCCTACCTGCAATCAGAGAAAAATACAGTCAGCACAAGGTAACATAGCAGAATGAACATACACTTCTTTTCTTGCTGTCATCCATTCCTACATAGTGATTTTAAATTTTCTCTATCCAGTACAAGTTTGTTGCCAAAAAATACTGCCCACCCTCATTACCATCAGAGTTCTTTGACGACAAATAAGTGCAGCCGAAAGAAGAAAAGAGTGGTGATTTCCAATGCTTTGTTGGTCTTATAGTCCAAATACAGATATGCATGATTTTCAAGTTCCTTCAATTTCGGTTGTCGTTCGACCCTTGTATAACTCGAATTGAGCAGTTGTTTTCCCCCCTTCCTTTGCTTGAGTTAATCGTTTTTTGTGGTTGTTGCTTGAGCTTTAAATCTTCACCAGGGAGATGAATTTATACTGTATGTGATCATTTGAGTCAATTGATCGTCATAAGATTGTGACGTCCTGCGAGTGATCTCCACTGATATTAAGAGTCTGCTGGGAGGGTTAGGATGGTTTTACTTTGCTGCTTTCGCTATCTGGGCAACTGTTGTGCTTATCTTGTTTAGATATAAATACATCTGTATGCGAAGCTTTTTCTGTAATATTTTTAAGATACTGTAATGTTTGTAAGCAATGCAATTCTTCTTTCCCTGTTCATTTGGTGCAGTTTAATGGATTTTATTGGTTGATGCAGCATAGAACATATTGATGTGGTTTGTTATGCTCCAGCAATGAACATATTGATGTGGCTTGTTATGCTGCAGCATTGAATATATTGGTGTGGTTTGTTATGCTGGGTGTGATGCAGGGTCCAAGGGTTATGCAATAAACATATTTAAAACTCTGCTAAAATTTTACCATAAGATATTTACTACCATAATCCAATTGCGGTATCTACAAACTATTTACGTAGCCATGTTTGATGGCCCATTAAGGTTGATTGGTTTTTATTGTGCTAAATGTAGTGCTAATTTTTTTATAGGATTTTGAACTTTATTTTTTTGGCTGTTCAAACAGACAGGGAAATGTTAAGCTGATCCTTAACTGTATGTTGTCCTGCTTGGACAAATTTTTCTCTCATGAGGTCGATTAGAATTCAAATCTTGGGAAGGTGATATTTTTTTTTACATTAGACTTGTCAAATTGTTCTTATTAGAATCTGACAAATGGTATGTGAGAGTTATACCTTTGGAATAATGGAGTCTCATTTTTCTTATATAAAATAAATAAATAAAGGTAATGTGAGTCTCTCCTCCCCCTTATTATCCCCACCAACTAAATGTTTTTTGGCTGGTGGGGAAGGAGTGTGGGTTGGTTGGAGTAAACCTTTCTATATAAAGTTCCCTTCTTCCTTCTGGATGTCTGTTCAACCTGGGGGTTCCAAAGCCAAACCTTAGTTTAGTGGATATTGCAATGACATATTGTTATCTTTTGGAATAATGATAAATGGATATTGATATGCTAAGCCATTTCTGCAATCCTGCCTAGTATAATTTTTTTTCTAACTTAGTATATGTTATATGAATAAATGTGCATGCAATTTATTTTATTTGACAAATACCTATAGGAAAATTTTAAAAAGGGATAGTAAAAAAAAATTGTAATATTGATTGTTCATGACATTTTCCATGACAAAACAATCCTCAAAAAGATCCAAAAATGGGGGTAGTTAATACCCCCCAAGAGAGGGTCCACTCTGGTGATGACATGATGGTTGGTGCTTGTTCTTATTTGTTGCTACTGATTGTTCTCGATGGGGTGGGATCTTCACCTTTGAAAAAAATTGAATATTCATTTTTTATAGTGGTTGGGTGAGTAACTAAAGGGTGGAAATAATGTCCCCTCTAAAAAGATTAAAATAACTTTAGAATGGATGTGATTCATATTTTGCTTCTATAGTTGACATGGTTACATAAATGTATCATTTTTTCCAAATTAATTTATAATTACTTTATAAGGCATTATTATGTGGAATTTTGCATTGGGTTAGTTCACATTATTAAGTATTGGATAATGCTAGGTTTGATAAATATAGTCCTATGGACAGTATACTCATATCTAATTTTTGAAAGTTAATTATCCTCGTTTTGTGTGTTTTAATGTAAAACGTACATATACTCGACTAATGTATACTCATTTTTAAATTGGAAATACTCATTTTGAACAACTGTAAAAAAAAATTAAATAAGATATATACTTGATTAATGAAATATATATCTTGTTGGATGTTTATCATGATATATAAAATTGTATGTAAGGCCATGAAAAAAATTGTGTGTAATAATGCCCATAAGTATTTTGGCTGCTTTGGCGTTTAAATTGATTAAATTATTCCTAGTTTTTTTAGTCATTCGAACAATGTCGAGGTAGAAAATATACTAGTTTTTTAAATATAATTTAGTCTTTTGCATGAATGTAATTTAGAAAATATACTAGTCCTTTGCATAAATATACTAGTTAGATACTGCGCTATCTACCAAAAAAAAAAAAAAAAAAGGTGACTGTCTGATGAGTTGGAAACAGCATGTGCAGACGAATCATATTTTTAGTCGTGCAATTGCTTGGATATAAATATTATTGGGTGAATCCGTAAAATGTCCCTTGACCAACAGCTTTATTTTTTTTTTATCGTCCGTGGAATTTTTTATATTTTTATTTATCATTGAAACTGTTGTAAACTAAGTAAAACACACACACACAAATATACATAGGAGTATAAACAAAACACACAAGACATATAGAGAATAGAGATAAAGAGAGATTTCTTATTCTTCACATCTTGGTTGGTTATTGAATAGATTACAAACCCCTCAATTTATAGGGTCCATGGAGGAATCCCAAATGTGGGGAGTTACAAGTCTATAGAGGTGAGTTGGTAGATAGTGGGGTGATTAATAGTGGGGGTTATGGAGTTGAATGAGAGGGGTTATGGAGTTGAAGAGTGGGGGATGTTATGGCTTAGAGGAGTGGTGGTTATCCACCACTTTCACAACCCTCCCCCTTGGATGACCACCACGTTAAGATAATTGCCTCATTAAAACCTTGCTTGGAAAACCCAGTGGGAAAAAACCAAAGCGAAGGAAAAAGAGTACAATTTAACTTAATCGTATAATGGTGTATGCGTTTAACACTGTCTCGTTAAAACCTTGCCAGGAAAACCCATTGGGACAAAACCTAGGCGAAGGAAAAAGAGTACAGTTCGCAAAATGTCATCAAAAAAATTACTCCCCCTCATAAGTATAAGATTTCAAGAATTTTGGTCGCTAACTCGTCGCATCCCGATGTTATACACCAGCTTCTTGATGTTGACGTCGACAAAGCTTTAATGAACAAATCTGCAAGATTGTCCTTTGACTGAATTTGTTGAACATCAATTTCATGTCTCTGCTGGAGCTCATGAGTGTAAAAGAATTTTAGAAATATGCTTCGTTCTATCACCCTTGATATATCCCCTTTGATTTGAGCAATGCATGCTGCATTGTCTTCATAAATAGTTGTTGGAACATCTGTAATGAGAGATAGTCCGCATGCAGTACGAATATGATGAACCAAAGACCTTATCCACACGCATTCCGACTTGCTTCGTGGAGTGCAAGAATCTCAGAGTGATTAGAAGACGTGGCGACCAAAGTCTGTTTCGTAGATCGCCAAGAGATCGCTGTGCCACCGCAAGTGAATACATACCTGTTTGTGAGCGAGCCTTGTGAGGATCTGAAAGATATCCTGAATCTGCATAACCCTTCAGTTGTGCACCATTATTGGAATCTTTGCATAGAATAGGCCCATGTCTGACGTTCCACGAAGATAACGAAAAATGTGCTTCACATCATTCCAATGCCTTCGAGTTGGTGCAGAGCTAAATCTGGCCAATAAGTTAACTGAAAATGCAATGTCAGGTCTAGTGCATTGGCCAATTATAATAAAGCACCAATTGCGCTAAGATATGGTACTTCAGGACCAAGAAGATTTTTTGTATCTTCTTTTGGACGAAAAAAAAAGTCATTCTTTGGGTCAAGTGACCATACCACCATAGGAGTACTTAATGGATAACATTTGTCCATATTAAAATGCTTCAGGATTTTTTTCAACATATGTTGTTTGATGAAAAAGTATCCCATTTGAACTCCGCTCAATCTGCAGGCCAGACAATATCTTGTTTTTCCAAGATCTTTCATTTCGAATCCATTCATAAGATATTCTGAAGTTTTGTTGAGCTCTTCAGGAGTCTCAATTGAAATTATATTATCAACATAAATTGTCAAAATAGCAAATCCTTACTAGATATATTTATAAGGACACACGGGCAAATGAAATTGTTTTCATATCCTGCTTTCATCAAGTATTCACTAAGACGGTTGTACCTACTGCGTTAAGCTGTACAATGAACGTCTTAGCTTTATTGAGTACATACTCTTTGATTTTTGTTTTAGGCAATTTATATCCTTCAGGGATTCATATAAATTCCCATATAGATAAGTTGTTACTTCGTCCATTAGTCTCATATCAAGTTTTTCAGAAACTTCGAGACTTTCTAAGTAATGGAACGTTATTGTATCCATGACTTATGAGTATGTTTCTTCGTATTCAAATCCCAGGTTTCTGCAGGAAACCTTGTGCCTTATATCTAGTAATTTTATTTTCTCATTTCGTTTTCTTACAAACACCCATTTGTAACCTTCAGGGTTAACATCTTTTGGGGTATGTATTATAGGTTCGAATATACCACTTTTCAAGAAAACTCAATTCTGCTTTAATAGCATCTTTCCACTTTGGTTGTCGACATTCATTTATGCTGTGTGGTTCATTGTAATCATCGCCCTTTGAAATTTCAATAGTATGTCATCGATGATCATTTATTTGCGATTCCACATTTCTCTTATATGCATATAAAATACAGAGATCTCAATATTATTAGGTACCTTTTCCTCTTCAAGAGTTTGTCACTTCTGGAACTCGTTTCTCTTCAGGGATATTATACTCTTCTGGAGTTTTAGAGAAAGTGGATCTATTGTTCATAATCTCTTCTGGAGCATTATGTATAACTTCTTCTGGATCATTATTAGAGCATGATTTTTCATTTGATCTCCACTTATGGGGAGCTTATTCTTTTGAACCTATTGATCTATCACGCTTCTGGCATGCATTAGGAATTTGATTTTCACGTTGAGTGGTACGTGAGTCTAGATGAGACAGAGTGGATGAATTCCACGATAATTCTCGTCGTTCTTTAGGAACATATCGTACTTCAGGTACATTCTTCCCTCCCCTAACGGCGGAATATTGTCTCATTAAAATGACAATCCGTAAATCATGCGGTAAAAACTATCATCGAGGAAAAGAATCTTCTGGTTCTTTAGTATACGCCCAAATGAATAGTTCAATGCATTATCGTGTACCATGGATATCTGATATGGTCATGTCAAATCATAAAGATCATAGAACTTCTGGTTCATATGAGTAATTATGATATTTATATTATAACCCTTAAGAGAGAGTATAAAGTTTTTCTAATGTATGCTTCTAGCATGAGACATTATTAATGTATAGATACTCCATAATTTTAAAATGGCATATCTTGAGATAGGTATATTCAGTAGACTTCTTCTGGATCTACATGAATACAATGTATCGTTGATACAAAATTTTGTATATATTGATAATATGATATCTGCTCTTCTAGAGCATTCGATCAAGTTTGTAATACTAAAAATAATATTATCATTTGCATTAATTAATATTAAACTAAAAAAATAAGATAAATATGAAAGTGCATTTCATATAATAAAGAAAAATAAAGACGTAAATATAAAATTGACAAATATCTAATCATATATGAAGTACATGACCAATAAAGAGTTTAAGCATACTTCAGGTACGCAACCAATTTAAAGATTTGGACGTACTTCAAGTAAGTGACCAAAATTATGTTATGAAGTACCACATAGATGACAATAATTTTTTTCTGCATTTTAGGGGTTTATTATGCAAACTTTTCCCTTGCTTTCTTCAATAGCATTCCACTTCTGGTGGTTTCAAATAACTTGTCATCTCTACTATTGTTGTGGTTATATAAACCATGAAATAACCCTTGACCATGTCCATTGCTCAAAATAAAATAAAATAAAATGCATTTGCTTCAGGCAACGATGCTGAGTTAATAGATCGGGTTTCATGATTTTTTTTATTTATATTATTATCAAAGCTCATTATTCAGCAATGAGAAGATATAAAATTTGATAATAATATTTTTGTTTTCGACATTGCTACTACTGGAGTATCTTTGAGACACAATGGTCGGTGGACTTTTCACAATGAGAATTTAATATTTAAATCCTCTATATTATGATGGTGAAAGCTAATCACAATTTTTACATGTTCCTACTGGGATACATGTAGCCACCTTTTTTTTTTTTATATGATCCTTCAGGGACCTATAAAAATTTCATAACTTTTGTATACTCCTACATGACTCAAGTAGCCATTAATTTTATATAATCCTTTAGGGATAATAAAATTGTATGTAGTCCTTCAAAGATAAAATAAAATAAAATTTTATATGGTCCTTCAGGGATTCATATAATCATAATTTAAATACAGTCCTTCAAGGATCTATGTAAATAATTTTTTTTCATTTTGGTCCTCTAAGGACCCAAAAAATATATCATATAACTTTTGTTTGGTCCTACAGGGACACGAGCAATCATGATTTGTGTATATATATCCTTCGGGGATAAAAATTATACCGTCCTTCAGGGACACATTCTAATCATATCTTTCACATGAACCTCCAAAGATCCATGTAATAATTTTTTGTATAGTCCTTCAGGGACAAAATAAAATAAAATTTGCATGGTCCTACTGGAACACATAATTCATAACTTTTATATGGTCCTTCAGGGATCCATGTAAACACAATTTTTGTATGCTCCTATAAAGTAATATAATGACTTTTACTTGGTCATTCAGGGACTAATATAATAATAATTTTACATGATCCTTCAATGATCCATGTACACAATTTTTTTTGTAGTCCTTTAAAGATAAAATAAAATAAAATTTACATGATCCTATTGGGACACATTATTCATAGTTTCTACATGGTCCTTCAGGGATCCATGTAAATACAATTTTTGTATGGTCCTATAGGGACACATGACATTGTAACATTAAAATGAATCACAAATCAAATATTTATAAATATCAAATTAATTGATACAATGAATAAGGATTGATGTTAGCACAAATCTAAGCAATAAGTGAAACATCAAAATATAATTCCATAGTCTACCAGAAAAAAAAATTTAAGCTACAAATTTTAATCATCTTAGCCAAAACTTTTTTTTTCACATATATATGAATATGGAACAGATTGATACTAATATGATTGAAAGTAATATATGGCATAGCATGTCACGGTATTGTAACCACAATATAATAATTGAAACACTATATATGTTGAATAAATAAACTGATTAAGAAGATATTTATGCCACATACAAAAATGAAATCCATGTTGAAGTCCGGGGAAAACCTTTAATTTTCATTATTAAAAATACACAAAGGAATCACGGTGTTTTCAAATGGGGCATGATGGTGAATATAATGAGTTCTACTCGTGCTAATAGAATCATTCATGAATTCAACAAGGATGACATGTCATGCTTATAATAACAGTGAATTCATTATGGATATAAGGCATGAGAGAATTTTTTTTTTATGGAGATCATTAACAACCCACCGAATACAAACCTTCCTAGTAGATCATATTCAATTCATGCATCCATTTTGAATTTATGCATGCACTAAAGACAAAATAAAACACATGTATATATGAAACGACAGCTATATAATAAAATGCATGAATTATTGGGTTTGATTACAAATCATGGATCCATGCGCATATTAATCACGAAGATGAGATTACATGGCCAAAACATTTTTTTTAATACTATGATATAGAATATGCATAAAGAAATGCATTCTTAAAACAAATCTATAAAAGAATGCAACGCATGGATATATTTAATTATGTAGCATATAGTAAGAAAGCCCATTTTTCTTTATCAAAAAGAAAATCATAAAATTCTCTATCATGTTGTATATAAAATATAAAATAAGATAAATCATGATGATTTGAATATCATACATTCACCAAAAATATAAATCTTTGGGAATCTATTTTTTTTTTTAGAAAAAATATATAATTTTATGAACTCAACAATACAAATCTTTGGAGATCTCATGAACTCACCAAATTACAAACCTTTGGAGATCTCTTTAACATCTTGAGTGCTTGAATCGAATAAAAGCTTATTCGTGCTGATAACGTGTTGTAAACTAAGTAAAACACACACACACAAATATACATAGGAGTATAAACAAAACACACAAGACATATAGAGAAGAGAGATAAAGAGAGATTTCTTATTCTTCACATCTTGGTTGGTTATTGAATAGATTATAAACCCCTCAATTTATAGGGTCCATGGAGGAATCCCAAAGGTGGGGAGTTACAAGTCTATAGAGGTGAGTGGGTAGATAGTGGGGTGATTAATAGTGGGGGTTATGGAGTTGAATGAGAGGGGTTATGGAGTTGAAGAGTGGGGGATGTTATGGCTTAGAGGAGTGGTGGTTATCCACCACTTTCACAACAGAAACATATTTTTTTTTTTGCCTCTCATCCGTGCTACTTTATTTTTTATGCCAAAACTACCCCATCTGTAAATTGATATTGCAGTTTTGTTATTGGTTATTACATTTTTGTAATGTTGTATGTCGTTAGTTTAATTTCATAGATGGTATTACATTTGTGTACTGTAAATGATAGTTTCTGTAATTGATAGTTTTAATAGTTTCTATTGTAGTTGTTGTTACGCCCCGGGGCGACCGTCCCCGGGACCGTACTAATCATAAGATATTAGGAGTCATACACGAAAGACCAATAATGACTCCAAATAAAATGCAATAATAAAAGACAAAGATAGAATAAAATAACAAGGCTACAGGGAAGTGATAGCCAATAAAAATAAATGATGCGGAAGTATAATATACAAATAAGTTTGTAAATCAAAAATATTATTACAGACCCGAATACACGATCACTATCCTGTGAGAGTCTAAGTCTAGTCCAAATAAAATCATAGGTGCAACACGCACGTTTACTAGTACATACACAAAAAAGATAGGATTGCTGACAGCCTCACACTCGCTAACCGAAAGGTGGGACGCTCCACGTACGAACCACGTTAGAGAGATGCTCTAGCTCCACGCCAACCCAGTCCCTAGTGGATAACAAAACACGAGGGGTGAGCTACAAGCTCAGTGAGTGGCAAGAATCCAAACTCTATAATAATCATATGATATTAGTTCATTTTTCTTTCCAAAGAAAAGGAATATGAGATGAAACCCAACATATATAAATGTCGCGTGAAGATGTGACCTCCTCTTAGAACTCTTGTAGAGGAACCAAACGGTTAACCATAATGCATATCATTACTGGATAACACAGTACTATAAATCTAATCGCATGGAGGTACACTACGCTACAATGCCTCACATCCTCCGGTAGATGTGTTATACTTTGGGCATTCTCAGTTAATACAAATGTCATGTGACGACGTGACCCCAATTCACCCGCACCCTCACTCTCACCCTTAGGGGTGACATGGGACTATTGAAAACAGAAAATAACCCGCTAACTCCCTTAACCTTATGGTAGCCCTCTTCCTGATAGTCATCCATGGTAGGTCCGATACCAAAATGGTAACAAAGTACACATTGGGCATCCTACGATGTGGAGGCACAATCTAGGATAGCTTTAACACCGGGTAACTTCAATGCGGATACGAGGTAGGGGAGAAGCATTCTATGCTCGCAATACGATTCTCAAGGATCAACTATAATAATCTAACAATTAACAATGTTAATGAATTCTCTTCAATTGCCATACAGATGCATCACTCGGATGCGAGGAAAAACAGTTAAGTTCTCGCACTTAACAATGAGAAGGCATGACACTAAAGACGGGTCATCTACACGCTTATTACAAATAAGCCAAACATACTATCATAGCAATCGATTAATAAATACTGATATGATAAATGAATTCTTCTGAATTCCCATACGAGAGCATTGCATGGATGTAGGGTAGATAAACTGTTATATTTGCATAGTAAAACAAAATATGATCCTGAACCTGGATCGCACATATGTCTGTCACAGTTATGCCTGACTAATTAAACACACACACGATTATTACAAGAGAAACTCTATCATAAAAGAGTTACATGTGCCACATGTCCAAATAACCTATGATTAAACCATGTACATACACATATATGCACACTTTATATAATCCAACAAGAGTAATTTTATCATGAAAGATATACATGAACAACATGTCCAAATAACTTATGATTAAACCATGTACATACACATATATGCACACTTTATACAATCCAACAAGAGAAATTCTATCATAAAAGAGATACATAGACCACATGTCCAAATAACCTAGGGTTAAACCATGTACATACACATATATGCACGCTTTATACAATTCAACAAGAGGAATTCTATCATAAAAGAGATATATGGACCACATGTCCAAATAACCTATGACATGCTATACTCTATATTTCATAATATATAAGACACCAAAATAATACTAGCAATTCACATATAAACTAAACATGCAAGTTGTCTAGTATGATATGAGTCTAATATAGCAATACAATTTAGAATCAAGATTGAGTATAGATATAAAACCCCATGGATACGCGATGCACAATCACATGCATCGAGTGTTTTTCAAAAGGGAGTGGATCGAACCACTCACAGGTACTTGGATCGTCACGCGTCCGGTATACGAGATCTGCAAGACAACCAATGATGCTTAATTAAATATAAAATATCTTGACACATATACAAGCCTTTTTCATGAAGACAACAACTCCTTATATTGCCCACACCATGCATAATAACTCTTGACACATAATTATGCAAGACTAGTCCATCTACTGCAACAAACCCTAAACATTGGTCTTCACGGCACAACATACACATTTAAAAATTCTGAAATAAGTCACGCATTTTAAGATATGTTAGAATCATATTCCATGAAGATATAATAACTTGATTAAATCTCTATATGCCCGAAATAAAATATTCTCGTAAACAGGTCATTTCTCGTAAATTATGTAAGTTATAACTATTTTATAAACATCTTTGCATACGTTAAATACTCTTTGTATATAACTATTACATATCTATAATTATGTGTATAATTTATGTATATATATCACATTATATTTTTGTAACTCTGTTTATAAGGGATAATTTGGGTATAATTAAAAGTTAGGGTAAAAAAAAATGGGACAACATTGCAGAGGTGGTGAAAATTTATAAAAAAGTTCAGGGGTATAAAAAAAATTTGAGCTGTCGGTACAAGGGTATTTGAGCAATTCACCCAATATAATTTTATGGGTTTTGTTAACTGATATTATGAAGTAACACACATTTTAACAGTTAAAAAACTCAGACCACATATATTTTTATTTATTTTTATAAAACAAGTAAACATTATCGAATAAAATATATGTTTTTATAAAAAAATGTATAATGTTTTTATTTCTAGTTGAATAAATTAAGAAAACTTTTAATGGGATATATAGGACTGACGTTTGGATTATAAAAAAATTGAGTTTAACAATGCCCATTATGAAGACACCATCTCAAGTGTAATTTCTTACCCTTTTGCAAACTATTTATAAGTACTTATCTCCACATAATACAAGCCTATAACAACTTAAATAAAAGTGATTCATTATTTTATATATTCAAAATCATCCCTCCCAAAAAATAATCATTCTGACTATTCTTCTCAAATTTGTGATATTTTAAAAAATGCTGCACACAATTTTTAGTCATTGTATTTTAGAATTTTTAGTGATCCTGATTTTTAATTTTAAAAAAAAATAGGATAATGCACAAAAGACATTTTCAAAATTTATGTTTGAATATTTAATTAAGTAGCCGCCTACCATTTTTCTTAAAAAAACATTTATGTTTTAATATTATAAATGAAATATTTTAATATTTTATAATTTAAAAATATATATTTTTTCAAATTTTATAAGTTATTAGTAGGGGTAGCTTTGGATTTATAAAATAATAAATTACATTAAGTTGATAGTGTTATCATATTTAATGTAAAAATTTAGTATAATAGTTGTTTCCAAAAAACTTGGATAATAATCTAAAATTTTTAGATTCCTCAAAAAAAAAAGCGCTTTAACGAGAGCCCTAGCTAATAGATAATAAATTAAAAACCCATTTTGAATTCTAATTAAATTTTCATTCCAGAAAAAAACAGTGGAATATCATTTTTAATAGGTCGTGATCTAGTTTTTTTTATTAAAATTTGCCATATAACATTGATTTTCTTTATAAATATCTAAATTTAAAGATACATATATGTTTTTCTTGATTGATATTATACATGCATTTGGCGAAAAATAATCAGTGAAAATCATTTCTTTAAAATAATTTCAATACTACCAAACACAACATTTTGATTTTATTTTCTCAAAAAACTTGAATTTTGCAAGATTTCAGATTATTTAGAACCAACCGGACTCTTTATATAGTAGTTAATATGGTTTAATATTTTGTATATTAAATCACTGGGGGGTCTGGATCTGGTCAAACTTGGATACCATCAGCATCGATCTACATAGTCTATGATTGAACTGTATAGAGTAACTCTGTACAAGTGACACAGTGACCAACAATTGGTTGTACCGTTCGATTCATAAATTGTGTTCTTCGATTCATAATCTATACAATTCTATAGTGATAGTGGCAGACATTATAATAGGACTCATCACTGGATAGAAACATTTTTCATGACAACAAGATGGGTGTCATCAGCATTACGGATTTATATTAATACTTGTGTCATGTGTGCTAATGTTGTTACATGTTAATCTATATTACTATATAAAAGTCTCTTAAACCAAAAAATTGTAATTTGACCATTTTATCCATATCAATTCATTTAATCCCATTACAATCCATTCACACCACAATAATCACATCATTTTACCATTTCACCCCCAACATTTATATTCAATCTCATGAATTATTAATATCCATTCACATCATTTTAATCTCATTAATAATTTATTCCAATACATACATTTCATCATATAAAATATTTATTAACTTAAAATTAGATATCATAATATTATCAAGATAAAATGATGCTTATAAAATGGAAGGATATTCAAAATTGGATATCACATCATTTTAATTTTGATATATTATTATATCAAATGCTTATATTAATATTATTATCTATATCTATGTTTTACTTTATAAAAGGCTCTTTATATCTATATCAATTCATTCACATGTCTTTAATCCCATGACATATTAAATCGTAATTGTTACTCCAACACATGCATGAACATTATTTGTATACATTTATTCGATTTTAAAGTTGAATAATGTAATAATATGTGCATTCAATTAAATTTGTGACCCACATTTTTAATACAAATACACACAACTAATATATATCAAATACACTGTTTTTGAATTTTGAAGAAGATCTAAAGATTAGGTAGATGTGATTGTATCCCATGAAAATTGTTGAAAAAATAATTATTATTTCCAGTCATGCATGAACCAAATCCTCAACTAATAAATCTGATATACACAAAAAGAAAAACCAACAAAAAAGAAAGTATCAAGTCATACGTATCCGAGGAAAAAAATCAAACCTATGGGAACCCCAAGCACATCATCAAATGCAATCAGTTATATTATTATTAATTATTATTCATTAATTAGCTCTAAACATTCACTCACATACGAGAATTCCAAGAGTAGGTCGGTTTCAAAATTAAACATGACTATGTATTCCGAATCCACCAAAAAAGATACAAAAAAATCTTTTCTTCATCTACTCTGATTGAGCAACACCTTCTTTGAAAACTCTAACAATGTCTGAATGCGGAGGTGAGAGCGAAGAAGGTGGGAGAAAAACTGACCACTATGACATTACAATCAAGGTGAAACCTTTTCTGTATGATTTGTTTGCTTTTCTGTTTTGATTTTTTCTTTCAAGTGGGTCTGCTTTTTCTAGGTATTGGGTTCATTTTTTTTTATTCAATTGTTCTAAGAAAGTTTGGATGAAGGGGGCTGTTTGATATAAGTTTATTGTTTGATAATACTTGTAATTGTTTGATCATTATAGGGCATTCTAAAACCCTCCACCTTCCTACCAACTCCTGCGTCATCCTCTGCATTCACTCCTCTGATGGCTCCAGCATGAGTTTGATATATATGAGCCGCCAAGCATGGTATCCTTGGATCAAATATTTTTTAGAAAAAATTATATTATTTTTTAAAAAAAATATGGTCCTGTCAATTGTTTGTCAGGAAGCAAAAAATAAAATAAATGAAAGCAATAGTATTATGAACAATGCAAAATGTGAGAATATGTTTATGATATAAATTATAATTAAATCTCTCTTATGAAATTATTTTAGTATCAAGTATTTGATCTTGTATAATTTTCTACATTTCGGGCTAATCTTAGCATTCCTTCATCCTTTCTTTGTTCATGTCCTTCAAATTGATACAACATTGGGTTTTTAACCAAATTTATGCATTGTGTACTGAGTTACATTTGTTCTAAATTATTTAGTATTTTTATTATCACAGGTGAAGTGATCGGTGCATTCAAGGAGAGTGACATTCCATCTTCATCTTAAAACAGAGGTGATTTTTTTTAAATGAGGATGATTGAAATTTTTCATACGCTTTGGTTTTTGTATATCATAAATTTCTGTTGTTATACATAATAGCTCAGAAATTATTATTGTTTGTGATATTTTTCTAATCAAAATAGAGTAGTACAAAATAATTTCTAATAGAGAATGATATCTTGAATATCAATGTATTTTAATTATATTATCATGATATTACTTTATACAAGTATTTATTTAAATGTATTTTAATGTATGAACAGCTATATGCAGCATTAAAATATCTTGAAGATAATTTATTTTAATTATATTATCATGATATTACTTTATCGTATTTTAAAAATCCTATATGTAAGGGTTATATTAAGAATAGGACAATATTACAGTTATCATTTTTTAAAATAAAATATGTAAGGGTTAAGATTAGAATAGGATTGGATTTCAGATTATTTAAAATATGAATGGAATTTATTTCTTAGTTTCTTTTGAATATCATCTCTTTTTACTTTTCATTTTTTGAATTGAAAGATAGAGTAACTGCCCTATATTTCTCGCCTGTGTCTTTTTTAGCTGCTTGATTTTCCTTTTTGCAGCTTTAAAAATTGAGAAAATCACAGAAGAATGTCTTCCATTGGTGCTAGAAAATTTTGCATCCTCATTGGACGTTCTAAAAGTTGCAAAGAATTTTAAGCTATTTCAGGTTACTTCCTTTGTTAAGAAAAAACTGTCAGATTGTATATATGTTCTGTTTACACAATGATCTGTTGATTTGGTATAGATTATTTTTGTACACACTTATCCTTTTCTTTTTCTGGGACTTATTGATGTTAGAAGTATCCATGAACAAGTTCTGTTGTTGTGACTTGAGAAGTGTTGCACTAAAACCAATGAATAAATACTAGGATGCTTTTCATATAGTTACCTTTCATTAAAAAAAATAAAAAAAATAAACATTTTCGTATTGTTTTTATTCATATATCTTTTGCAATATAATTCTAGATCCTGATTAACGTGAAGGACACTTTCCATACAAATGTATTATTTAAAGAAAAAAGCCATCGGATGAAACTATAGTTTTTCATTTAATTTTGAATAGTGCACGATTAAAAAACATGATAATACATTGAAATAAATTTATATAAATTATATGTAGAAGAATATTTTTATATGTACCAACTTTAATTAGAATAAAATATTTTTTGACCTGAAAATAAACCTAGATCATATTATTATCATGATAAGGGGATGCTTATATAATCAAAGGAGTAAAAATATTTATATACACGAACGGAGTATTACATTGTTCGAAACATTATCATTATACTCAAATCCTTTTGTAAAATGAGTGATATCCAAAATATAACTCTCTATAAGAAAGAAAAAAAAACTCTCTCTATTTTGATAAGAAAAATATATGTGTAGACACAAAGATACGATCATAGAATTTAAGCGCTACAAAATATAATCAATGTGGAATCATGTTCAATTGATTTATCATTTTTTTTTTATGATTGAATGATCTTTATATCTTTTCATTAGATAATATCTTAGAAGATATGTTTTCAACAATATCTGATGGTAACATTTCTCTTATTGGATTTTGGATCTTCGTAGGATGATTTTCAACATTGCACCCATCTCTAATAATAAAGCATTTGTTTAATCAATGGATGTTTAGGTTGATTGCTCCATGGCAATATCTAATATATATTGCATCAGATTGTGTTAATGACAGGTTTTTATCACTGTCTGTTGCATAGATAGTTTAATGTAAACCATTTAAAACCAAATGTCATACTGATTCATCTTTGTAAAAATTTTCAGATAAAGGATTCTAAATGGATTTCTTCGAAAATCAACTTTTGGTTTTATTTCCATGGGATCGGGGCAAATAGGCGGATGTAGTTTTTCCAGCTTGACTGTAAGGTCGGCCACGGGAGGTCCTTCCGATATAAAAAAAAACACTTTTGGTTTTATTTTTGTATTTATTTGTTAGAAGTCAATAAAATAGCTTTTATGAGAAAACTAATTATGAATAATGTTTTCCAAAATAGAATGTTTTAATCATTTTGATTCAGAAGCTGTGATGTACACAAAATACATGTATGCCTTATTCGGTTGAAAAAGTGGTCTGCTTGAAGATTTAGTGATGCATAAATTTATGCATCAATTTCTCATAAATTTTTTTAAAATACGAAAATGTTTATTGCAAAACATCCTGGTATTTATTCATAGATCTTTTGCAATATAATTTCATTACGATATTTACATCATAATAATAGAATACTATTTTTTTTCTATCTGATCTAATCATCATAATATTATAATGTCTGAATTTAATTAACTGTTTACGCAATTTAATAAAAGAATTTTCCTATCAGAATTTTTTTTCTCAATTTAGCTCTTCATGATACAGGATGTGTAGCCGTCTTCACATTTTTTTATTAGGTGATCTTAAAATAGTTTTTTTAATTTATTATATGATTGAATTCTATAGATTTTAGGATCTTTATAAAAGATACGATGAAGTCTATTTAAAATTTAGTAAATTTTCAATATGAATTTATCCATCTTTAGTTATTTTTTCCGTATGCAAGGTACATAGAAAATTTGACATTTTTTTTAAAATTTATTATGATTGAATTCTATATATTTTAGGATCTGTATATAAGATACGATGTTATCTATTTAAAGTTTAGTTAATTTTTAATATGAATTTATCCATCTTTTTTTTTTTTCGTGGTACATAGAAACTTTCATGTTATTCATGTCTAGAAATAACCAAATAATTAATTCCATGGATTTACGGATTTTAGGATATATTTAAGTGATGTGATGATATCTTTTTAAATTTTTATAATGAATTCATCCGTATTATCAATATTTCTTATTTTCATTTGCATAGTTCAAAAATACTTTGATGTTAAATATTTATATTCCTTTGATGTGATTTTATAACCCTCCCTTACTATGATAATATTCTGATATCCCTCCTTAATTAAAAGATTAAAAAATTAATATAATTAAAATTTGCATATATAAAATAATCATATACATGTATTTATATAAATTTATTTTAATGTATGAACGACTATATGCAACATTAAAATATCTTGAATATAATTTATTTAATTATATTATCATGATATTACATTTATCATATTTTAAGAATCCAATATGGGTTAAATTTAGAATAGGATAATATTATAATTATCATTTTTTAAAATCCAATATTTAAGGGTTAAAATTAGAATAAGATTGGATTTCAGTCTATTTAAAATATGAATAGGATTAATTTCTTAACTTCTTTTGAATATCATTTTATATGTATATTTTCCTTATCAAAATAAAGAGAGATTTATTTTTCTTATAGAGAGTTATATCTTGGATATTATTATTTTACAAAAGGAATTGAGTATAATGAGTTAATGACAATGTTTCAGACAATGTAATACTCCATTCTTTTTATAAGAAAAAGTAGATGTTTGCTACCCGAATTCATTTCTCAACTCGAATTACAAATTCTTAATGGGGGAGAAAAGAGTAAAAAGACAAGAAAGAAACACATAAGGAAGAGAATGAACTCGTGTATGGGGTTAGAAGAGACATCTAACCGACCAAGCAAAGCCATCGCCCATCCTGTCACCCCGTGATGCGCATAACCTTGAAACTGTACATCCCTCGCTCTCGCAATATATCAACCTCAATCTGATATACATTCTCGAAACATGTCCCACATGTTTTCTTGATATACTCTCGTCCCTTTAAACACGACTTCGTTGCGCGTCTTCCAAATCGTCCATGCCCCCGCTGGTACAATGGATTGTGACACCACTGCGGTCAAGGAGTTATCTTCAGCTTGCTTCAATGCTTTCCCCGACAATGTAATACTCTGTTAGTGTATATAAATATTTTTACTCCTTTGATTTTATAAACATCCCCTTATCATAATAATAATATGATCCAGGTTTATTTTCAAGTCCAAAAATATTTTATTTAAATTAAAGTTGGTACATATAAAAATATTCTTATACATATAATTTATATAAATTTATTTTAATGTATTATCATGTTTTTAATCATGCACTATTCAAAATGAAAAACTATAGCTTAATCCGATCACTTTTTTTTCTTTAAATAATGCATCTCTAAGGAAAGTGACCTCCACGTTAGTCAGGATCTATTACTAAATTAAATAGAAATTAAATATGCTTAATAAATCATGCCATTCAACATTATATATCTACATCTAAACAATCACCTAGAAGAAGCTTCACTTTATGGGGAATTCATTTATCTTGCCGTTCTACGCATACAAGCAAGATCTCTCTACCTCTTCTATCGAACTTCCTCATGAATTCTTCATTAAAGATTACTCTGCATGCTGGAATACAAGTGACATTTATCCTATAATGTTGATAGTAGGCTTACTCTATATATTTGTGGGAAATGACTAGAATGAGTAAAAGTGGCCTACGTATTATTATTTTTTTCAAATGTGTAATGTTCCTCCTATCAAATAACATATTCGGCTGTATTTGAGTTTACAAATCGGGGTAAATCATACTTCATTAATTCTATCAAACTAAATGTCATTTCTCAACTCTGGGTTTTAGTGACCCATTTTTATCATTCACATAGAGATTGAGCAACTAAGAGCACTATTGCATAAAATATTTCTCATCTAACAATTCAGCAACTGTACTATTTTTTTTTAAACATCATATCATATACATTAAAGAAAACAAATAGATTGATTAAATATTTTATTTATTAAACAATATTAAACAAAAACCGTTATTGATTTCTTTAATGTGTATTTATGTTTATGTACATATCCCATGTTTTAAAGAATTTGTTTTTAATCTCACTTGTTATTATTATTAAAAGTAGTACATAATTTAAACCATTTATATACATATTTTATTTTGTAGTTGTATAATGTTATTGTATTTAAATTATTTAATATGAATTACAAAAAAAATAAATTCTTACACTATATTCATGTGCATTTGCACATACGCTACAACTAGTACAAAAAAAAGAGTGCGTGAGTCCACATGAAAACATGTCTTTATATACTTACGCAAAAATATAAAATTCTTCATTGATTCCGATTTCGTATCTAAGGGAGAAAAAAAAATTCAGTGTGTATATATGGTTATCAATATATCCTACCCCAAAGATACTTGAATATGAGATATATATATTATAAAATTATACGAAAAAAATCACTAAGGGATGATTTATATATAATATAAAATTATATGTAACTTCCTTCAAACTTATTGAAATTGTAAAAATTACCCGTTAAATCACTAAGGGCTGGTTTGACAAGATGATAAGTGGTGGGATAAATGGTATTTATGAGGATAAGTGTGTGAAAGGACAACTTAGCTTTTCTTTGTATAAAAAATAATCGGAATAAACTGTTAAAGATTGTCCCAACTTTAAAATGGAAATTGGGATATCTTGTTCCACCTAAAGTATAATTTGGTAAATAGATAAATATTTGTGATAAGTTAACCTAATTTAAGGGGATAAAAATGCCTTTATTTTTATCGACATTTACATTTGGTAATAATGCCTTTTATTATTCTCATTTTTTTTATGTTTTTATCCTAAATCTTGTATTTGGATCATAATGTCTAAAATATGAGATAATTTCAGAAGACATTAATATTGTTGGTTTCAAGGAATATTTTTCTTTTTTTGTTTTTTTTATGGGGAACGACAATCATAAAAGTTGTTACTGATTTACAAAATATGGATAAATTTTGTTCCATCTTTTACGCATAATAAAATATCCCCATGTTTTTTAAAATGTGGACAATTACATATTTTATTCTTTTTTTTCTTATGGTATATGGGATAACATATGATTTAATCCAATTATTTCTTTATCACAATCCTTTATCTCAATGTCACACTAGGCCTAACAGCTGGAATAACATTTATCTCAATTTTTTGTCACAATTTTGACAAATGTAAATATGAACAAATCTGATGGATTTTTTATCTTTTAAAATTATGACAAATTATTTTCAAAACTTTAACTCATTCTTAAACTAGCCCTTCTACCATGTTATTTTAAAATCATCAAATTAATACCAAATCATTACCCCCAATTGGTTATGACATGTGGTTACATAATAGATTACGAAACTATCCTTGGTTCTTAATCGTCGATTTTCGCTAAGGTGATTAGGATGATGTCTCACCCCTCTTACACTAGCAATTGTTTTCATTTGTAATCCTTTATACAGCTCACTCAATGCTCGTCCATGCATGCCATGCAAATGTGTTTATTCTTTGGTTATCAAACACTATTCATCAATTTTTGCAATGACGGGACAGGGCCGGCCTTATCACAAAAATTTAGGTGGGACTCTAGATTTGAAAATTTAGGTGGGACTCTAGACAAACTTTTAAAATAGGGCCTTATCACAAAAAAAAAAAATTCTTGTTTAAAAACAATTTGCCATATGAAAAAATAAGATTGTCATGCTTACCTTTTTAATTTCATCTCCAATTAACAAGAATATGTGAATATAATTATAAAAAATATAACAAAAAAGGCAAAACTAAATTTAGGAAGGGGCTAAGTGTCTTAAAGTGGAGATCGTCGATCGGCATTGTTGCAAAACATTTAAATTTAAATTTTGATTTTTTTAAATTTTGGAATGATTAAAAAAGTGAGACAGATAAAGAGAGATAGAGAGAGAGAGAGGGAGAAAGATGTAGATTTGTAACTCTAAAAAAATGACATGATAAGATTATAAGAGAGAGAGTCATTGGTCTAAAAAAATTAGTTATGTAGAAAGAATTATTACCATTGGATGAATGAATTACCATTGGATGAATAAAATTATTTTTAAATGGTTGTAATTGCATACATTTTTTTTCATTTGAGGCTCTTATATGAGTTAAAAATAACTAACCAGATTTTACAGTGGTAGACTGAAACCATAACAAAAATATACAACTATTGTAGGCATTTGGATTTCAGGGGCCCTTCCCTGAGTGGGGCCCTAGGTGGCGGCCTACTAGGCCTACACCCAGGCCCGGCCATGGATGGGATCCTCATGGGCTGGTTCTTTGAGAAGACAACCCCCCCCCCCCCATCAACAAAGAAATTGAAGATAACAATATATGTAGGACATGCTTGCTAGCTACCATGATGTGTTGAGCGTTCCAGAGGTGGGGGGAGTAGTTGTGAAAGTCTTTGGTGGGGTCAAACCAGAGTTTGAACTGCTGCTCTCTGTTGCTTTTCCCATGAGTAGACACAATGGTGTGGAGTGGAAAAATAGAGGGGCCGATGGTAAAGGAAGAGTTATTTATAGAGTGTCTATTTTTATTTTATTGTAATGGTTATATGTCTACAATTTTATTCAAAAAATAGTGGAAGAGATGATATTTGAAGAGGTGGCGAGGAGGTTTTTAAAGAAAAAAAAAAGACGAGTAATAGTCATAGTCTCTTTCTTACTACGTTAGAATTTATAAATTTTTAGGGGCTTATTTGAGGGATCCGGTTAGGTCCAATTAATCTTCCCTCACGCACCATGTGCGTGTAAATAAAAAAATATTTTAAAAAAATTGTCCACAACTAATACCCTCAATTAGTTTTTTTAATTCATTTGTATGAGATATGATATACCATGTTGTGTATATAAATGATATAATAAAAATTTAATAATGATTAAATAAATCGTTTGTAAAATTTATTATAAAATTATACATATATATATCTCTCAACCAACTTTATATTGTAAAAACTCCCAAACTCGGAAACCAACAAATTTGCTCGAATAGATTAAAAAATAATGTTAATGCACAATTTAAAAGCTTTTAAATAATATTATTACAAATAACAAATCACCAGGGATCTTTTAATAAAATGCGATTTTTAAGGGTATATATATAAAACAAGATATTAAAAAAAATTGGTGAATATTCATGATATTATCCAATTTATATACACATACAAAAAAAAGAATGAAAATATTTCTGAAATTCATTAAAATTTCAAAACTTTTCAAACACAACTCTGATTTGATTGATCTATAACTCGTTGAAAAAAGTTTTTCGATATATACTTACGACTTGAAATAGAGTTTTCTAAAAAATATTATTTCATAATGAAATGAGCTATCAAATGTTAAAACTCATATTTGACCTAAAATTAGTTATTTATTATTTATATTCTATGATTATTTCAGTATAATGAAAAAAATAACAAAAGAAAATATAATGATGTTACACAATCACCACCAGTCATGGACGAATACCATTAACTATACAAACTATTCTTTATATATTCCCTACGAATTATTTTTTGACAATTACATAGCTAGTTTTTTATATTATTTTAAAATTCATTCTAATAAACATCTATCACTGTTTATTATTTATTTTTTAACGATTACAAATATGTTGTAATATAATTTATGAACTAAAACTGCAACAAACGATGATCTTTATAATGTTGACTCGAACATACATGTAGTCCGGTTCAATTATTTTAATTATAAAACATAATGACGATCTTTACTCATGCCAAAGAGGAAGGGGGCATGAACCGAAATACCATTCAACAAAAGTTGAGAAGCCGTGATATTTTTCAAGAAAGAATATGATTTGTTCCTTGTGGTCGAAGCACAATAGTTCAGTATTTATTTGTGTTAAGGGTAGATCTTGGGTTATAGTTTTGACGCTGTATTAAAAATCTTGTTTGTTTAAAGAAATTCAAAAGAATTTTTTGTATAATCGAGACAAAGAGAACGAATGTGGCATTTTAACCTCAAGTCCAAATCACAGCCTAAAAAATAAAATAAGAGACAAAAATCTTATTATCTTTTATATTATCATATTATCACTTATATATATATTATCTTTTTTCCTTTCAATTGTCTCCTTTCACACAATTACAGTACATGTGATTTAGGGCATATTTGGATACTGTGCAAATGTGGTGGATTTTCATTTGCACATGGTCAAACATAATATTTTATTTGGTTATGATATTTAAAGTGTAACAAATAAAATCAAGGGTTTTCATTTGCCCCATTAAATGGGGCAAACAAAATCCCAACCAACCATGTGTTTTCATTTGTAACAGATTTTATTTTCACACCTCTCAAGTAGCATTTTTACATTTTTACCATCTAACAAATTTATTAAAGTTCATATTATCCAAAACAAATATTTCATCTCCTGATCTTATCTTAAGAATTAAAATAGATAATTATATTTTATAAATTTATATAACTTACAATGATATTAAAATATATCAAGAAATCTTAACTAATTATCATATATATTATCCAACAAAATTGTTATTTATAAAATATAAAAAAACCTTGTAGAATTATTTGTTATTGAAATCAGATTAATTTTTATTTATATTCTATTATATTAGAACTTTTTTTTAACCACATTGAATTATATAAAATTCTAATATATGCAATATTTAAAATTAAGTTTTTTATATATAATATATTTTTCATAAATTTTTGAGTTTTTAGAAAATATATATTTGATAATCATTTGAAACAAATATTTTATCTATTTATAATATTATTATCTTTTAAAATAATAAATTAACATATATATAAACAGTTTCACATATGTGAGATAAACAACTATTAGGGCACGTTTGGATGCAGTGATTATTTGTACGTGTTTTTCTGCACATGCAAATTTTACATTCCACGTGCAGAGAAACTTTGTACACTGATTGCACATGTTTGTCTGTTTTCATGTTGTGTGCCAATTTATTATGTTAAAAGATAATAATATTATAAATAGATAAAATATTTTTTTCAAATGATTATCAAATATATTATTTTCTTAAAACCCAAACAAATTATGAAAATAGATTATATATAAAAAAATTTAAATTTAAATATTGCATATATTAGTTGTTTTAATTTATATATAAGTCAATGTGGTTAAAAAAAGTTCTAATATAATGGAATATAAATAAAAATTAATCTGATTTCAACTAACAAATAATCCTACAAGGTTTTTTTTTATATTTTATAAATAACAATTTTGTTGGATAATATCTATGATGGTTAGTTAAGATTTCTTGATATATTTTAATATAATAACATTTATATTTTTATACCACATTAATATTTATAATCCACACAATTATATTATTGTAAGTTATATAAATTTATAATATATAATTATCTATTTTAATTCTTAAGATAAGATTAGGAGATGAAATATTTGTTTTGGCTAATATGGATTTTAATAAATTTGTTAAAGGGTAAAAATGTAAAATTGCTTTACATACATTATAGAGGCGTGAAAATAAATTCCGTTACAAATGAAAACACATGGGTTGGTTGGGATTTTATTTGCACCATTTAATGGGGAAAATGAAAACCCTGGATTTTATTTGTTTCACATTAAATATCATAACCAAACAATATATTATGTTTGACCATGTGCAATTGAAAACCCACCCCCATTTGCATAGTATCCAAACATGCCCTTAACAAAAACATGTGTGTAAATGATAGGACCAGGGGCGGAGCCATGTAGGGACAAGGGGGGGTTCAAGCCCCTCCTTGTATTTTTTAATTTTTTTTGTGAAAATATTACATCGAGTCTTTTTTTCAGTCCTAAATTCAGTTTACAACTGTTTTGAATTTTTAAAAATTGGTATAGCTAATCTAATGAGATATATGTTTTATAAAAAATGAAATGTGTACTATAATGAATTGCATGAATGTATTTATAAAAAATGTAAAAAAAGGTTATTGAAACATCTTCCTCGTTAAAGCGAGTATATGTTTTGATAATTTTCTATTGACGCATATAGGACTGGAAGTGAGGCTGAAATAAAAACATTCTGTATCAACAATTTTTTATAGTAAACAAACAAGAGTAATTGAAAATCTGAGTTTAATATGGATATATTTATTGAATTATAATAAAAATTCTTGAAAAAATGAACTCAAATATTGTTAAAAAAAACTTTTTATTTTGTTTAAGTCTCTCAAATTTTTTAATATATTAAAACACCCTTAAGTGGTGATTATATTTATTCAAAATTCTTTTAAAAAAAATTTATCGCTTCCCGTGAAATACTTTTTATACACGATTATATACTTTGTGTATGTTATTCACTCGTACATTATTATTCATTCCTTTTATTTTATATATTAACCCTTATTATGTATTTTATTTATACTATTAAGAGTCGGTTTGATAATTCTAATTGAGAATAAGAATTCTTCTTTTTAAATAATTCAGTTCAGATAGATTTTGTGTTAATTGATATATTTAGGAATGAACACATGAATGAATAATTCTAAATACAATTTTTCTAAGTAGTATGATAAATTTTTATGAATGTTTCTATTTAAAATTAATTTTAAATAAAAAACATATACATAAATAATGAATTTTTTTGTACTTCGTGTAAAGCCCCCCCTTATAGAAAATCCTGGCTCCGCCACTGGATAGGACAACATGAAAATAGACAAACATGTGTATACAATGTATAAAGTTTTCTTACATGTGCAATTTAAAATTTATATGTAAAAAAAAATACGTACAAATAATCATTGCATCCAAACGTGCCTTACCAAATTTCACATTCATGTACCCAAACCGAGTTCAAAAAATAATCAAACAACACACACCCCTTATAACTCAATCGGATCCGAAATTTTCGTCACGCAACCCATTCCCCTCTTCACATCTCAACCGTCCGATCCATTTCAACGGCCAGGATACAAACTTTTACAACATCCCCCCCCCCCCCCTTCCCCCTCTCAAACCCTAACCAATCTCATACACCTCCGCCGCCTCTCCTTCCCCTTCTTTTCCATCTCTCTTTTCGATCTCCTCCACCAGATCTCACCAAACAAAAATCCCCAAAAAAAACTCTCATGGAACCCTCTCATCCTTCTCGATCCCTTCATGTCCTCTCTCGATCTCTCCCGATTCCCCGATTCGCATCGATCGGACCCAGACGCGACGATCCGGTGGCCGATCCGAAGACGGCGACCGTCCGATCAACGCCCCTGCGAGAGATACTTCCAGATCCGGGCGTCCGCGATGGTCCGACGACGTTTCGGCGCAGACGGTCGTCCGGCGGCAGCGATCGGGGCTGATCTCTGCATCGGACGGTCCAGATTCTCCGATGGCATACGTTGAAATTATCGGCTCTGATGGGTGTCAGTGGTCGCTGATGGTTGACACGTCAGCGAAATGGGACCCACGCACTCGGTGAGAGGCAAGGCACGAAGGAACGGTACCCGAAATTCCAGAAATGCCCCTGGCGGAGAAAAAGAATTCTTTTTTTATTTCACCGCAGGCTTGAAGTCCTTTTTTATTCTTACGGTGTTCCGCCGAAGCAGTGGACCGAAGCCTATCCATGACGCTATCCGGGACGGAGGGGTATTTTGGGAAATGGGGAACGATGGAACTGAAGACGGGGGCGTTTCGGGAAGAATGGGTAGGAATGAATGAACGCCTATTTCAACTCTTCTTCTCCTTCTCCGTCTATCATTTCTTTCTCCTTCTTTATCAGCCATTTTTTAACAGAAAACCCCCCTTTGTTTTTTTATTTTTATTTCGGTCCTTTTTTTGGGGCTTCTCTGCTGAATATAAGCTTTTCAAAGGAAAACCATCGACGCCATTGGTTCAAGGGAAGCGTCTCGCTTTGAATAGCTGACATGATGAGGTTCGCATGGGAATTGAACCCTATTAGATCGAGATTTGTTTTGATTCTTCTTCACACTCTCTCTTCGCTTTGTCTGTTTGGGTTTGATCTGGTTTGGAACAGAAGCTTATGATTGTCCTGCTTTAGAGCCTCCACTGTTTATCGAGCGATCTCTGGCGATCTCTCCAAACGATGATCGCCGGAATCTGCTCATCTCCTTGTTTTTTTATGGGTTATTTGAATTTTTTGTTTTTTTTGGGTTTTCTCAATCTGTTGGAGGTGGAAAAGAAGGGATTTGATTCTTGTGGTTTTTAATGGGTTAAAATTAGTTTGAGTTTCTTTTTTTTGTAACAAGAGATTTCCGATCGGTTTTGGTTTCCTTGAATTGGTGAGAAATCCCGCTTTCACTTCATGATTCGGTTCTTCTCTTCATCGATTCTCTTTTTTCATTTGAATCCCATGTTTTAGACTGATTTTTTTAGGTTTCCGGTTGTTTGTTTTTGGTGTCATACGTAGTCTCTTTGGAATCCTGTTTTTCAATTTATTTTCATTTACATTTCTGGTTTCCATGGAAGGGCTAGAATTTGCAGAAGTACCCTCTCCATCTAATCTTCAGGTCTTCCAGTTTTTACTTTCTTTTCGTTGATCATGGACTTATCAATGACTCCTCTGATGATCAGGATATAGGAAAACAGGAAGTGATTTTGGGTTTCGTCTATGCGTTATTTCGGTTTTCACTGAAGATTTGAATCGATATTTGAAAATGCTCTTAACATTTTGTGTTTCTAATCTCATATGGGTCATTTTGTTTTCTTCACTGTCTTCCAGATCATAAAAAAATACTCTCAATCGAAATACCCATTTAGAGATTCCATCTCATCACATCTTCAAAACCCCTCCTTTTTTTGACAGATTCTTTGCTTCTCCCCTAACTTGCACTACTGAAATCTCTGCAAAATTTGTTTTTTTCAAATTTTCATGGCTTTTGACACTCGCTTCATATTGGGTTTGCGCAGGTACCAAAGAGTGAGCCCCGATTACCTCCCATAACAAATGGGAGGAAATCTAACTCCAGAACCTGCAAAGACGACGATCCAGATACAACCCGAATCCCCTCCTTTGGTGTCGGCGGTGGCAACGTTGAAGCGAAGCCCCTCCGCATCAGATCCGCATGGACCCCACCGTCTCCGAACCCAGACACCACCTCTTCTCCGGTGGTGGTACTCCCTCCCAACCGGAGACAGTCCATCACTCGCCGTTGAAGTACCCCATCCACGAAAACGGTGCCATCACCATCGTTGGCGGGAGTGGAGGGGAGGCGGAGATGTCCTCTTGCAGTGGGGGCACAAGAAGAGGTCGCGGGGCGCGCGCGCGGAGAGCCGGACGGCCGCCGATGAGGCCTCCGCGAGGCAGGCGGCTAAGATCCACCGCAGATCCGTCGCCGCCGCATCTGGGTTGTCGGAGAAAGCCGCCGCATCTGGGTTGTCGGAGAAATTGACGGCGGCGGCGGCTATGCCGCCTCCGCCGTGTTCAGCCTCCTACAGCAGGGGCGAGAATCTGAGGCCCTCCATGCCTCGGTGGCCGCCGGCACCCCAACTGGGCAGGTTTGCATTTTTGTTTCCCGTTTTGCCCTTCCATTTAACTATGCAATATTTTAGGTCCATTTTTAGTAGGTTTGAGTGGGCATTTATGAAATGATATTACCCCCCTTGATCTTGCTTCATTAGTCATTCTTATGTGCTGTTTATTATTGGGTGTTTTTAAGTGGTGGCCCTAGAGAAGATAAGTTTGTTGTGGTGGGTTTGAATTTTCTCTCTTTAGTAGTTTGTTTTCTTTTTTAACGCATAAATTTTAATTTTTTTTTTGTGCTTGTTTTATAGTACTATGTGACCTAAAACTCCATAATCAACAGTATTCATTCGAGTCAAGTCTCTCTTTTTTGTCCTTGCTGTTTTTATTTCCTCTCCCCCTTCTCTCACACTGTTGTTTGTGTGTTTAATGTAAGGCATTATTAAAGATCTGTGTTGAATTCTTTGTTTTTCGTCTATTTCTGAAGACCTGGAATTCCTGATACAACAGCCTCTCCTATTCCCCCCCCCCCCCCCCCCCCCCCCCCCCCCCACCTATTTATCAACAACCAATGAGCCCATGCTTTTCTAAAACCTTCCTTTTCATTGGAATCTATCAATCCTTCTTTACAAGCCACAAAACCCCCCCTTTTTTCCATCCCTGTGACCCCCTCTTTCTATCTCTAGAGTTGAAAACATCTAAAGCTTTCGGTTTTACTAACCCCCATCACCCTCAAACATGTTCAGGGCCATGGAAGACCGGTCAAGCAGGGGCGGCGGCGGTGTCCACAACAAGCGATCATCCCCTCCAACTCCTCCGGCCCAAACCAAGGTGGCAGCGGCGTGTTCCATTGCAGGTGAGAAGATGATGGTCAATGGGTCTATATTGTCCGATCGGGAGGTGGGTGCATCTGCATCTGCTCATCCTGCAGCACCAGGGAAGGTGAACATGGATCTGTTTGAGTGGCCAAGGATTTACATTTCCCTATCCAGGAAGGAAAAGGAGGATGATTTCCTTGTAATGAAGGGGACCAAGCTCCCCCAGAGGCCTAAAAAGAGGGCCAAAAACGTAGACAAGAATCTTCAGGTAATTAATTCATCATAATCAATAAAAAAAATCATCTTTGATGGTTCTGATTAAGTAGTATTTGTTGATGATTTTTTTTCTTGGGTGGGCAGTATTGCTTTCCAGGGATGTGGCTTTCAGACCTGACGAGGAGCCGTTATGAAGTGAGGGAGAAGAAATGCGTGAAGAAGGTAATGTTTTTTTAATGGCCGTCTGATCATGATTGTACGGTTCAGATTTCAGCAATGACGTAGTTGACCGGCTCCCCGATTAGTTCGTTGTGTTGGTGGTTTTAATAAAATATAAATAAAAAAAGTTCACGTGGGACCGTTTGATAAGTTCCACTAAATCAACGTACCTGATCGTGTGATCTTTTTATGGGTGCAGCAAAAGAGGAGGAGGGGGTTGAAGGGTTTGGAGAGCATGGAAAGTGACTCGGACTGAAAGGGTCGGAGTGGAAGGGGCGGTCAGATTTGTTTGGATTTTGAGATCAACGGCTGTGATCAAGCTGTTTTTTTTTTTTGTTTTTGGCATGGATGGATGGATGTGGGGTGGTTATTGTTGTATTCTTCGAAGTTTTGTAAAGAATGGATTTTTTTTCTCTTTTTCTGTAGAGAATGAAATGGAGATTGTGTTCTGTCTCGTTGATCTTTGATCGGATGGTTGATGTGCCACGTGATTGTGGACCGTTCGATGAATGTGATTGGTCCGAGATTCGATGTTGACGTGTCGTCGTATGCTTGACTCTTGAATAACTCAACAGGGGTAAAATCGTCTTTGTAGAATTGAAGACTCGAACGATTAAACGAACAGTCAAAGCAATAACAACAAAAAGCAAAAACATATAAAAGCGTTTCCTTGGAGCCCAAGAAAGTCTGTCTTCGAATTTATTTGAAGTCCGGTGAGTCTTGCTTGGGGAAGAAACGGTTCTTAATTCGATGATTCAATCGTTTTTGATAGATTTGAATGAATTGTGACCTTTCAAAGCTTATGGGATGAATTAGGTCTGATCTGCGTATGTTTTATTGTTAGTTGATCTTTGTTGATTCCGTTCTTGTTTGCGCAGCCGGTGCTGTTTTTGCTTCTTTTATTGCATTGTCGTTTCTTCTTTTGATTTGGTACATTATCTGTTATGAAAATTTTCGGGTTTGAGCTTAATTTTTTTTATTCAGAACCCTAATTCAAGTTCATTTGTTCAAATTCAGAATTTTTAGCTGAAGCAGTTCAGTTTTTATGGCTTCCCTCTGTTGAATCGGCAGTTTTAAATATGACACATTCATTATGATATCAGTCGTTAGTTTACTTGAAACTTAAATATGTGAGGGAAATCAGGGAATAGATAATAATGTTTAAACATTTTGAAATTGGAAATAGAAATGTCTTATTGCAGTGTGATATTGGGATTATATGACTTCCATCTCAATTGAAGAGGGTTTTTTTGTCTCTCCTATGTGTGGTTCATTATAGGTTATATGGATTTTTTTGGTAGGTTATATGGATTTTACTAACCCATATTTGATGCAATTATAGAGTATTAGTTGCTTCTGTGAAATTATTTTTAAAACATTATCTGATGCTGTGATGATTTAAAACTTGAATATTTTATTTACTTGCCTTGATGATGACTGAAGAAAAAGAAAGACCTATAGTATTATTCAATTCACTTTAAGATTATTGATGCATTCATCTGAATTTCACTAACTAATAATGCATTATTTATTTCAGCACAGACATATAAGGAGTGGGATATAGATGAAAAAACTTGAAAAGAGTGGACCATCTTTGATGTATCAATTCATCTCATTCAATGGATATTGGATTGGCCTCATAGCCATGTTTTGTTTAGTTTTTATGGTATTACCATGCTGTCATTCTCTATCAAATTTCTCTCATAATCGGGGAAAAGACACATTTAAATAATTGGTGCCCAGTGATACCACCTACATGGGTGCAGGCTCCAGTTGAGCCAGACAAAGTCATGCTAGTCTGGTTGGTACACTAAACTCTGGCGGACCAAATCTTTGGAATATCTCAACACTACCTGTAAAAAAATGTTGGAGTACAAGTCTCAAGGTGTCAGAAAGAACAAAATGGGTATGTTCGGAATTTGTAAAGGTGAAGATTTTTTAATGAATGGATGTGTGATACAACTTAGGAGGTAGACTTGGTGCATCTGGAAGCTTTGTTGTAGCTTGATGGGGAAATCATTCAACTGAAGTTTATCAAGATGGATGAGACAGTGAACTGTGAAATATGATATCTACATATGGAGAGGGCAAGTAGGAGAAGCTAATATATGAAGATTATATAAATTTGGACAAGAAAGTAATGAATCAATATTCATAAGATAATATCATTTAGTACATTCTGACATGGCTTTGATGATTACCAAAACTAATGATTTTTCCCATGTTTCTGAGTTTGAAGATTTTTTTGGACTCACATTTTATGTTTACGGTCTCACAAACATTTAAATTATGGTTGTTTTAGGTGCAGCGGAAACCATTGATCATGCCACCATCACATAGCTGCTGTTTACTGACTCATGATGCTCCATATAAAAGGTGAATTATGTTTATGGTTATTCTTTCATGTAGCACAGATCACAGTCACATGTGGATTGGATGAAAACACACAAAAACTGCATTGATGTTGGATATATTTTGTTTTCCAAGATACATCAACTCATACATAAGAACACTTTTAACAGAGATGGACATCAGTACCATCTATAGATACACAGATATTGATGACTGGCTTCCACACTTTGTTGTTCTTCATGGATCATGCATTGTCTATTATATCAATTCAACAGGTAACACATCCGGTAGATATTTTAATCTACACATCATACTCAACATGAAATATGACTTTGGAGGTTCTCAACTGTATGTTTTTTACTTTCCCGTGTTCCAAGTTCACACGACGATAATGCATAAAAGCTAGAATATAACTGGTGCAATGTTAATTCTGAATCTGAAAAGTTAGGAGATGGTGATAATATGGGAAAATCTATTTCCAAATTTTTAAAGTGGAGTAAGAACTAAGAAGTAAACTTAAATGTCTGTTGTCTATGACTGCCACACAAAATAGTGAAGTCCCATTCACACTTTTTATATCCTTTTTATGGATTTTCTATTTTTTTCTCAGTTTCCCGCAGTTACAAGCAAGTTAAATTGTAATGAAATTCTCTTCCCTGATGAGGAATATATGAACACTTGGACCTTGGTTGTCTGCTTCCTTGCAGACTGGTGCCATCATGTTTCTTAAGGCTGAGAGGGTCATTGAAGGGGAAACTATATTATGTAGTCGAGTGAGTTTGGGTCTGATCCATAATTTTATGGGGCTTCTTTTCATTCCTTATCATTTGTCTGTTTTGTTCTTTGATTTTATCTTATTTTTATCAGTTGTCATCCAGTTCATTATTATTTGATGCCAACCACCCTTAAAATCAAAAGAAATAAATAAATTGATAACTACTTATAGAGGAACGGGTTTAAAACATCAGATCTTCTGTTTGTTCTTGTTCTTTTCTTTTTAACAAAGATGGATATATTTGGTCAATTGAGAATTTTGGGTTAGCGATCTATCATCAACACACACTATTAAATCCATGCACACTCATTATGGTGAGCATAAAAACCATTTTCAGATCTGAGTCATCAAGACTCTACTTTGTTATCTGACATCTTTGAAATTGGATCAAGAAGATAAAGAAAAACCATATTCTTTTTATATTTTGGCTTCTCTTGGATTGTGAGTTGAGTGCTCAAGCCTTTCAAAAGTGCATGTGTTTATGTGTGTGTATGTGCTATGGCTTAAGCTGTATGCTAGGTAGTTTTACTATTTTCACTGTTAATAAGATTCTTCTGTATGAATTTCACACATTTTGCATGCATGCCAAAATTGGTAAATTAAGACCAGAGGGGGAGAGAGTATTTTATCAGGTAGATTACAAATGGGTTACATATTTGTATTGCAGAAAAAAAAAATCTATTTTTTGGATGAGTGTTGTTTGACTGCAATATATTTCCAAAGCGGTATGAATGCGTGACACAGGACTTCTGAAATTTGCTCACTATTAGCAACACACTTGTTATGTATTCTGCTTCTGAAGTTGGTTATATCGTTAGAATGAACAGATGATATAAAAATCGTCCATTCATTTATGTCACGAACCAAAAAAGGGGAAAATAGTTTATGTTACATTTGAAATCTGTGGCCTGAAAGTCTCACAAAATCCAACTTTATCTTTTTCGGTAATTTTATTACCCTCTTTAAAGAAAGGGTTGTTAAAAACCCGGAAAATGTCTATCAATCCTGTAATCTGTCTCTCTTGTTGGAGTAACATTTTGTTTCAACTTGTTCTTGTCTTTTTATGTATCATTAACTTCGATTAGTCTACATTGGCTTGCTCTGTAGAAAACTTTCTGAGAATACCTTTATTGACTGTCAGTTATCAATTAGTTCATGATGTCCTATATGCATTTTCCAGGTGAAAGTGTGGTTAAGTGCATTTCTAGCCGACAAAATCAACAAACAGCAAACACAACAATTGACTCCTCACATGCCTTGCCTTAAAAACCTGTAAAATTTCAGGTGGTAGCCATTGCTCAGTTCTACATATTTGATATTTCTATTCAGATATGAAAGGTTCTTTGTATTCAACATTCTTTCATTAGTAACTGTGTACTTTATTTATACTGTAGATCTGAAGGTTAATGTTACATGAAGTTGAAGACCATATGCCTCATTGGTGAGTGAGAATTATATTCACTTTTTTCTGAAGTTTTTTTTTTCTCATATAACCCTCTTAATAGGATTTGGATTTCTGCTACCTGATTTTATCACTTTACTTGGGTAAAGGATTTTTTACCGAAATTTCTGTTACTATATGTTTTTTTATGACAAAAATAGGGAGAGCCTTTATGATTTAAGGTACTTTTTAGGGAATCATGATCACAGAGGTGTTAAAGAAATGGGCACTGATAGACATTCATGTGGTCGTAAATTTGTTCGAGCATGTATTTCACTTTTTTCTTGTAGAAGTATAGACTTTATTAGACAAATATATACTTCAAAATAAATAAATAAAAATAAAACATATTTGGATTGCAAAGATTGACTTGTCTCACTCGTATTGATAATTACATGAAAAATCATGTAGAGAGCTGTGAGGTTTATTGGCCTACAGAGGGATTTGGTAAATGGCATCAGTGCATCACCTACATATATGTGTGAAAGCAATTCTTTTTTTCTCATCCCAGACTCCTCCCAGTAAAGTTTGCATTGGCTCAATTATAATCAATGTGTATTGTTTTATATATATATATATATGGGAACCGATTAGGTGCGGCGAACGGCGGGTGCGGCAGTGATCACGGGCCATCGATCACGGGTCCATCGCATCGGACGGTCGGGTGCGATTCACATCGACTGTCGGATGCGATGGACCCGTGATCGAACAACCCACGTCGCAGCCGCACCCGCCGTTCGCCGCACCTAATCGCGAGCGTGTATATATATATTTCAACTAATAAAACATGTATTTTTAGAAAAGAAATATAGTCAAATAAATTAGATGCACTATTTTTTATTTTAATATGCTTGGTTAGAAAAAAAACAGACCTAAAAAAAGGGAAAATATTATGGACAAACATTCTTGCAGCTCTTTTTGCAGGACCTAACATTTATTTGAATGTACATATCTTTAAAATAAAATATATATACTCTAATAAATTTAGTGTGTGTGTGTATATATATATATATGAATAATGATTCATATGCCCTATCTTATATGCACCATATAAGCCCCATGAGATGACATAAGTGTTAACATCTGTTTTACCCTTTCTGTCTTTTTTGGTAACTACTCCTTATAATCAAGGAGTCGGTTACAATTGTTGTTGATGTGACATGATTTAAAATATCGTTTGTTATTTTGAATATTTGAATGGATTTAAGTTTTTTGAGTGGACGGTGAATTGTTTTGATGGATTGATTTTTAGAATCATGTCATGTTTGATTAGCTGTACAAGGAGAATCAAATTCCATGATTTTTGACAATTAATAATTATCTATCTTTTGGTCTGTAGCGTCTGCCCATAGTGTCTGCGGCTTCCTTTTCTTTTCTACCTAAAACATAATTTTGTATTTGGGTTCTCATCATTTGTTTTGCATTTGTTACAATTTTTTTATTGAACACGGTGCTAGATGTTAAATTTGGGAGCCTTTAGTATGGCATTTATTACAATTTTTTCTTGAATATGGTGTTTGATCTTAAATTATTTTACATTGACATGTGTTGTGTAACATTTGAAAGTTATTATTTTGGATTTATATGCATTATTTTTCAAAAGTCAGTGACATGTTAATATTATCTGAACATGTATGCATTATATTTGGAATCGACTTTTACTTATCTGAACATGTATGCATTATATCTGGAATTGACTTTTACTTGCTTTATATAACAAAAATCAGTTACATTTACATTTTATAAATGTAATTTACTGTTATTCTGAACTCTAGTTTTATTCAGTGATTTCTGCATTCATAAAAAAAAAACCTTGTATCCATCGTAAATACTTTATCTGATAATTGAAATCGAATAATCATTAAGTTAACAACAATGTTTTAAAAAAATTGATTATTCTTTGTCACCATCGTTTTCTGGTTGAATGAGAGGCTGCAAACAAAAATTCGGTCTTCTTCGGTGTCTTTGATGAAATGAGTTTTTTGAATGATTTTATTTTAAAGTTTCTTTTAAGAAACCCTAAATAATTTGAATTTCGATTTTGTTTTTCGTGAATGTAATAAATGATTTTTTTATTTATTTTGAATTGATTTTGAAAAAACTAGATTTCTTGAAATAGATTGATTATGTTGATTTGTTTTTAGGAAAAAATAGGGATGAGTTTAATAAAGAGGAAAACACGGGTTTTAAATTAGAGTAATATTGTATGTTGCTTTTTTAATCTTTTTTAAAAGTCAAACAATCAACGAATAATGGAATAACACCTCATGGGGCTTAAATAGTGTGGCGTGTGTAACATGATTCTCTCTCTATATATATACGTATTTTATTTTTAAACTGTAATATATATAAGCTAACCAAGTATATATATTAAAAAAAAAAAAAAGAGTATATATTATATTTATTATATTATAATATTAAAGTGAAAAGTGGGGTTGCAACTTGCAAGTGGTACCCCTCAGTGGAACTGCAAGTATGAAGTGGGGCTTATAGTTCTCTTTTAATCCTGGGGACAGTTGTTCATTCTAAGGGTGCGTTTGGTTGTGCGATTGCAAAACTCTCTGCAGATCTGTGACACTGTCCGCAGGAAGCTTTTCTTAGCTTTTTGAATCGCAGCTTTTGGACACTATTTGCCTGCAATCCCTGTACTGCGATATAATGTTTGGTTGCGCGATTGCACCGTTCCTGTAGCAATCGAGCGCATCGCGCACAGACCCTAAGTGCGTACACTGTCTTGAATTTTTGTAAGTACAAAACTAGGAATCGTGCGTGAACTTGTAGCCTAGCATTCTGACAGTTAGACCCATGTTACCCAAAATGCCCTCATGTAATATTGAATTCACTGCTAAAATCACCGTAGACAGAGCAAGGTAATCAACCGTAATTATCGCCAATAGAAATGGTAAAATATAAAAAAGCTCGTGTATTAAGGACCGTCAACCACAATACGCGGATCAAACCGTCGGCCGATCTGAACCACCCAATCCCCCGCCACTGACAAAATAAAAAGCGCGGTCTCTCACTCGCTCCAGTCGATACAACAGTAGAAACCCTAACCCTAACCCTAAAGAAGATGAGCTCCCAGATCTACAGATCCGCTTCCAGGGCCGTCCGATCCCTCCTATCCACCTCCAGAAGCTCCCCTCTCTTCCATGGTAATCTTTTTCAAACTTCTCATGTTCAGTTGAACTGTCGATGGTACAGGATTGTGTATCCTATTTTGACAGTCTCTGCATCTGTGGTGATTTGAAAAATCAAATTTTGTGGAATTTCATTATGTTCTTGTTATTATATATGCCAAGCAGCATTTCTTGATTGACTCTGGTTTTGTATAGCAGAAGGGCGAGCGGTGGCGGCAGCAGCTGTGACCTCATGCAGGGGTCAGGTGTCCTCCTTTTCAACGTTCTACGGGAGGGCGAATTCGAAGAATGCCTCCATGGGATGGTTTTCGGGGGCTGTGCTTCTCTCTGGAGCAGGTTTGGTGTAAAAATAGCTGCTGTTGAATTGTCTTTGTATGTCATCATGCTGTTCTTTTACGGATATTCAACAAAGCTGTGGTTTTTCCATGCGGATATGTTTGATTTTTACATGACCCTGTTTATTGTACCATGTTATGTCTTTATGAGTTGGGTCTGCAATATGTTTTCTTTCATGCCATTCCCTTTTGGGGTTTTTTGTTCCCTTGGCCCTTTTTGTTTGCAGAATAGGTGGTGGGATAGGGAAGATTAGAAGTTATAGCCAAAAAGCTGTTTGGTAGGGCAGGGATAAAAAAGGAGAATTACTATACCAATTTTAAATGGAAAACTTCATTCCAAGGGGGTTGAAAGTTATTCTGGCTTCGAGTCCCCCTTAATGCCTTTATTTTAGATTAAAAAAAACTTTTCGCATTCTACCCTAAACAAAATGATGAACAAAAAGGCAAAATAAATTACCGCTAGATTGAACAAGCATTCTATTCCACTTAATTCTATTCCTGAACCAACAGGGGTTTTGATTAGTTCTGGAATGGGAATTTGTGATTTGTGCATGAGTGTGACATATAACTTTCTTTAACATTTGCATCTACTTTATTTTTCTTTTATAGCTTTTTTTTTTTTTTTGAGGGAAATTCTTTGATAGCTGTTAATGTGAACTTTTTCCATTTATTTGTTGATATTCTTTTGAGTGAAAGAAAGGAAATGATGTCCATAAAGTAAAAGGTCTGAGCAGGAAAACATTGTTGGTAGTGATTAGTACATCCAATTCTGGGGAATGAAGGGGGCCCTTGCCCTTGTTTTAGTTGTAGCACTGTGGCATTCGCAACCTCTTCTAAAGAAACTGTAAAATGCTTAATTGCATTACGATGGTTTGAATGAAAAGGCGTGGGCTGTATTCTAGCTTTGAATTCTGGTCTAGACTTCACCATATAGTTAACCACAGTTCTGATTATGGATATCTATTCACTGCCATCAAGTTTCCTGCACTGATCATTCCTTCATGCTGATCCTTTCTCTGTCCATTCTTCTCTGTGTAGTAATTTTTATTGAATATTACAATATAAAATTCAAAGTAACTAATGATACAGCATTTGATGTCTCTGTCTATCCTTGTTGGTTTATTATTTACTATCTGCAGCTCCTATTTCCTGAATTTCTTCATGTATTTTGAGCCCATTAATTAATTAATTAATCGTATGGTCCGTTGCTGCATAATGTTTATCCTTGTTGCATGTATTTTTCCTCCTACCGCAAATTTTATTAATAAAATTGGGGTGCAATTTTGATAAAGGGACATGTATCAACATATATCTTATGGAATTTTGTACATCATGAGTTACTTCTTGGGTGTATAATCTCGGTTTCATTTGTAGTTAAAATACACTATTGCAACTTATCAATACGTGAGTCTTGAGTTTTAATTTGTTTTACTATATGTTTTTGCTTGTGCTAGCTTATATGATGCAATATCAGAAGGTGTATGCTGACGAGGTATCCCCATCATCTATAATGAAGTTACTTTTTTTGTGTGGTTTATTTTTGTCCCCTGACATTTTTTTATATTTTTTATGAGAGTTCCCTGACATTTCTTGTTCTTTTTTTTAAAAGATGGAACGCACTTTTATTGCGATCAAGCCAGATGGAGTTCAGAGGGGATTGGTAAGTATTTCATAAAGAATGTACATCAACTCAGCATAGATCCTCACCTGCCAGAAGCCCTTCATCCGTAGTTACATATGTGCCATTGAATTAGCTGGTCCCTTGCTAATGTTTTACAGAAATAATTTTTTTTAAATTTAGGTGGAATTACTTAACTGGAATTGTCATCCTGACATAAGCAAGTTATTATACTTGGCTAGGTTTCTAGCATTCCTATCTTGGTCTTCCTCCCATTATTAATGTAGGATTTGTTTTGAAGATTTTGTTCAGTTTTAGGAATTCTCATTTCAGTTGTACTGGTTAAGATTTTATTGTATTTTGTTTGTTTGTTTTTGGCAAGGTCATTGAATTATTAGGCTGTTAATCAGGTGGATATTTTTTGGTTGTATAGATTGATAACTGATGTTGCTAATTCTAATATGGAATTAACTGAATTTTGTTCTAAATTGAATTCCTGAAAGGAAAATGCTATGGTACTTTACATCATATTCAAATGTCTCTTCTGTTTATTCATAGATGCTAATGAATGGACTATGAGTGTAATGGCTGTCATTTGGACTATTGTGATCATTGGGTCCTCAACTATATATTCAAAGATGAGTTCATTTCAGTCACCGTGTGTAGTCTCTGCAAGCAAACATGCATGCAGGTTATGACTTTTGTGCATGCATTTTCAAATCTGTTTTGTGAAAACTTTATGTTGTTTTTTATGGTTTATTTGATTTTAATCTGGCCCAGTTATGGTTTTAACTCTTTCTAGATTTCCGAAATAGTTTCGCGTTTTGAGCGCAAAGGATACAAACTTGTGGCCATCAAATTAGTAGTTCCATCCAAGGATTTTGCACAGAAGCATTACCATGATCTCAAAGAAAGACCATTCTTCAATGGCCTATGCGACTTTCTTAGCTCTGGTCCTGTTCTTGCCATGGTAAGGAATTGAGGATTTTGTTTCCACTTATTGGTTAATGGTTGCTTATTAAGTCTTGCGTTTGACATTTTGAAGGTATGGGAAGGTGAGGGTGTCATAAAGTATGGCCGGAAACTTATTGGTGCTACTGATCCCCAAAAATCAGAACCCGGTACTATTCGAGGTGATCTAGCCGTTGTCGTTGGAAGGTATTTTCCTAGAACTGAAGTGTTTCAATTTTGGCCTGCTCTCATTCTCTCTTTTGGTGATAGAGATACCTTCTTTGTTACAGACACTTAGGATGGCAAACAATATGAAACCAAGCCCATGAAATATACTTGTAAAATTATTCCTTAATATAAAAAAACTACATTGATAATGGATAAGCATCCTCTGCACTCATGAATGTTGTAATTATTGCATATCAAATTAATAATGAAGGGGTCATTGTGAAATGCTGTTAAGATCGTAGTCTTGTGTAAAACTATCATTTCTGTGGATTTTGAAATGTTGTCAAATGATTGTACAACATCCACTACAACATTTAATTCACAAATCAGTATCTAGTCTTAGTCCCATGAGCAATTGAGGGGATGTTTTAAGAATACAATAGCATTTATTATCCCTGAACAATGTAATCATCTTAGAGCCCATTTTAAATATTTTAGATAAATATTTGATTTGTATATACTATATAACTTCACGTGCCTGAAAGAGGATGTTATTGGGGTTTGTCTGACATTAGAGTGCACATACGACCCTTCCAACAGTCGGTACATCATCTTTTAACTTTAAATGAGAAATGAGAGATTGTAAAATAAAAATAAAATAGTATCTTATTGACTTATTCTTCTGACAGTGCTACTCATGCATTTTATTAGGTGGTCAAGTGGGTGGTCCATGCTTTGGGCATGTCATTGTGTTTCCAAAATAAAGTTTTCTTTTGTGCATTTTTTTCCCATCCAGAAGAACCCTTCTCTCTAAGAAAGGAACATTTGTTGCAAGAGATGGTTCCTTCTGGAATTGCAATCCCATGAAATACACCACATGCATTTCATACATATCATGCAGTAAACTCTCTTCGATGATTATACATTAAAAAAAGGGTTAAAGACATCTACGTCCCTGTAAAAATGAGTAATCACATCTAAGTCCCTGTTAAAGTTGGGAAAGATGTACAAGTCCTTGAAAACTCACATAAATTCAATTACCATCCTTGGATTAAATTTCTATCCAAATTTGATGAAATATTTCTAGAATATTCCATTACCATGTAATTATGTAGACATTATAATCTATAAATAATTATAAAGATAAATTAGTCCATGCAAAAGAGAGATTGTTTGGAGGGGTAAAAAAATTGGGGACAAGTTAGTCATTTCATGGTATAAGTTAGGGTTAACTAGGGTAGATTGGGTTATGTGAATTTCCAAGGATTACAATTTAGTCATTTATATGGGATTACCTAAGCCTGTCAACGGACCGGATACGGAGCGGATATGGTCATATCCGTATCCGTATCCGAATTTTTTTTTATATCCGTATCCGTATCCATATCCGACGGATATTTAAAAAGCGTATCCGTATCCGATCCGTATCCGTATCCGACGGATTCGGATAATTATCCGAAATATCCGAAATAAATAAATAAATAATTAAATATAACAAATTTTTATTTAAAGTTTAAAAATTGACTTAAAATTAAAAATTCACAAACACAAGTCCTAACTTTACAACTATTAGAAAGTAAATAAATAATTAAACATAACAAATTTTCATTTAAAGTTCAAAAATTGACTTAAAATTAAAAATTCACAAACACAAGTCCTAATTTTACAACTATTAGAAAGAATGTGAGCCACTTGATCAAAATCCAATGGTAGATATTAAATACTAATGTTAATATTTTTTTAATGCCATCGGATACGGATATTTTGCGGATCGGATAGGGGTATATCCGTATCCGATCCGAAAATTTTCGGATACGGATTATTTTTTCGGATACGGATACGGATTTTTCGGATATCGGATATTTTCTGCATTTTCGGATACGGATTTGGATCGGATGCGGATATTTTTTCGGATAATTGACAGGCTTAGGATTACCCATATTTGGAGGTATATTCTTTAAACTTAAAAAAAAAAGCTTTCAATTTGTACTGGAAATATACACACCTTTATGACCTGCATTACAACATTCTGTTACTATGGTGGCTTTATTGATTCAAACTTCATTCGTATAATAATCTGCTTGCAGAAACATAATTCATGGGAGTGATGGACCCGAGACTGCAAAGGATGAAATCGCCCTCTGGTTCGAACCAAGCGAGCTGGTCAGTTTTACCAGCAACGCGGAGAAGTGGATCTACGGTTCTAACTGATCCATGCCTGAAATTTTTTTTTCCCTTTCATTCAATCATTTCAATACATGAAAGCAGGGTATGTGGGTATGTGTCCTGATTTCCAATAAGCTTATCATTCCTAAAATAAACTGTAAGGAGTTCTGGAAAATAAAATGCTGTTAATTGCATCATTGAGTTAAAGATGAGCAGTTCTTTAATTATTGACAAATGTAATGTTAAGTCTTCTCAATACCTACGGTTTTGCTATCCATAATCCCCATTGATGTATGCATGTGATGTAGGCTTCGATCTCAAATAAGAGTACTGTATATATATGACCATCTTGCATTGTGATTATTTACCATTCATGTGTCATGGGCTTGCATTTTTACTTGGGGTCCGTATGATTATTTTGATTATTTACCATCTTGCATTTTTACCATTCAAAAAGCTGAAAATCCGTGTCGGATTCCGGCGGAATCAAAAGCTGGATTCCTTTTAATTTTTCTCTTGAAATCCGTGTTTTTAAAATCTTAAAAAGAACGATTTTTTGTAGAATCGATTTTTTGAATTGTAAAACAACTTTTTTTACCAAACATTAAACTCTTTCTAAATA